>JAODUD010000082.1:4268399-4288993 GCA_026784285.1 Stomatorhinus walkeri | reverse complement strand
CCCCCTCCCCCCCCCCAACTTCCCCCCCTGGAGGCGGCCCCCCCCCCCCCTGTTTCCAGCCTTTGTTATGTTTCCATAGAAACACAAGTGATTCCACCTTCGGCGCTCCCAAAATATAGCGCAGAGACGCGTTCCAGATGGCTGCCGCCTGGCGTGGACCAGCTGCCCATCCCAAACCAGCCAGGCTCTAATGAGCCTCCCCAGGAGGGTCATGGATTTCCTCAAAGATGGCCTCTGCGGCACGGCTTGCTTGTGGAAAAATGCTTAAAATGTAGCGCTGTGCCACTCTCTGAAGGAAGGAAAGCCTTATTCTGCCGTCAAGCCCAATTCCAGAAAATGGCAGCAAAAGAAAGATGCATAAATACAAAGAAAATGCTACGTCAAGGGTACGAAACACTAAAATAGGCCACGCTAATAATCACGTTTCTGACATACATTTATAGTTCTGCTTCTCAATCAGGGAAATGAAGTACATCCATCCGAGAAAGACTGGGTTTAGTGGCCTGAACCGATGCAGGGTATTTTTCCTTTGGATGGCTAGATAGTTTGTGATCCTTGCAGCTATGTAGATACCATTTACAAATCCTGTGGAGTTTGACTAGTTAGTTTCTGGAAAAATGCCACACACTCTGCTTTTTGCCAGTCAGGATTTTTTTCAGCTTCGTGACACTTTCCCTAACTCGCATTTCATCCCAGTGCGGCCAATTTCTCATCTGTGCAGTGACACAAATTAGTAACCTGACGAGACAATCATTCCATTTAAACATGCGCATGTAAACAAGATCCATCTCTCAAATGATGGCATCAGTGACTTTAATAATATGTGGGAGGGGGAAAAAAACCCACTGATTTATAAATTCTTCCAGCAATCAGTAATTTGCCCGGAAGCGACATAAAGACAAGCTAATTTGAAGCCATTGAAAAGTTGACAATGCTAAGTAAACATGCAACAATAATAGAGCAATATAACTGTCTCATGGATGCCGAAGCCACTCCGTAATTATGCAGATGTTTACTATAAAGGCCTCGTTATTTTTAGATTGAAAATCCTAGAAAAACCAAAGAGTCAGTATGTTCATTCCAATGAAACCACACAAAGAATCCAACAGAAAATCCCGCCCATCCCAACCGAGTGATGGTTTCATCCCAGAAATGTTCATTCCGACAAAACAAACAGCATGAAGACGAATGCGGTAAACTGCACCCATAGGTGTTTACTCCTCCCAAGAGTCTGTAACACCATTTCTATCACTCTCCTCTTTTCTTGCCCTCTTCTTTCAGGTGCCAGCGGAGGCGGGAGGACCTGCGGAGGAGACGTGCTGGTCTACGTACCGAGAGAAGACGTCATGAAGGAGAACAGGTCCCGCGGAATGCTGAGGAAATCTCGGATGTGTCCAGCGGGAACCTGGACCTCACAGCCTGCCGGTTACAGACTGCTCTGAGCTCTTCAGGACAGCCCTTCTCCCGGGACCTTATCTATTCTCTGTTTACACCCCCCCCCCCATTCTTCCCCTCCCCACCTCTCTCGCTGCCCTGGCAGCCAGAGCCAGACATGACAGAGGCGGGTGAATGATTGAATGATGTCATAAACGCAACAAGATCACTTCATGCACTTTATCTCCGGATGGTTTCCCAATTGTTCCCAGCTTTGTCATTCCATTTGGACGACTCGGTCAGAGGGGGTCCTGTTCCCGTCTGACGTTCAGCTCCCCTCCCTGCATTCAGTGACCAGCAGCCATTGTTCCTCTGTCTCCACAATCTGTTCCCTCAAAGAACACTGTAGAATGTCGGGGATGACCTCTGACCTCTGGCCAGGCATGCAGTCTTATCTGCACTCCATTATCACTTTGGGAGAATGTCAACTACTGCATTTTTTAAATAGCAAATCAAAGTGTCCTGCAGTTAAGGATTTCATCTACAGGGCCGAGATCATCCTCAGAACATCACTTGTTTTGTGATTGTCTCCATTTCTTGGATGGTCTAAACATACCAGACACACAAGACATTGGAGATTTAACGACTGAAATGCTGCATGTTCCAGCAGTCTACAAGTTTATTACAATAAAACACAGACAGACACACACACACAGTCATGAAATCATATCTTTTTGGGGACCGCTCATTCATTTATATGGGAAAAATGATAATGCTAACTATGACAACCAAAGGTCGCCGGTTCAAACCCAGCCTCAGCATGTCTGTGGGTCCTTGAGCAAGGCCCTTAACCCCCAGCTCCCTGGGTGCCGCTACGGGTGGCTGCCCTTTGACAGCTTACTCTATAAAGAGCAAGTAGAAGGAGGCATAAAGACAATTTCCCAACAGGGATCCATAAAGCATAAATTATTATTATTATTATTAGCCAAGCAAAATACATGCACTTTCAGTTTTTTCACTGCAGTCACGGATTCTTATGAAATAGAGATTTCCCATATGGGGACCAGGATAATATATATCTGGACCACACACATAAATAACATATAAAATGTTATTTTTTGTCAAAAACCATAATCCATCACTATAGAAGCTTGAGTAAGTGTTAGTCCCACAGTGTTACAGGTCAAAATGCAGTAGATTGTGAAGGAATCTTCTGGAAAGTATACGGGTCTGTTCTCTATTGAGACAATCTCTGGCACCAGAGAAAGGATTCTTAGCTCCTTAATGACAGTGACTATTATCCCTTTTTTATGCTTATTGCAAAACATAAGAAAATACGTGAAGCAAATATCAGTTTCTACGACTCAGGACTTTTGTTTGTTTTTGTCCGTTCGTAATTTCAGACAGTTTTTCGCCTTGGGGAATCCCTAAGGCAGGTTGCCACGGCTACCCTTCAATGTCCCCATTAAAAGACTTTAGAAAGACGCTGAACAATTCGAGTTTGAAAGGCATTTGGAGTGTTGAAAGGCAAACCTACAAGGTCATCTGCTCAACTAGTTCTTCTGGTCGCAACCACTAGCTAAATGAATTGGGCAATTATAAACCTGGAACCTAAGGCAGTTTACCTAAAGAAAGATTGCAACACTTGTACATGTGTTGTATGAGCTGCATCAATTTTGGGCTGCGACACCCATGAAACCCATCCACCTTCTTGGGGATGATTGACTGTATGTCATCTTAAAGGAATCCTGAAGCATTAAGGGATTTACTGCATTAGTCAAGGTATTAAATAACCATGGATCAGTCAACCGTGTTTTGTATTCTAGGCGTGCTCACACAGGTGCCCACACACAGACCAACGTACACATGTACGCACCCACACAAAGCTATCCTGCACCTTAACCACTAGGGGGAGCTCGTGTATGCTGTGACAGACTGACAAAGGAGTCACAGCGCAACCACGGTGTGACCGGGAAGCGAAGACCTACCGCGCTCTGTCCTCTGCACCCCAAGGGAGGCGCCGGGCCGGGATCCGGCAGGTGCGTTGGAAAACTCGAACACATCTTTCACTGTGAAGAGGAGGACCGGAGATCTCGTTTCAGCCATTTCCCAGAATCCCGTGCAACAAGTAGGGCGCAGAGGTAAAATGCAATGAATCGTTGCAACAATGAACCAACAAAGATGGGCAAAAGGCGTTGAAAGTACTAACACACAGAGGAAGAGGGCGCTATTTCATTAGGAGTTCCCTAAGCATAGGAGGGCATTGGACTGGCTTCCAGGCTTCCAGGTTCCATCCTGCCCCCCTCCCTTACCATAGGGCGTTGGCAGAGGGATGGGGAAGGCAGGAGTAGAAGCCACCATCTCTGCTCCAGCAGGCACCTTCCCAGAAAATTCCTCACAGTGTGGCTTGTTCTCTATGCTGTCACTCCTGTAGAAGACACCTAGCTGAAGGCCAGATACGAACAACACACTGTTATTTCTGCACCAACAACTCGTCTAAAACATTAGCAGCACCTCAAAGACACATGTCACACATTGAATAGTGGACATTTTATTTTTGGATTTATCTTTTCACTGATGTTAGGAAACTTATTTATTCGTGTTGTACACTAAAGAGGACATGCTGGGAAATTTAAAGTAAAAATAAATTTGAAAAAAAAATCTAAATTGTAAGATGTCTTATTTCCTCCAAAGACAAATAACCTACAATTGAAGGACACTTTTTTCCTTGGGTCTCAGGAAGATATAGCCTTATTACTTTTATGCTACCCAATAAGGCACATAGCTGATAAAAAAAGGCAAATGGACACATCGAATACACCAAATTTCTAATACATTCCCAGACATCTTGAGCATCTTGGGCTTTTATTTTTACATGGTAAGAGATGTTTGCTGATTTTTTAATGTAGGTTACAGGTGCCGTCAACATGATCCCAATGATCTGCGGGTGGGCGGAGCCAGCTACCTGAGAGGATGGCAGACCAGGTGTGTAGATGGCAGAGTTCTGGATCTCGTCATCTGTTCCCCAGCTCGAGTGCTCGGTTACGCTGTCCTGTCGGCTTAGGCAGTGTCTTGTGCCTGCTCTGTAGTCAGAAGCTGTGGTATCTGGAGGAGACATGGAAGCGAGATACCAGAGAATCAGAACATGCCAACATGGAGAATTAACCAGGATTACTTCACTTCATATTGTAACTTTACTGTGTGTGAATGATTGGTGCAAACATCATTATAAATTAAACTACAAGATTTTTAACCCACATTTAATCAACAAACTAAATGTAAACAAACTACTTAATACACATTTTTTGAAAAAGAATACAGAGTTTTCTCTAAGAGGCTTGAATCTTTTTTTTTGGGTTATTGTTAATACAAGATAATTCCTTTCTGGTTACAGGGTGCCATTGAGTACCGATAGCTGTTCAGAAGGATAATGCACACAAACAACAGCAAAGAAACATACCAACAAACTCAATCTGATTAGTTCCACACTGCGAAGCTGTTTTGCAGACAGTTTCAAAGTGTGAATCTACTGCAACTTAGATACTCAAAGGTAGTTACTGCTAATATCAAGTGACAGCATTTTACAAGGTTCGCTATGTTTCGCAATTTATTTTACTTTGTGCTTGAGTTTCCTGTTTATTAACAACAGAACTGAGATTTTAGTCATGTGTTAATCCAGGGAAGCCAGGGAAGAAGGACCTGTACAGTTCCACGAATCAGAGGAAGTCAGCCATCTCATGAACTTAGAGTACGTCTGGGAATTGTAGCCTGCTGCTTCGGACCTGGAGCTAAATGATGGAGCACAAAGCAGTAAGCAGAACTGCGCCGTGTCAGATGGACTCCTCTCTGCCCCTCGCATTCCAGGAGGCCCCCTGAGCTAAGCTGCATGGGGCGGTAGGGGCTCTCGCACACATCTGCCCGCCACATGAATCAGCCAGCTGCTGCAGCCATCTGCCCCGCTGCCTTTTCCAGAGGTCGCCCGCCCCCTAGTGCTCTGATGTCAGCATCAATAAGGGCTAAGGAGCAGAAAACCAAGCAGGCGACATACATGCAGACCAGTGGTATTTCAGTCGCACTGGAACCAGAAAAGTCTTACTGAGCAAGGCCACTAGACAAGGTTCCGGCCTTTGAAAATACCAGTGAGGCTGAGATGCATGGATCGCTTTCTTTCATTTTCAGCCGTAAAGATCGACAGCAAGTAAATGAGAATGGGAATGAAGTTACCGAACTAGCTGATACTGTCACATACAGTGAACCTGAGACCTTGCAGTTAGTGTCAGGCAGCCAAACAGCAACATGAATGCTTTTGCAGTGCTAACTGTGGTGTATGGCTGGAATGGTTATCCAGTGCCAGGTTTACCAGGCAGGTGTGTGAGAAGGGAAAAGACCACGAAATGTGAACATGCAGCCATCTAACCCTAACATACAAACACCAAATCAGCCACCAAACCCTATCCCACATGACCTGACCAAATTACTGCAAGTCCCGATCAGAGACACTGGGAAACACTGGAAACTGCCCTATAAGGGACCTCAACACCATCATAAAACTAACCAGATGTTCCTGGAATCATTAATCCAAGACATCCCCAAGTACATGTTTTACAGGAGAATCAAGAATTCAGAAGGGCAAAACATGCAATAAATATACAGTATATTACATCAAGGAATACAAACTGTGGTGACAGACACCGAATCATGCAGTATTCTGTCAGCAGGAAGGATACTCAGACACAGGACAGACAGCACACACAGGCTGTTGATTCAGGTGGGGCAGTTAATGACCACATGTTGATGGTTTACGTTAGTCCTGGTGTTTGTAGACCAGAGTATCTTATAGTCACCTGTCTGCTTCACTCATCAGGGCCAAAATAATAGAAAGTCCTTTCATTTGGAGAGAACGCAAGGCATCGTTTCTTTAAACCTTAGTGCCGATCAAATCTTGCAGCAACGTCTCTAGGTGACAAACAGCGTAGTTGCATCCTGGAAGCAATAGCAGTGCTTGAAATGTGATCTTTACGGACGATCTTTTCATAAACAAAGCTCAGCGATGACCTTCTCTTGCAGCTTAGGGTAATTCCACAACAGCATGACCGTCCCGAGTAGTAGCCATCCATCAACATGTTTCCTAACACAGGTAGAGACACTTTGCCTCTGGGGGACTTTGGTCATGGAAATTCCACAAGCCGTGGTTTACACAAAAACAGATGTTTGATTGTTTTCAGCCCCCGCTTTTTTTCAGGCTGGCTTTTGCATGCAGGCGAGATTTACACCCTGTTGACAGCTGACATGAAAAACAGGAGCAATGGAGCTAAACACAGTGACTGTGTTTTTATCAGCTAAATGCGCAAAAACAGCCCAACGGCTATGTGGAGGATGGCCTGGAGGCATCGAAGGTGAAATATTTGGACGCTCACAGTCCCCGGTTCACGGTTCCCTAAACAAAAACAAAAAAAACTTGTGATTTAATTTAATTCTAATGGATCTTTATTCAGAGAAGCACAGAAAATTGCTAATGTGTGTATTTCTGCTATGTTTAGACAACAGACATTTTCAAGGATGCAAAATGCAGAACTTGGGGTCAGTTCCAGCATTTCAGTAATGCCCAAGCAACAAATAGAGTTGCGGGAATTAAAAAGCATAAGCGAGGCATGTTAATCTGAGTCGCACAACGGTTCCTCAGACAGTCATACTGCGGTACTTAGGAATTAGCAAAGTATTATGTCCCGAAAGCAGAATACAAGTGTGAAGCAAACACTGGGGTCGCGGACTTCAGACACATTCCTTTCGCCTTACGGAGCGGAGTCTCAAATCGATACTCTCAATACGGCGAGAACGATAACATCTGGCAGCTGAAATGTTAGTGCGACGGACCTCTGCCTGACAAAAGCACTCACTGTGCTCAGGTTTCATGCGTGGCATGCCTTCCCAGTCTCACACACGACAGTCACCAAAAAAGAGACTTCCTACTCACATGTTCCTACTCCATCCGGATCGGTAGTTTACAGGGAAACAGCTCTAACTGTGTCGAAGATTAGCGTTTCATTTAGGTGATCGCACGGTCAGGTTACAGAGCCAAAACCAGTATGGGGGTTATAATCAGTGACTAAACACTCAGACAATGTGTACAGACAAAATCCTCAGCACATACTCATCAAAGATGCTTCAATATCAGTATTAGTGCACAAGACTGGTTCAGATTTGAGCAAAGAAAAGTTTTCTTCATGTAAGAGATGCCAAATATTTGGAATAAGCTTCTCATAGTGACTCATTCGCTTGGTAAAGCATCAGATATAACTTAATTGGACAATGATGATGGATGCCAGGTATAAAGTGTCCTGATGAGCAAGACAGTTCATACTGTCAGTTCAGCGCCAACTTTTCTGTGTCAGTGTCAGGAACGTGACTCTAAGATGCCCAGGAGGTACCCCTAGATACCAAAGAGATGCACAGAAGATACTCAAGAGATACAGCAAGATACACAGGAGGTACCCAAAAGCTACCCTAAAATCCCAGGAGATACCCAAGAGATATTCCAAGATACTCAGGACATACTCAAGATATGCTCCACTATACCCAGGAGATTCCCTAAGACACCCAGGAGATACCCAAGAAATACCCCAAGATACACAGGAGATACCCAAGAAATAACTCAAGAAATACCCCCAAGAGATGCTTCAGTATACCCAGGAGATATCCAAGATACCCAAGAGATGCTAAATTATACCCAGGAGATATCCAAGAGATGTTCCAGTATACCCAGGAGATTTCCTAAAACACCCAAGAGATACCCCAAAAATACCCCAAGATACTCAGGCTATACGTAAGAGATTTAGCCAGGGAAAACCAAAGCGATGCTCCAATACACCCAGGAGATACCCAGGTACCTTGTGCTGTTGGGAACCTGCCCCTGACAAACAGCCTGAGAACAGATTCCTGCTGTTATGGAGGTGGTGCTTCCTTGAGACAGAGACTCAGGACTTTGCTGTAGAGCACTAGAGCCCCATTCAGATCTACAGCCCTTATAATACTGGCACCAAATACAGACCATATGGTTTTATGTCCTCTTATCTATTTGTGATAATAGATGCACCAAAAAGAGGGGGAAAGGAAAATAATTGCTTGCTAAAATTTGTCTAAAAATAGTCCACAGATAACTTTTGAAATGTCTTGATGCAACAGTATGTCAAGCCCTTGAACAGAACCTACTCGTTCTACTGTTTGCAAACTGATTCCCTTTGCTGACTGTGAAACAGCTGCTGGCTCCATACGCATGACAAGAAATGCAGCTCAGGTTAAAGTTCTTAAATACTCGCTCCTCGTATATCACAAACCGCTAATCCCTGCAGAATATTTGATCTGTTGCGGATATTTGGTTTATGGGTGAGCTTCGCAGCCAGGAAAACACTTTCCCAGGGAGTCACGTACTACATCGACCGGATTGCGCAACGCGGCCCGTGAGGGACTTGCTCCGGCAGATCCCTCCTGTCTGAGCACGTTAGCGAATGCATCCTGTAAGTCAGGAATCGCCCGACTTGCATTTAACTCTGCAGCATCTGATAACAAGGCTCACACAAAATGATGAAAAGACCCAAAGCAGGTCTCAACATTCTGATGTACGTCAACATCTATCACTTATTCCATTGATTTGCTGATACTATCCCCTACAGAGCACAAGAGGTTTGTAAACACAACCGATCAGTAAAGGTTACACGAGCTTGAAGGGCTTCCGGCCCACCTATTGCCTTACCTGGCTGGCGTGTGCTTTCCAGCACTGTCCCGTTATTACCTAGAAGCCTGAAACTCATTCCATTTGCGCAGGGGCCGGCTGATCCGTTGAGGTGAGGCCTGCCACCCCACTTGATCAAGCTGGATCCAGTGGGAACGGGCACGAAAGTGGGGTCCAGATCCAATATTAGCTGGTTCAGCTGGTCAATGGATTGGTCGATGTCCACGTTGAGGGAAGCGAGCTCGTCTTCTCTGACGTCAGACTGTGCACCTGTGAGCCCGTGGACCGGCATGCTGTGAGCCCGCTGCAAGGCTCCCCTTTGCGTGGGGGTGTCTTGAGGTCCGTACGATTTTGTCAGGGCACTCTGCTTGCTGGGGGAGAACCTCACGGTGCCCTCTGTGGGTCGAAAAGTATACTGCTGGGCGGCCACCATCTGCTGCTGGTGAACCCAGGACTGCGTGGAGTAACCTCTCTCGCCGAAAGCCAAGGGCTGCACTTCTGGGGAAACGGATGCACTTCTGTGAAAGTAGCATGTGCGCTTGCCGTCCACTCCTCTGGCCTCACGTGGGCGTGCCACTGGTGCCACGGCGTACTCCTCGCCCGCTCCGCTGCCAAAGCCCTCCGACAGCAGAGAGTTCTGGCTTCCCTCGTGGTGCCCTCCGTACGGCCCATCGGAAGACGACAGCGTGCCAAGGCTGTCTACGCTGCGCAGGTCGTGGGTGGGGGTCTCATCATCCAGAATGTCCGTCTCCTGCTGCTTCAGCCTAAGTTCTCCCGGGCCCGCCTGCCTCCCCACCTCGGCCGACCCGCGTTCCGACATCACGCTAGGGGGCTCACCCTGCTCGCACCCGAGTCTGCTCGGCCGCCCTCTTGGTTCGCTTGGGCTTTTCGAAGACTGGCCCGTCCTCAGGGAGGCGCTAGAGAGGCCGGAGTCGCTGCTGGTGGACGCCGTGTGATCGCCGCGTGCAGGTGCCCCCTGGATCCGTCTCTGCGGCACTCCCTCAGAATTTCTCTGCCCGACTTTGGCAGGGGCTCTGGCGTCCTTGGGATCTTGAGCATGTGACACTAAAACGACAGGAATGGAGGGCTTCAGCGTGGGGGGGGGGCAACATGGGGGCCCAGTGGCTCAGAACTTGCAGGGAGGGGCTTTCACCACTCACACTCGCACTCACACTTAAACGGACCGAAAATCCTTACGCAAACCACACTGCACCTAAATCAAACCCTGCTGTCTGCTATAACTCACCGGGACAATGTGGTATTTTGATTACTCATGTGTTTGCGGTGTGTCAAAGTAAAAAGAATCAAAGGCTACCTCCACCTGGAAGATCACTGCTCTAGTCTAGGTGATAAGGGGTTTCTAGAAAAGAAAATCATACGTGTGAAGATTTAGTGTAGAGTAAACCCGTGAAACACTGGTATGGAGTGCAAAAAATATCTGTCCTTTGCAATATATTTTTCAATTTATGCTGCAGAGAAGAATAACTATAAAATGAATAATTCTTATCTAATAATAAGACCATTTATTATAAAGCAGCTGTTGTTGTTTAGACTGGAGATGATGGCTTATTAAATTACTCAGCAAAACTGAAGTCTGGCCAAATCTATTACATGAAAAATTAAGGCACTGAATCATAGCCTGGAGAGTAATGATGTACACTCTCACTGGTCTGACACAAATGCAAGCTAAATAAACGGCAGCTCTTACTTGACGTACAGACCCCCGAGTGTACAGTGATACACCCATGGACAGTCTTCATGTTCACATCGCGGACTAAGTTAAAATTGTGACAAATCTTTTCAAGATTCCAAAAAATGCACCCTAAATTATCTACAAAACCTACGAAGTATATCTTGTGGGCAGATTTGGTGACAGCTAAAGTGTCACTTCCCCGAAATGTCTCATGTCCCCGAGTCGTGAATGATGACAATCGTAGTACAGGATCTGCAAACATCTTCACCCCAGCTTGAATATAACATCAAAAGGCCAAAGTAAATCCCCCTGTCAGTTTATAAGGTCTGCAAACGCCAGCCTCTCGCTCCTGGGCCTACAGATGAATACACATGCATGTAGACTCCTCGATGAAGAGAAGATAAAATCATATATGCATCATATGCCAAAAACACACCCTGAATTAATTTGAGTACCATCTGAATCAGCCATTTCACACAGAGCAACACAACCAACATCTCCATTACCCTTCCAGCTCCAAACCAGACATGCATAGTACAACAAAAGCACATCCCCCATTAGATCCTTCCACCTCCACTTTTCAAAGTATATAGGAATTCCTCAGCAACCACAATAACCGGAACTTTCATTCCTTGGCGGTGAAAGACTGCAATGAAAGGTCTGTTTCCTCTGCTTCCTCCTCACCCATTTTCTTTCCTTTCTTTCCTCCCTCCTTCCTCCTCAACTCCCCCTATTAATGCCCCCCTCGCCCCCCTCCAAGTCATCCAGCCCAAAGCACTCACCTTCCCGGCGTCTCACTCGCAGCAGGTAAGCGCACGGAGTCTCTCACATTCAGAAAAGCCGGACCGTGAGAGACGGCACCCCCTGGAAAGGTGGCCCCCAGACCCCCCCCCACACGTTGCTAAAGGAGCCGCCCACATTTTAACCCTCCCTGCAGCACCAAGAAGGCAGGCGTGCACCACAATGGCCCAGACATTCAGCATGACAAATACGGGAAGGGGAATGTAAACATGGGGGCGGGGCAAGGAAGGGGGTGGAGCAAAGAGGAGGCGGTGCCAGGGGGCAGCGGTAATTTGAACCAAAAGGGGGTCGGTGAGTTGGTTTGGATAGGACAATGAGGCATACAAGAAGGGGAACAGAGGAAGGAAAAAAAAAACAACTGGAGATGAAAACAACATTCTTTCATCCGAGTATTTTCTCTCCCTCTTTTTTTGGCCTGGCAAAGCAGTGCTTTAATTACAGCAATGTCACTCTCTTATTGAGCTGTTTTTGAGAAGCAGTTGGAAGCCTCAGCTGAAATTATCACTAAATTATACATCAGCCAAGGACATTTTTAACACCGTTATGAAACCAGATGTGTGCGAACCACAATTGTCAGGTTCGATTGTCTCATCTGGTGATTCTCGTTTTATTGCATATGATCCCCGACAGACAGACACCTTCCAGAAAGTTCCACAATCAATCTCCTGTTTCTAGTATTTTTACTGCCTATCAGAGACTAACGAAGAGAGATCAAAACCATTCATGGCACCCATTAGGACAAATTTTTAAACGTGGGACGAAGGACAATAGCATCAGCAAAACATAAAGGTGACATTTAAGGTGACATGGTCAATGCGGTTGATTCGCATAGTGAACTAAATCAGGTTTTTTGTTATTTGGCAAATTATTCAAAATGAAACAGTGTGTTTTTATTTTTCTAACTGAAAAGCATGGAGGAGCAAGCAGCTCAGTCATTAAGGATTTAGACTACGGAAAAATCTGAACGCAGGAAAAGAGAAAGTGTGAAATTATACGTTAAGATAAACCCTCCCCCCCCCCCATGACAAGCACAGACTGGATGTGAGGTCTGTGGTCACTGCGACTGCAGTGGGAAAGGTTGTAAAAAGAAGGATTTGCGTAGAGCTGGGCAGGTTTCGGTAGCGCGGGAACGGTCCGGGCATAAGCAGGATCTGTGATTTAGCGTTTCCGCTGTTAGCGCTTTTAGCGTCGCCGTTGCATGTTGGCGGGATGAGCCCGGCTCGCGATGAGACATTACTTAGCTTTAGCATTCCTGTTTGGGCCTGTGCAGTGGGCTTTTTTTCCTGCGCTTGCCGTGAAGGGGTGTGCAATCACAGCGTGGGCGAACCGCACACAGAGGCCTAGCTAATTCCAACACAGCCGCTGGTCTGCGGCATGGAGATGAATGGGTCGGGTCGGGCCGGGCCGGGCCGGGCCAGGACGGGATGGCACACCTGCGGCTATCGCTTTAGTGAAAAGAGGAAACTTTTGCAGAAGAAGTGCAGTTTATCTCCATCAATGGATCATGGATGAATTGGAGTAAGAGACATGTTTTGATATGATACCATGTGACTCATCATGTGACCTTCATCCAGATGCGTAGCAGAGTAGTCTATGGTTCAGTGGGTTAGGCCTCTGTGCCTGAGATCGGATGGTTGCTGGTTCAAGTCCTGTCCTTGGCAGAATAACTATATCTCTGTTGGACAGTTGGATATGGTATTTAACCTCCCAAAATGCTCCAAGGGGGGAAATTTTCTTTTCACACAGTGGTTCAAGAAAACTCATTAATATTCATGAAAGAAGCTATCCAATTGGCCAGTAAACATGCCCCCAGCAACATGTGCTACCTGTTTTTTTTAGAGTGGTTTGGGAAAAATAATATTCATCAAGCTTCCTGACTGGCCAGTGAACTCCATCACTGGCTAATCAGGTAGTGCATCTCTCATGAATATTAATAATAAGTTTATCGTAATACCCTATAAAACGAAAACTCGCCTCCAGGGGCACCAGATCCTGCACTGGCACTGCAAATTCTGTTCTCAACTGTATGCATGTCTCACCTAAGATCTTTGGGGGGCCAGAGGAAACCTGAGCAAACTGCACACGCTATGCACAGAATGGGCATGAAACCCACAGTCCTGGGGGGTACGAGGCTGCAGTCCTACTCAGTGACCTACCAGACCATCATTTCACTGGGTACTTTAAGGCTGACTGTGTGAGCCTGCAGATTGAGGCCTGTCTCAGCTGCCAAATCATTTCCTGCATTGATCTTCTTCAGAAGAGCAGCTTGGTCCTGCTGATTACTGAGAAGATGAGTTTCAGGGGTAGGTGGGGCATATCTTCCGGAATGCAGTGTTTGCATGTCAAATGGGGGGGGGGGGGGGGTCAGAACAAAACAGGGAGGGCACTGAATGATCTGCAGCTGAGAAATTACAGTAACTCAAAAAGTAATTTGTTGCCTTGTCTGTGTATCTCTTTTGAAAGACAACCGGTCTTTTCTTCACAGACCAATTGCTCCCAGATTCAGGAGTTGGTAATCACACAGAGCAGCAGCCCCCATCGCGTTGCGGAGACAGACATTATTCCCCGCGCCTGCATGTTTTCTATTTTCAGCGTCTACTGGAAGGGGAGTAAACAGCCACCACTGAGCAGAGAGGCCCAGTGTGGGTGGAGCACCAAACTGTAGTGGCCGGGGATGCAGTTCTGGCCTCCGCCAGAAGGGCGGCGCATGCCCTGCTCGAGGTGCAGAGGTGATGGGGATGGGGGTGAGGATGGGCCACCATCTTGCGTATGCAAAGAAACATTGCCAAGATTCATCTATGGTCCCAGGCCATGTGAAAAACACACTTGGAGTACAAATACACTCACACATGCTTATTATTTTATTTTATCGCTTGTAATATTCTATTCTTTTTGCACACAATTTTCCTTATACCTTTGTATAACGACAATAAAGTTTTCTGACTCTGATTCTGATTCTAATGACTTTGCAGGGACTTTTCATTATTTTCTATGGATAAACCTTAATTCCAACAATGACGACCTTAACCCCTAGACAGCCCTAACCTTAACCATAAGTAACTAAACTAAATACGAGACTTTGGGCATTTTTAGTTTTTTGATTGCAGTCACAGATTCTTATAAAATTGAGTTTCCCCTTGTGGGGGCTGAAAAAATGCTCATCGCATCATCAAAATAAGAGGTCTTTAATCACATCTTGGGGACATTTGGTCACCAAAATGTAATATATAACTCACACACCCACACACACACTCACACACACACTGGACCTGACTCTTATTGCCTAGCAACAAACTCCCTGTTCAGCAACAAGCAATAAAGAGACCAGCAATCTCCTTCCTCAGTTGCCAAAATATAAAATGTCATGTGGAAACAGAGTTTATGTTATTGCAATCAGGAATCTATTCAACCTAAATTCGTTTCACAGAGCAAACAAGTTCACACAAGAGCAGCCCAAAGTGTTTTCATGGAAAGCTTCAGAAATGACACGGCTGACACGTTTTAGGGCAAACTAATGTTTCGCAGTTTCAAAAATAACTAGCAATTGCACCAGGCCTTCTAGGTCTGTACAAAAGTACAAGAAAATAGAAGAAATAGCTGCCTTCCTTAAGATTGAACATAATTTATATCGGTTTAGGCAGAAATTCTAAACATGTCATTAGATTTCATTATGTAGCTCAACACTGAAGCAATTTAGCATTCGTCAAGCCATCTCGACCCTAAAAACAGCTGTCTTACCTAAGCTTATCCCACCAAGCAACAATGTGTAATTATGTCCAACAACAATACATGACATATTCCACCACGGAGGCCCTGTACGTCACTCCAGACCAGAGTGAGTACAATGGAAACATGTATGGCAACCAGCACTGGTGAAGGATTGGCTTATTGTGTAGTGGGATTTACAGTAAAGAGAACAATCTGTTACCTTCAGCGTCACAGCTGATGTTCTGGTAGGAATCCCACCGTATCAGTGGATCTGCAGTGTTGTATTCCACAGTGACGGCAGGAACGTTCTCCCATCGCTCAGAACCTCCAACAAGAACCAGATCATAGTGTCAGAAGGCAAGCATTTCTGTTTCCATTTTTACAGATGAGCAAAAGTAAAACTCATATCTTCCAGCCATGTGTTTCGGAGTGGGGTCACTTTATTGCCCGTTTTAACTTTTTTAAGAGCTTTCGTTCTCTTAATGAGGCAGATCTAGTAGTCGTGTCGATTTAGTAGTCTTTGGGGATTTGGCAATTAGTACCTTGCATCTTCTCTGGGCTCTTAGACATGACGAGCTCAACCTTGCCGTAATCAGGAAACCTGGGGTCTGGAAAATGAGGAAGTGTGAGATGGGGAATGGTAAATGGTTCACGCACTGCAGGGTAACAGCGTTGTGACACTTTGATTTAGTTCAAAAGCAGTTTTCAGTGAAATAAAGAATCTGTTTTACAGTATTATCTGAAGGTAAGTAGGCAGCTTAAGGCAATCACTGATGGTCCGTACCTAAAAAGTTTTTGATAAAATAAAAATTCATTTGATGAGCAAAACCGAGAAAAAAAACCAGATCATTCATCTTTCATTTTTTCTTAAAGAAAAAATAATTTCTCATTTTCTTATGGACAAATTTCCAAAAAAAATCACAAATGACTTGCCCAGCTCCCAGATACTACTACAAATACAAACTGAAGAAGGATGACGGTGTACAGTAGGTACGCGTAAGCTAACCATTAGCCGCTCTAGGCTCAAGGTATCGTCTGTTACGGGCACAACACTGGCCTACCTTTGTTTGCATTTTCAAGGTCCTCCTTCTCAAATATGAGACTGCAGCCCTGAACGGTGCCCGTGTGAAACTGGAGGCGAAAAACTGGCTCCCGGCTCAGCGTCCGAATGTTTTTGTGGTAGCATTTGACCTGCGTCATTAAAAAAAATAATAATGATTCATTGAAAGACCGGATCAGAATGCATTAATTCTGGTGTTTTCTACGGCACTTTATGGTAAGTGGCCCTCTGGTACCAATCCCAGGAAGGATGGGAGCTCACAGGAAACACATTCAATCATGGCAGGAAAATCTGAAATCCACAAGGTGATGTTTGAATTTGAGCTGGAGTGTAAGGATAAATCTACCCCTAAAACCCCAATTAGAAATGCAGGAAATTCATGAGTATTACATATACATTTACGTAGATGTTTAAATACATTTTTTTAAATCACTTACCAGGATGTCACCTTTGAGCAGCTGTGCTGGCTGCAGAGCGATGTACAGCCTGTTTCTGTGTCCTGGTCCTATGTGACTGTGCAGTAGATCCACAAATCACCATGTACTCCACAAACTTCATCTCTTTTTAAGCCAACATGGGACCCCACCACTACTTCCTATCCATACCCAGCAATCCCTTTTCCACTTGCCACTGGTTCCCATTCTGGTGAAATTTACAGTTGCTATATATACACCAGCGTTGGGCATTATATGTCCAGAAGATACAAATCCAGACCAAGATTTTGTTTCTACCAACCAGTTGAGCATAAAGAGTCACAGTCACAGAGAACCCACCTGGTTGGTAGAAACAAAATCCTGGTCTGGATTTGTAGCTTCTGGATCCGAAACGCCCAACCCCAATATACGCATGTCCAAACACATACTGTACACACAGACATTCACCATCGTGAAAAAGCTTTATAAACCAATAACAAGGCAGCTTACTAAATCCCAGAAGAGTAGACCAATTGCATTCCCTGGTAGACCTTCAAGTATGGTCGACAAACTGGGGAAAAAAAAAACAGGGACAAGGAATTTAGATGGAAAATGTTGATGGATTTCAAGACACAGGCATGGCCTTTGAATATGCAGCTCTTGTGTTGACTGGGAAGCTTAAAACATGGCACCTAAATAACATCATTAGGGCTATACAGTAGCTTTAATAATTCTTGTATTAGTGTAAATGGTCACATAGAATGCTAATTGTGCTGTTGCTGTCGATGCCACCTTCTCTACATTAAGCTGCATCGTATAAAAACATATAAACATGTAACATGTCGTGCTGAGGTTGCGCTGTGCACTATTGACCTCTCCTAGAAAAGGATGTATAATTTTGGTCACCCCTGCACTTCAAAGAGGATTTTAGAGTGGCTACAGTGGTAAGCAAACATAATGAAGCCTTGTCTTAAAGGGTTATGATGTAAGGATAGCTTTGAAGCCGTGCATCAATAAAAGGTATTGGGGGCTGCGACCCAGGAAAACAAGGCCAATCCTGATGATTAGCCAGTTCATATAGGAACAAAGAAAAGATTTATTTACGCAAAGGACAGGGGGGGGTTGAATATGCTCCATTCTTAGAATCACTCAGGTTAACATTAGATTGAATTTCACCCTATACTTAAATAAATAAAATTATTGAAGGTCCTCTCACATTTGAAATATCTCGTAAATCCCTGTGTTCTTACAAACCACCTTTTTGTTTTTTACCGCGATGGTTTTGTGGGGTCTTCTTTCATATCACAAGACACAATACAGCCTGGTTCTATCATGTTAAGGATCCATGGAATATCTCCAGTTCTGAGGGCTCCATTATGAGCAACATACCCCCATTCTCAAAGTCAGGTATCCCCTGGAGAATGACGCAATGCAGGAAGTGAGGGGAGGCGTTCATTTTTATGGAGCCAGTCAAGAGGCTGTTTAGAATCCAGACATACCTACAGTTGGAAAGTAAAACAAACATATAACTTCAAAGAGGAATCCATAATGTGAATTATTAACTGCAGCAAGGCTTACAGCGAGAAGACTGTCAGCCAAGCTAGTCGTTAACCTTCCCTGTCGAGTCGTGATGTTTTATCACAGAGGTTTGTTTTCAAATCTAAATCACAGGTGTGAAGAACCATCACAGGCAGAACAAATCATCACCTCTTCTGTGAGGGTGTCATCATGGGTGACACTTTGTCATCGTAGAACTTCCTCATAGCGAAGCGTTCCAAGGCCTGGTCAGCGCTATGAAAGAAAGACATTATTGTTGTTTAGTCTCTCAGTGGGTGTTCAACCCTTATGAAACCTCCAGCCACAAAAACAGCTTTAACTGGTCATTGTTTTATACTCATGGATATCCCTGCTCCAGATAAGCACATACATGTCAGTCTAGCTGAAATCATTGAGTTGGGTAGTGGTGGGAAGTTCAGGTCCAGAAGATACAAATCCAGACCAAGGTTTTGATTCGGCCAACCAATTGAGTACTCTGTGACTGTGACTCTTTATACTCAACTGGTTAGTTGAAACAAAACCTTGGTCTGGATTTGTACTTTCTGTACCTTTGTACCTATGGAAACAGGTGATAGAAACCTGTACAATTTGGTGAAAATAGTGAGGCTTCAAAAAAGGTGGGATCTCCTCATAGAAGCGTTTATACATAGAGCATTGATGTGGAAATTCTGACGATACCAATACCCGATCCATTTTTGTCAAACGTTGTTAATACCAATAACTGTGTAACTGTCACTGGCAATATGCCTGGTGGCCATTTCAGTCCATGCCATGAGATGGCAAGATGGGGTTAAAACATGATACAGCTCAAGCACATTTCTAGACGGTCCATGAGTCTTCTCAACACATTGGTTGGGAGCAGAGCAAACTATGGTTTTATTCCTATTGAACGTCAATGACCTCAATGTAGCACATTCAAGTGACGCCAAGGCGATACATAGATTATTTCAAATGTTTGTTTTAATTGATGTTTCAGCTAATACCCACAAACCGCAGCTAAACACTGAGCTCATTGGACATTCTTAAGATCCACCCCAGTGGAGGTATTCCTTGTCAACAGACAGCATTTCCCAACTGTGCTCTAGCAAGGAGCAGGAATTCTTCTGTTACCTCGCAGAGACTTCAGTGAAATGCACAAAGGATGAAGTGATCACCCCAATCCTCCCTTTTCCACCCTGCACATGCGGATGAAAAACAAACTATAAACAGTGAAACTACAGTAAAAACAAAAATCACCACAGTAGCTACATTCCATTGAACTCTCATTAAAAGGTCTCTCACTAAAATTTCACCTACAAGATTCAAGAATACATGCCAGGGGCAAATAATTCTGCAGAGACACAATATTAGGTGTGACCTTAGTAAACCACAGTAAATAATACGAGTGCTTAAATAATAATACTCTTAAGCAATAAATGTAATCCCTCAAGAAGGAAGACAATGGGCAATTTACTCAATAATGCATCATTACAAACCCCATTTTGAGGCCAAAACACACTCCCAGTGTTTAATTAAATACCAGCAGGGTAAACATTATGGAGAAAACAATATGGGCTGGATGCTCACACGGCAGTGAATGACCACCACGTGCTGGGGGTCAGAGTTCAGCCAGGTCTCCATGGCCTTGCAGATAGTGCAGATCTTGTCCAGCGGTGGGGCGTGTAGGTCAGGCCAGCCGGTGTCCATGGTCTGAAACATCAAGGCTGCCGTGTTCACAGAGGCTTCTGCAGCACATCTAATTCTACGGCTCCCAGCCACGGTCCCATCTAAAGGTACCGCGCTCCTCAACTTTATGAGCAGAGTCAGGGAGATGGTCATCTGGAGGTTACCCCAGGAACCATTTGACATCATAACAAAACCCAGGGACCTCCCCAGGACTCTCTTTATGCTCCCTGCCTGCTTGCTAACTTGCCGTTAGCACAGACCTGTACGTTTCTTCAGAGAAAAACACCTGGCAAATTAATATAGGTCAGGGCTACTCAGTTATTTCTCCCCGGGTCCAAATCCCATTAGCCGCAAGAAGCCATGGACAGGGACCGAGTGGGCGGGATTCTTTTGGTGGATTTCACTGACCTGGGGAGGGGAGGGGGTGTGGGGGGTTGAATTTGCACATTATATTGATGGAACTATTTCAATTGCATTAAAGTTCTCTGTGCGACTGAAAGATTTTGTGCAAAGGAGACAGTTCTGTGCTTGTTGAGACAGCGAGATTCTTTAACGGAGCTAATTTAATTAAGTCTCTATTTGGGCACATTACAG
>JAODUD010000082.1:4244206-4268298 GCA_026784285.1 Stomatorhinus walkeri | reverse complement strand
GGGGGGAGAATAAAGGGGTACACAGAGTTTACTTGTCAGTTTGATCATTAACTTTCCATTTAGTTATTATTTCTGGCTCCAATGTATGCATTCTTTTTTCTATGTACCCAGAACTTGTGACATAGGCTCACCTGCCGCCCCCTCACAATCGTGCCCCAACGTGAATCAACTTCACGCTTGAAAAGAACGGTACCTTGGGGTTCGTTTTGGTGAGATCCGCCCGCTTTTCAGAAAGGTTGATCACCTGCACGGAAACCAATACAGTAATTAGGCTCTTCCCACTTCACGTTTCTCAACCCTTTTGTTAACACGGCTTAATGCCTTCTGCCTGGAAGATGAAAACACACTCCGAGGCTATAAGGATCGCTGTTAGGAAGGGCGAATTGTGAAGAGATGCACTACTCTGCCTGGAAAGGACATTAATAAGTTTTATGCTACACAGAATCAATGATGCTAAGCATTTTCAACATAAATGGATGAACATCTTTAGCTAATTAATGAATTGATCGTAAAAACCACTATTTCTGCATTTTATGCAGACAGGAACTTCCAGATTAAGTGGATTTCGGAACGATGCAGGAGGCCTTAACACACATGGATGTATCTGCACAGGTCTGTCTGCATTTATCTAAAGCGACGTACACAGCTAGCTACCATGCAGTCTGGCCATTTATGCAGCTAGAGGGAGTTTTTTAATGTGAAAAAAGGCATCACACACGGCGCTATTGCTGTTAAGTTCCCTCCTCCTGGTTTTATCGCCCATTCCTCTTAAAGGTCTCCCTTTTTTGGTCTTACCCAGAATGCTACCTGCTTAGCTGTTACAGTGAGCCCCAGTATGACTCTAAAATGGAGGACAAAAGCGGAGTGATGCTCAAAAAGGAGGACACTCAACAGCAGTTTGGACAGAGGGCTGGTAATAGACTATCCAGATATAACTTGGATGACTGGTCACCATATTAGCTACTGCCGTGCTTTTTAATGGCACCAGTAATATGGGCGGTTGGCTCTAAGTTCCCACTAATGCCAGACATACATCAGTGCATCCTCTGTCAACCGAGGATGTTAAATGACAGTGAGAGGACCCCCCCACCCCGCTCCTCCGCCGGATCTCACCAAGTAGTTGTCGGCATGTTTGGACTTGAGCATGCATGTGACGTCGTGCAGGTTCGCCCTGTAAGCGTCCTCTGAGCAGACCACGGGGAAGGACACAGCAATGATGCGCTCCGTGATGTAGGTCAGGTCAAGTTCGTATCCCTCTTCCATCGCTAACGTCCCATCTGACGCAGCAACCTGTGCAAAACGAGCCAACGTTACGCCGACAGACAACAAACTTCTGGTAAGGGCGATTTCCTCCAGAGATATTCTACTCACTATAGTTCAGGCCCATGTGTGTGTTGCGGTGCTCTCTTGTATGCTAGTTCACCTACCCAGACCCCGCACATTGGGGGGCACTCCCACCCCCTAAACATATAGTCCTGTCAAAAAAAAGCCCTTAAAATAGGAACCAGGAACCACCCCAGTCAACCAATCAGTCAAAAGAACAAACTGACAGGTAGCCAAATAGAAAAAGACCAAGATATCTGTCTATATCTGTTTACAGTTCTTGTTTGTTTATTTACATGTGAATTCATCTACTCTTAGTTCCTGTCCTGACTCATATCCCATCCAGAATGTATCTCAGCCTTGTGTCTCATGCCTCTTACGACAGGCTTCATGATCCAGTATTGGGATATGCAGTGTAGTGATGATGGATGGACATTTCTTGCTCTCTGCACTTATACACACACACACACACATGCATTTCACCTGGTTTTAATATCCTGCAGCACATTATTCATATAACACACAGAAAGTTAGATATCACAAAGAAAACAGGGTGCTTTCATATGGCTAATACTGTTTGAAGCCACCCAGGTAGCCTTAATGTTTCCTTGCAACTTGACTACGTAAGTTACATACCAGTAATCTCGTATATCCATGATAAATGCGACAAAAATAATGCACTGTAAGCACTGTCACTGTGTCAAGCAGCAAAGCATGCTGGGATTGACTCTCTGAACGCTAAGCGTGAACTCCCCTTTTCCATCGTGCCTTACTATCAACGGCTTGGAGTGACACGGAGTCCTCGATTGCAAGCGTGAAGGAATAATTCCGAAATGGAAACATGGAGGAGCAGGACTGAATGAGAAGCCTGTCAGGTCCTTCCAACAAGCTACCACAGGCTGCTCTGTAAGCGCAGGAGATTAAATGCCTCCGCCAACTCACTTCAAAACATGTCCCCTCGAGGAACAAGTTCTTTCAAGACAGTATCTCTGAGCGTGGCTCCAACATGCACCAGAGCGGTCTAATTACAGCCATACGCCCTCTGGGCTCTGGGATCTCTGAGCCAATTCTTTTACGCCTATGGAATCCTCCATTTTGTACTATTCTGATGTGCTACTACATGAGATGCACCAACTCTATGCACAGAAATGTCTCACTGTGCACGCAAAAGTCAAGGCAACACCAAATCAACAGCCTCATCTGTTTTTAAGGGCAACACATTTTTAACTACAGCCAAAGCAACATTTGCCAGCTATAGGATGTTTGTATTCATTTAGGGTTCCACATTTTCCTAGATCACTGATTCTCAACCCAGTCCATGGGGATCCCCAGACAGTTCACATTTTCCCTCCTCCCCAGCTCCTCCTTACCAGCTACCAGCCAATCAAGAACACAGAATACCTGGTACAGGGGCGTTAGATTCTGGGAAGCAGTAAAAATGTGGACTGTCTGGGGGTCCTTAAGGGCTAGTTTGGGAAACACTGTCCAAGATGATGGTCTGATTTATGTTCATCCACAATACTGCGTAAGAAACATTATAGGTGCGAGGACAACGCTAATCACTGTAAACCTTAATGACCGTCATTAAAACAGCCATTATGTTACATGGTAATAAGCAGCGAACCCAAATTTGACTTGAGATATGTTGGGTTGTGAAGGAGATTCATGGGTCAGAGAAAGAAAGGCTTTACTCTACGAGACTCAAACTCACAATATCTGAAGAAAATGCATCAACAAAGTGTATTAAGGTATTTGCCAGATTTACTTGGCCGACCTTCTGAAAAAGGTGACATTCTGGAAATATCTTGGGCAGGGTTTGTAAAGGACATGGGGTAAAAGAAAAGAAAGTCCTCAGAGATGAAGGAGAGGTGGGTCATTTCATTCAGCAGATATAATGAGCTTCCTTGGTCTAACCAGCAACTTTGTTCTCAGTGATTTCCTTAGAAAAAGAAAAGAAACATGCATACAGAGAGAGAGAGTAGATGTATACCACAGTGTTGACTCAGAAGACATACAAATCAGCTTTAGATTCCTTCCAAGTCTTAACACTTTGCTAACAGTTTCAGATGATGAATAGCTTTTTGTTTTGTTTGAACACAGCTGGATTTGCGATATAATTTTCAGGAAGTTCCATAATTTTTAGTGACATGATTCCATTATGGACAGCAGCTTCAGACAGCATTGCTATTCATCCAGTTCCTGCAGACCTTCAGATCTAAGCCGTAGAAATTAAGTGAACCGTTGCAATGAATTTTTGGTTCTCCTGGTAACTTGCTGGCATAGTTCTGTTGTGCCAGTTAAAAATGTAGATTTTAAATCAACTGACCGCTGCACGGATATTCCTAGCCAGTTTATTTTGGTCCTGTAACACCACTGTACTGTATATTCATCACCCCTGTGCACAGAATGGTTTCCTCCATCATTCTTCCACTGAACCTAAAACAGGCACTACTACCCAGCTAAATGGCCTCCAATACAAGTGATGCCTAATTACTGTTTTTCTTTTTGCTAGGTCATAGAGGAATGCGTTCAGAAAAGGATAAGGCTTTTTCCCGCTTGCAGACTGCTGGCCTAATAGGTTGCACATGTGGAGTGTGGCCGATGACTCTCCCGACTCTCTCCCGTTATTTCAGTAGTCACTCCCACCCTATGGCCTGAGTGGCGCACCAGCATCTTTGGGATGTAGGTCTGTGGATTTCGCGTCACCCTTCGATGGCACCTATGCACCTCTGCAAGGATCGTAACCGTCATCGTACTGAAGGAGAGAGGAAGACGTGAGCTGGGACGAGGGGAAGGGAGGGGCAGGCGATCAAAGAAAGAGGGGGCCCAGCAAGTGAATGGAACAGAGTATCCTGCATGCCGCTAACTCAAGCCGTACGGAGACCTCGCCTGGAGGCGTCTAAAAACTGAGGGTCAGCCTCAGCCCGAATAGGCCTGACTTTTTACACAAAACGGGGTCGACCGTGGCCCCATGCACATGCAGTGAGGTTTTGCAGAAAGCCAGAAATGCCATGTGTCACTAATTCCACTCGGCAAGAGCTTCCAATCCATTGCAGCTCCACGTACACTCTGGATCAAATATAGCATGCTGACTTTGAAATGGACGGGAACTAAAGATATAATGACACAAACGAAAGTTTTTCTTAAGTTCTTTTTTTAACCACACAGCCAGAAGAACAAGACGACATTATGGGCAACCCCGTATGTTTAATCTAAAGACACAGTCCCCCCCGCAGCTGAGTTTTCTGTGGAAGCGCCTTCTTGTCTTCTGTGTTCTCACACAGAGTTGAAGTCTTGCTCTGAAGCCAACGTAAACAAACAGGAAGCATCCACTGGCTTTCCCGCACAGCAACGAGTGTTTTTCTCCAGACCTTCTCAGAGCATTCAGCGGGACATGCTTCAGAAGACACAGGCAGGCAGATAAAGAGAAAACCGGGGTCTAAGCACTGGAAGTCGCACTGTGTAAATAAAGGCTATTAACCGCGCACGCCCCCCCACAACCACTGCCATCCAACATGACCCTTTAAAAAAAGACCTCTCACCCTACCTTTAAGACAGAATTCCAATACGTTTGAGGTGAGGAAGAGCAGAAGGTGAGGGAGAAGGTTCCAGAGAGGGAACCGGACTCTTCTCCACGTCGCGGGTCGCCTGCACACCAGATCCCCGGGGCGAGGTGCTGTTGCTGATCGGGGCTCACTCCGTCCCACTGCCACGGCCCAAATGAAAGCCCTGCTCTGTACAGAGAGGCAGCTCAACACCCCCCCACCCCCCCCGCCGGCACACCGCCTCAGACTCCTGCAGTTCCTGTCACAGACAGTCCTCCCCCACCTTTTTTCCTTGGAGCTACTGCACACTCATTCATATGGAAGAACGTGTGTGTGTGTGCGTGCATGCATATACCAAGGGGGAGGGAAACGGGGGGGGTTGAGGCTGTACAGAAAGGCTGTACAGACACACACTTTCTTAACTCATGTTTAAAACTATATCATTACCCAGCTTCCCCTGACCCCTGACTTGGGGTGGGGGGGGACACCTTTTATTCTTATATGTATAAATAATATAGTTTATAAGAAATTCAAACCACTTTTATTCCAGAGAAGGAGAATTATTTTATTTATATGATAGAGCGATATTGTTAAACTTCGGGTATCTATCAATGTATATTTCACATTTGCATTTTTATGAATTATGTACAACTTGATGGCCCTTTTAACATGGAGCATATCTGTTACTGATTAAGGACTTATAAAGAACATGTGAACATTTCATAACACACGGCTCTAGTCATAGGTGACCATAGCTCATATACAATTACATTTTAAGTGTCTATTAAATGTAACATTTGGCATTGCTGCAGGGATTAAATGGCTAGCGGTATGCCGTGTCTGTAGTTAATTAAAACTCCATCCTTCACGATTAACTTTCACATTAATCTTGAAATTCGGGCTCAGAAGTATTAAAATGGGTATTTGGCCTGTCTCTAATCATCTCGGCCCTTTGTTAAGAAAACATTGTAATGTTTGTATGTATTCAGTTAATGGACACATGGTACGCTGTAATGTTTTGCCATTGTATGTAGCTAGGCTTGTTGTATTTCTATAAACAACATCAAAACAAAGGAAATTGAAACAAATAGCTACACTGTAACGGGAAAAATATCAACTGCAAAATATAAATATTACTTGTGTAATTATTTGCTCTGCTTGACAGAGTTCCTCTTTTATTTATGTAGCTGCAATGCGCTCTGAGGCCTGCATCAGTTATCATTGTCTTGAAGCATATGGAGTGCAAATTGATAATGAGATTACTGCCGGTGATGTTCACAAGGGGTCATTCTCTGATTTATGGTGTGTTGAACTTTGACCTCTGTGGTTCCCTTCACAGCAGATGCTGGTGAGTGCTCCTAACCGTGATCTTTGCCACGAGAGAAAGGGACACAATATATCATTGAAAGCCTATTTTCTTTGATTGACACAACACACACACACATATATACATATATACATATATATATATATATATATATATATAAATGGAAATGGATAACTTATCATGACCCTTGCAATTATGCAAGATGGATGAGTATTATGGATGCAGATGTATTACTAATTAAACTATAAATATTTTTTAATGATTAATGTCTAAGCCAAAAAATACCGTGAAATGAAATGCACTCAAATTTAATGGAAAAAATGTTATATGCATGGAAATACATTTTATCCATGTGTCTTCCAACTGTCCATTCAGTGTAGAGTCATGGCAGTTAAAATCATTAATTTCTTTTCCCCTGATATGTATGAATTAAGATTTACCTTCCTTAAAAAGTTACTTTGCTAAGCATTGTACTATTACTATACGTATTACTACTACTGTACCATCTACTGGTAGACTGCAGTTTTACATGATCAATTTTTTTTCCCTTGGCCTCCCTGAATGTCCTAGTGAAAAAAGCAGTACAGGCCATTATATACTATACCATCAAGCATAACTTTCCTGCTCCCCCACAGTTATACTTTTTCACTCAGCAAGTGCGTTATCATTAAATGTTATAAAATGATGGCATGCATGAGACAGGTTTTCATACAGTAATAAAATGGCCAGATTGTACTAGGCAATAGAATATTTCCTAAATGATGGTCTTATCGGCAAGCTGTTACAACAGCGAGATTCTATAATCCAATATCCGTACTGCTAATCCAGTACACAGAACCTGGAGCATTTCGCAGGATACATAGGAAATGGCCAATAGGGGGCGATGAGAGGCTGAGCAAACTAAGCCTCTGTGCCTGTGATTGGAAGACAGTCAGCTTGAGCCTTGGCCTCAGCAGAATATTCACTTGTCCCCCCCCCCAACCCGAGGCTTCCTGTCACCTGTATGTGATGGGGTGCACAAGCAGAGAATTTCTTCATGGGGATTACTACAGTATCTGTTCTATTCTAGACACCCCCAGATGGGATGCCAATCCATCAAGGGGCACATACATTATGGGCACATTAGAGATTTGGCTTTGCTCATCTGCATATTTGAGATTGTAGAATACCTGCAGACAGATGGGAAACGTGTGTGAACCACAAACTGAGGTGTGTGGCTACACTGCTGTTCAACAAACCACCATAACGCCCCCATTTGAAGGCTCATTTGTCATGTTAGATCTTCATAACTTCTAAACACAGAAGAGGTCCGCAAGGACATAGGTATACCTGGAAGGTTCTGGAAGTTATTGTCTGATATGTCAACATCCCAAGCTGAAGCAAAAACGATTTCCTAGTTTCTTCATAGCAGATGTACAATCCAGTTTCCAAAAAGTTGGGATGGTGTGTAAAATGTAAATAGAAACAGAATTCATGGTGTGCAAACTACCCAAGCCACAGACACGGACACCCCCGCACCACGGATGCCGACTTTTGAACTGTCCGCAGTTAACAAGCTGGAAGGTTCCTCTCCTCTTTGGCCCAGAGAATGGAGCGTCCATGATTTACGAAACAGAATTTGAAATTTTGATTCATCAGACCACAGGACGGTTTTCCATTTTGTCTCAACCCATCAGTAAATGAGCTCAGGCTCAATAAAATCGGTGGCGTTTCTGGATCATGTTTAGGTATAGTTTTATTCTTCGCATGGTAAGAGTTTCATCCTGCATTTGCGGATGCTGCAACAAACTGCGAGCACAGACAACGATTTCAGAAGCGTTCCAGAGCCCATGCAGTGACTTCCACTATAGAGTCATCCATCCATCCATTTTCTTAAACCACTTGTCCTAATCAGGGTCGTGAGAGGTCCGGAGCCTATCCCAGAGGCTACGGGTGCAAGGCAGTGAAGGCAGCACCAACCCAACTCAGGGCACACAAACAGACCATTCACTCACACATGCACACCTAAGGGCCATTTCATAAGTCCAGTTAGCCTCGGCAAGCGTTTTTGGACTGTGGGGGGAAAACCAGAGTGCCTGGAGGAAACCCCACGATGACACGGGGAGAACATGCAAACTCCATACCCACGGAACCCTTGTGGAGACTTAAACCCAGGTCCCAGAGGCGTGAGGTGACAGTGCAAACCACTGCACCACTGTAGAATCATGTCTGTTTTTAATGCAGTGATGGATGAGGGCCCCAAGATCATGGCTATCCAATATTAGTTTTTGGCCTTGTCCCTTGCGTACACACATTTCTCTGGAATCTCAGAATCTTTTAATGATATTGTGTACTGTAGATGTTGAAAATCGCAAATTCTTAGCGATATTACATTGAGGAACATTATTCTTAAATTGATGCACTATTTGCCCACACCATCTTTCACAGAGTGCTGAACCTCTCCCTAGCTTCACTGCACAGAGTGCTGAACCTCTCCCCATCTCCACTGCACAGAGTGCTGAACCTCTCCCCATCTCCACTGCACAGGGTGCTGAACCTCTCCCTCTCTGGGGGGCTCTTTTTATACCCAATCATCTTACTGACCTGATGCCAATTAACCTAATTAGATGTTGTTGTGAGCTACCATTTGGTTTGTTTTAGCATTACACAATTTTTCCAGTCTTTTGTTGCCCCTGTCCCAAATTATTAGAAACATGTTGCTATCATCAAATTCAAATTCAGCATATATTTGTCATAAAACAATAAAATTTCTGTTTCAATATTTGATATATTCTCCCTGATCTATTTTCAGTTAAATACGGTTTATATGATTTGCTAATCATTGCATTCTCTTTTTATTTAAATGTTACACAGCGTCCCAACTTTTATGGAAATAAGGCTGTAGTTACCAGCTTCTGAAAATGATTACACCAGGTTTGAAGCAGCTATGTGATAGTTTATTGAAAATTCCCTTCAAATTTAAGAACAAATTAGATTAATGCATATTACAGAAAACAGCAGGAGTCTTGTGGCATGTCTGTCAGTACTGCAAATGAAAATCATGTTTTAAAGGTGGTTTAACATATATCTCTGATTTTAACTATATCTAGTCAGTAGTTAATTTCTAAATCAATAAGAATGAAGTTTAAAGAGACCAGGAAACTTCGATATAATAAAAACTAAGCACTTGGCATGTTGTGTAAAAAAGATCAAAATATAGTAACATTATTAAAGGATATATTCATGTTATCAAAACTCTAAATCACCCCAAAGACAAAAAAACTTATTTGAGCAACTACAGTAAAATAAAAAGTATATGATAAAAATGAAAAGTAATTTTCATGAAACCTTAGAAACCATTAGTGCTTTTCCCCATAAAATGCTATGCCATCCACATCAGAATATCACCAGAAGGGCTTTAAGAAAAAGATTTGGAGCTGAAACTGTTAAAATTGAAACTAACAGTGGGGCTGAGGTCTACACTGCCCCTGCGGGACCCACTTTTGGACCCCGAGCGGGAGCCTTGGCGGGAGCTCGAGCCTGAAGCCACATTGTAGGGGCTGCTGATCCCCTTGGTCGAAATGGAGGTGGCTTGAAGCATCTTCATTCCATTGTCCTCCTCGACCATGCAGCTGTCCATGGCTTCCTTGTAGGAGATCTTCAGTTTTGTCTTTGGGCAGGTCAGATTTCTGCTGTGGTTTCGAGTGTCCTGGAGCTTCTGGGCACTTTTCCCATCCAGCCAGCCTCTTCTGATTGCTTCCTCTATGTTCACCCTCAGACCAGTCTGGGGTTCAATCAGGCCACCAGTGAGGTACTGAAACTCAAGGAATCTCTGACCGGCCTCATGTGGCAACCACTTCTCTTTCATAGCTTCTGCAACAGACATCTTCTTCCTGGTTTTCACATCCTCAAACCCATGAAAGGCCTTCTGAGCTGGCTTAAGGTTCACAGACATGTCTTCATCAATGATTTTTTGGATCACTGCATCTGTAAGAGAAAGCTTTTCACCAGTGGCTGGATTGAAGATGCCACCAGTGCAAGCTTGGGCTTCTAAAAGTCGTTGGGCAGTGATGCTGTCCACTATTCCACGACGTAGGCCTTCAGTGATGGTTATTTTCTGAAGTGTTTCTGAATCAAATATGGCAGCAACTGGACTCTGGTCATCCAATATTTCAGAGGGCGGTGATAATGTTATGGAGACACTAGAAAGGCGTTTTTTTACAGTTGGTGATAAGGGTGTAAGCTGAACAGGGCTACTGCATGCATTTACATCTTCCCTGCTGGAAGAAGTTATGGACAATTCACTCTTGCTGGTCATCTTGTCTGCCAACTCTTTGATCGTCATTTTCCCTGATCGATATTTGTCTAACATGCTCTGGTTAATAACACCCCTGTTGATTGAATCTTGGACATCATACTGTTGGCCTGATTTTCGGTCAACCAGAACCAGCCGGCTGGAACCATCAGAGGCTGTGATGGTGATCTCTTCCCACTCACATTCATGATCGCAGAGCTCCAGGAATGTGTCATAGTCAATAAGTTCTCTGTGATAGGCCTCACGCACTGTCATCTCACTGCCTGTGTCTGGGTCAACGATCACGACTCTCCGCTTGCGAAGGACATTCTGCATCTTCTCCATCTCAGCTTTCTTTTTCTTGTCCTTCAGGGGCAGGATGACCAGCCCTGTTGTCTTGTCTGTGATGCACCTCCTCTTAAGCTGTAGGTAGGTGAGGTTTTCATGGGTGTTTGGATCAAAGAAACCCTTTGTATCATCACCTTCATAATTTAATATGTCATTCATTTCTTTGTCAAAATATCCTCGACTGTAAGCAACATCCACATCAATGCGATGATTTCCGTTCGGGTCAATTATACCACCGCTCGCTATCTGAGCCTCTAGAAGCCTTATACCATGCCCCTTTTCAATCAACTCCTTTTTCATGGCCTGAAAAAGAGAAATCGTTTTCCCTGTATGTGGGTCTTTGTATCCCGTAACAGCTCTTTCAGCAGAAAGGAGTTTTTCCTTAAAATCTTTTCCTACAAGGCCTCTCCTAAATGCCTCTTCTACTGTGAGATAGAGGTTATTGAGGGGGTCAATCACAAATCCAGAGGCTGCCTGAGCTTCCAGAAGCTCAAGTGCAGTGCCACGGGTGAGCAGACCATCCTTCATGGCCTGGTAAATAGGTAGGATCCTATCTTGAGCTTCGTGATAAACACCTGCAATGCAGGTAGATCCCCGAAGGTAAGGCCTCAGTTTGTTCTCAATCTCATCCATTGGCATTTCTTCTGCCTCTAATCTTGTCAAAAGCTTTGACTCAACCAATTCATCAATGGAAACGTCCCCTCTAAATCCTTTCAATGACATAGACTTGTCTGGTAAGGTCAAGAGAAGAAGACCTGTGACGGGCTCGGGGTGGCATTTCATTTTCAAATCATTGTAACTAATCTTCTGCGCAGTATGAGGGTCGATGTAGCAAGCTGGCCGCTTGTTCAGGGCTCGGTAGAGGTCTTCGTCAATTAAGTTGCGTTCGAGTGCAGTGTCTTTTGAAAGGAACACACTCAAGGCAGGGTCAAGTATTCCTCCAACGGATTCCTGAGCCTGGAGAAGACGAATCACAGTATCCCTGTTGAGCTGTCCTTTCTTCAACGTCTGGCCTGCAGATAAGAGTTTCCCAGTATATGGATCCTTAAAGCCAGTGCTGGCAGCTTCAGCAGTGATAAGCACATCCTTGTCCTGTCTGTCTACCAGACCTCTGGAACATGCCATATCTACTGACATTTTTTCATTAACTTTAGGATCTATAATATAGCCAGTGGCAGCTTGTGCTTCCAGAAGCATGACTGCCGCGTTTGCTGGGAGCAGATTTTTTTGCTTAGCCTCGTTTATAGACATTTTACCTTGAGTACCTGCAACAACACCTGCAATGACCCCAGCACCTTGCAGATTGGGCTGGATGTTGACAGCTACCTGATCTACTGTCTTTTGGCCTTTAAGCAGCTTATCAAGTGTGACTTGGTCGATGATTTTACAGTCATACACTTGATGAGCAGTGACTTTTCTGTGAACACCATTGAAGAGGAGCTTGGAGGGATCCACCGTGACCATATCTTCACTGGTTTGTGTTTGCTGATTGTAGGAAGATGGTCGTTGCTTCAGCTTCCAGAGCTCTTTCTCCAAGTTGGACTTTACACTAGTAATATCTGACACCTCTTTTTCTGTAATAAGCAGCCTGTTCTTATACTGTGCCTCCACACTTTTTAGCTCCGCCATAAGCCTTTCAATTTCACTTCTCATAGAGTTCCTCTCCCTCTCTAGCTGATCTTTGTCAGAGACCTGCTGTCTAATATGAGTCTCCTTTAGCTCATACTGGCTCTTCCAGTAACTGAAATCTCTCTTGACCTTCTCATTCTCATCTAGGATGCGTTTCTTCTGTTGAAGTTCACCTTCTAGGGAGAGTTTGACTCGGTTCAGCTCTTCTTCATACCTCTGCATCCTGGCTTTTTCTTGCTCCAACAGCTTTATCTTCATAGCAAGACTCTCCTTCTCCTTCAAAATTTCATTGTAGTTAGCCTGAGATTGGGTCACTATGCTGGATGCCTGAAAAGAAGAAAAACATTAATCGATTGTAATCTGACCAATGTAATCAGTTTGTAATCTATGCTAATTTGACATAGGAAGTGACCAGATTAAAATATTACACTAACATTATATATGTCTGATGTATAAACACTATGGTATTTGTTAGCAATTATATATTAGTATATACAGTATATTAGTATATATATATATTATATTATGTAGTACATAATGCATAGTCTTCTGTACTTTGCATCAGAGCTACTTTTATATGCAACATACCAGAACTGATACAACTATAATGGATTTATCACTTCAAATCCTCTTCACTTTGAAAAAATCTCACTTGTACCATATTCTTATCGAGCAAAACACCAAGAAAATCAAACATTATGGATATGAACGAATTATGTATCAAAATAATGAGTTCTATGAGTGCAGTGAATTCAATGAGTATAATCATGCATATGGGACAAAACTGTATTTTCCCTAAATGCAAAACTTAAAATATATTAAACCTGCGCTACTAAAAATTCCACTTTTTTCAAGGCGTTTTTTTGATGTACCTCAAAAGCCTGCTTTTGACTTTTTTCAATTTCCATTTTCAACCTGTCCCTTTCCTTGGACAGCTCATTAATATGTGCTTGGTGTTCAACAGCTCTTATGTTACAGGACTGGAGTTGGCTTTGCAGGGAAGACATTTGTGCCATTGCTTCATTGTTACTGTTGTGCTGGTTCTTCTTCAGGTCTTCCTTTTCCTGCTTCAGGGACCGGACTTCCTCGTCTAACCTCAGGCGCTCCTTGGTCAGGTTCTGTGTCATCTTCTGTAGTTTCTCGATCTCTGCGGCGTTGTCATTCAGCATACGGCTCTTCTCCTCAATGGTTTTTTGCAGTGTCTCATTCCGAAGGTTTGCATCTTTGACACGTCCTTGTTCCTGTTGGAGCTGTAACTGCAGGGCTTTTAGCTGTGCATTTAACTGGCTAGTACTGTCAGAGGAGAGCTTCTGGTCTTTCAGGCTCCTATCCAAGGCCTCCTGGACGTTCTTTAGCTGTTGCTCATTTCGCTTTGCAGCAGAAGAGACAATCTCCAGCTCACGTTTGAGAGTGTCGATTGTGCATAACTGCTCTTTGCAGGACTGCTTTGTTCTTTCTAACTCTGTCTCAGCCATTGACCTTGCAGCAGTCTCATCCAGAGTAGCCTTCCTGTGTCTCTGAACCTCAGCCTCTAACCCATCCAACATCTTCTGCAAGTCTCTTATTCTGCCTTCCAATCTGTTACTATTCTGTTCCACCTTGTACTTTTCGTGTGTTTTTGTCTGCAGATCTATTCTAACAATGCTTAGTTCTTGTTCTGTTACTTTCAACCTGTTAATGACTTCATTGGCAGCTAAGTTCTTTGCCTGAAGTTCATTCCTGGTTTGCTTAAGACCACTGTTTTCTACCTCCAAGGCACCGCGCCTCCTTGACTCCAGCTCCAAGTTTTGAGTTAACACGGCAATTTGCTTATTCTTTTCCTGAATCGCTCTCATAGTCTCTGCCATGGACTCCTTTTGTCGTAACTCATCTTCATTTCTCTTTTGAGTGATGGTTTGGATGTGGATCTCAAGTTCTCGTATTTTCGTAGAGTCTTGTAGCCCAACAGATTTCTGCTGTTGGACATCTGCCTCTGCCCTCTTCCTCAGATTCTCTGCTTGACTAATTGAATACTGTAGTCGCCTTATTTCCTCCTCCAAGGCCTTCTTTTCAGTCATGAGATTATCATTCTGCAGTTTAAGAGCAACAGAGTCCTCCTCTTTTGCAAGTGTGATCTTTTGCATGGTGGTTTTACTGACATGGATCTCAGTCTCATGTGTTTTCTTTAGGTTAGTTATGTCTTGACTATATTGGTTTCTTACCTTAGAGATCTCTGATTCGAACTGTCGTCTTCGTGACGCCTCATCTTCTAACTGCATTTTTAGTCTCTCGATCTCACGATCCTTGTCTTTGATGGTCTTCTCAATTTCGATCTTTGACCAGTTGATCTCATCGAGCTCCTTCTGCCTCTTTCTCATGAGGTTTTCATACTCTTCCTGCTGGGTAACATACCTCTCCTCAGCCAATCTCTTCTTTCTTTTCTCGTCATCGAGCATAAATGTGAGCCTGGTAACTTGGTCAGTTAGATCTTTGACCTGGCTATAGGTGCTGTCAAGGTTCTCCTTGACAGCGTCACACTGTCGGGCTTGAGTTTTTTTTATTTCCTCCATGGAAAACAGCTGCTGCTTGCTCTCGGAAAGCTCCAGTTCGAATCTAGTCATCATATCTTCAAGAGACTTGTTCTTCTGCGATTTCGCCTGAACGTCATCTTTCAGACGCCGCAGCTCTTCTTCCAAAAGGTCTATTTTGGTGTTCCTAATCTTAATGATAAAACACATTCAAGTGAAACATTGAATCTATTACATATAAGAAATATACAATATTGTACATTTTTGAACAATGGTATTAATAGCCACATAATGGTTTGTTTTACAGTTGACTATATCGATAACTTTTACACAAATTACTTTTATTGTTAATGTAAGGATATAGCATATTAAATTTAAAAGCCAAACATTTCCAGTGATTCCTACCTTCAGTTCCTCCATGTTTTTCTGCATCTCTACAAGAAACTTGTAGAAATCACCAGACTGAGTGAAGAGTTCAATGTAACTGGCCTGCAGTTCGGTGGCCTACAGGAAACACAGCAGTTTAATTAATCCTCCACAAACACTGACATAACCCAGTCCATCGTACTGGAAATCACACCAATGACATGCAGGAACAAGTCACACATACCTCTTGCCTGATGGTGTCTGCAGGGGACTGCAGCATAGTCTTCTTGATGGGGATGTTGAGCAGAGTCTCCAGTCCGGCACTGTATGAGGCCAACTGGAGTTCATAGTCCTGCAAGGTCCATCAGCACCAGTCAGAGAAGTCACACCAAAGCGCCAACACAAACCACCGGCCACAACCATGTAGCTAAAAACGTCACTGACTGAAACATTCAAACTCCTATCCCAAAGTTTCAAGTGGCTTTCAAAACAGCTACCTTAATTGAAGAGGCACAGGTGTTGGCATCTTTCTGAACTTCATCCACTCTTTCTTTCTTCCCTTTTATTTCAGTCTGAAGCGCCTGAAATTCAACACGTAGACATTAATCTGAGAAAGGCAGCGGCAACAATCTGCACAGAACTTCTAAGTTGGTGGAGACATGGAAAAGTGCTTCTTCCTACCCTCTGCTGGTTGAGTTGGTCCATAAGGGCTTGGAGGTCGTTCACCTTGTTGGCCTGAAGAGCATCTTGCCGCTGGCGTGCATTCTGAATCCATGCCATAAGTGTCGAGCTGGTCTGTTGGTAGTGCTTCAGTTGCTGCTGCTGTTTCTGGACGTCCCACACCCTACGAAAGGAAATGAAAGGTGCTCACGGGTCGTTCACAGACAAGATCACAGACAAAACCGAACAAAACCAGCCTGAAGATTAGACAAAGTTGGCTCATGATAATTGCTCATATATGAAATACCACAAATTTGCTGTCATTATGTGACACTTTACCCAACCACAGATGAAACAAAGACCACACCAAATTAGTTAAAAAACAAGGATTCTCCTCAACAAGAATACATATAGACCGAACACTGTCAAAACACAGACCACCCAGAAACTGAATGAAAGAACCTCATTTTATTTTATAGTCCTGCAAAAATAGAATAATCATAGGTCGCTCATAGACTAGCTGAAGTCTAACCAAAGATGCTTTATTATATCTGGAATCCCTTGAATACTAGAGACCTTTTAAAACACATGTTCAATTACGTATTTGATCATTTTCCCATGGTAGAAAAATTTCACTATTATATACTTTACCCTATCTATGAAGATGTGGTCTTCATGGACTAATTCAAGTACAGATATTATGTGACAGGGGTTTAAAGTGAGTCTTTGATTATGGTGAAAAGACCCTCACCTGCTGTCGATTTGCGTCTGGATACGCTGCCAGCGATCAGATAGCTGGTTCACCGTCTCTGCATACTTGGAGAGGTCCACATCGCACTTGTGGAAAGATTGCCCAACTTGGTTGTTCCACTGCACTGCGTTGTTCAGCTCTGTTTCCATTGCTTTAAGGACATCCCTCTTCTGGTCCAGCTCTGACTTCATTCTCTGCATTCAATAGATCCCAATTGATAATAGCTTAATCCTAGCTTATTCAACACAGAATTCTAACGTTATGCAAGACCTCACGGCAAATAAAATGCTAATGTATGTGGAGATGTGCCACTATTAATACTTAACGCAAACTTATCTCCTTCTCTTTCTTATCTGTCTTAATCGCCGTGTTGACAGAAAATGAAGACATGAAGACAAGTGCCATTCTAGCTGACTACCTTCAGCAAGACATTGTAGTCCTCCAACTCCTGCAGATTCAGAGAGGAGGTCTCCTTCTCGGTCAGCCTGGCCTCGTTCACCTTGACAATATCCTCAACTTGCACCAGGCTCTGGAACAGGCCTCGCAGCGCCTTCAGCCTATTCGATAAGAAACCTTAAAGACAAACTCTCCACGGGCACAAGACGACAAAATTTCAATTTAGACATGTTAATAACTTTGACATTAAGGGGTCACACTCGTACACTGCAAACAGACAGATATCCTTAACTTAGGGTGACCAAATATTCCATGTCAGGTAGGACACTTTGAACCAGGACAGGATTTATAAAGGACCTGGATTTCACTTAAGCGCTGACTTCTTGCTGAGTGCTGATTGGTCAGTCTTCAATAAACATGTATGTGTCACTAACGTGAAAGGGAAACAGCTGGATGAGTCTTTCATCACGGCAACAAACCAGTCAGAGCACAAAAAAACTGAAATATTTATCCAAGCATAAGAGCCTTTCAGTTTTAAAGTAGCTTGTAAAACCAAAAGCATCTGAAGATGTCCTCTAACATAGATTATGTGGTCACCCTATCTTAACTGAGCTTGTGTTTTTGACATTATTATCAGATGCCCTCCTTTATGATTAGGGTCAGGATTGGATGATTACTGAATATTTTATAGAACTAATGATGTTTATAGGTTATGAACTACAGTCCTTATCTTACCTTTGCAGGTAGGAAGTGGAGAATCCTTCCAGGCTTCCCAGTTTCTGATTGATGACTGTGAGCTCTGTCTGGAGAAACTTAGCCTTGTCTGGATCCGTCATACCCTCAAGGAGCCTCAAGATTTTCTCTTTCATTCTGATGTGCTCGTCACGGATGGCATTGATATCACGCTGGATCCCCTATGGTTTTCAGTTGATATAATCAAGCAATGCTCGACACCCACAGCCTACCCACCAAGGACAGTCAAAGCTTTAGATTGAAGGATCAAAATATACAAATCAGAACATACCTCTATCATAACGATGCGCTGGGAGCACTCTTTGGCACTGTTCTCCTTCAAGGGGACATGAAGGTGCTGGGTTAGACCCAGCTCAGCTGCCTCCACCCTCTGCCTCAAGCTATGCAGCTCCATCAAGAAGGTTGTGCTCTGTTGGGTCACGTCTGGCTTTGGTGCCACTGGCATCGATGCCACTAGCTGGACAGCCTCCATCTTCACAGGTTCATCCACTCCTTTGTTGGCAGATGCAACTACAAACATGGCATCAAAGACATGATGTTAGCCACTGTGACTTTGGGTCTTTCCCAATCTGGTCCTCTGGGACCTACAGTCGGTCCACATTTTGCTCCTTCCCAATTCCCAGTAGGAGGAGTAAAAATGTGAACTGTCTGTGGGTCTCCAAGGACTAGACTGGGAGACACTGCTTTCCCGCTTGCAGCTTATATTAAAAAGTCACGATGACTTGCATTCTGATCTACAGTCACATCAAATAATTGAAATGACCTGTGTGGATGTTTCTATAATGTGAATTGCTGAAAATCCATGAGAATCTATAGAATCCACAATCACAAGATACATGGTGCAGGACTCACTGTAGGTAGGAAGTTGTATGATCAGCTTGTCATAGTTGGTCTGGGCAGTGGTGTACTGTTTCTCAATCATCTTCTTGTCCTCATCGCCAAAGAGTTCTGATTTTTGGCTGTTGCGTTTGAACTCCTCGTAGTGAGTCTCCAGACTCTTTATTATGCTGCGATACTCATCCGGACTCATTCTCGTAAGCTGTGGTCACAAGACAGGAAAAAGGATGGCACATTACAGCATTATGGTGAATTCGCTTTGGGACTGTGGATGGACCTACTGTGAACATTTACGAACAATTACCGACATGGACCCGACAACTAAGGTGAACTCACAAGCTGCATGGTGAGAGAATTGATACGGTTGATGTCTTCTATGCAGTACTGCCAGGAGATTAAGCTCTTGATGTTGATGTATAGTTGACTGGAAACATCCATGAGGGCATCATAATATTTCTCATTTCTGGAAGAAGAAAGAATGCTATTGCCACCTACTGGTAACAATGTAACATTGCATTATACCGAAGGAATCGTGGACTCATTGCTCGCGGACTAGCTCTCGGAGAGCTCACGTCTTTGCCAGCTCGATGCTCAGGTTGTTGGGTGGTGGAATCAGCAGACATACTGAGGGGATGAGCATATCGAGGCCTCCTGGGCCTATCACCAGCCACTTGCTGCGCTGCGAGTTGTCCTTCAGGATGCCCTCATTGCCTTGGAGAATTGCCTTCTGCAAGGAAACAGGAACAAAAGCATGGTAACGAGTGCCTCTCTTGTCTTTACAATGCCGCCCCTCAGACACCCTTGCCCTTGGTTCTGCAAACAATCAGTCAAATGACTATCATTTCTCTGTGGAAAGAGTTTCCAACCGCAATCTGAAGCAGCGACTCCCTCCGTACTCATCAAAACCCCACTATACACCTGCGTGAGCTTGTACTTCTTAAATATACAGGATAAGGTCCAGAGAACTCCAGTACACAAAGTATGAAGTTAATACATATTTACATCAGCAGCTGATAACTTGTAATATGTGCTTTTGTTGATTGGTGAAATCGATAAGATTTTTGTGGCTCAATAGGTGAATCTCAGTCATTGGCCTATTGTTCATATCACACTCTTTCTTCATTATACCGTAGTCCCCCCATAACCGTGGGTGATACGTCCCACGACCTGCCCGAGATAACAGCCACCCACGGACCCCATATATACCATGATTTCTGTGTACTTACACATGGTAATTGATCATTTGTGCACTGTAACACATTACCAACATTAAATACAGTATTATTCAAGTACATTGTACATTGATATTCAGTACTGTACTCTCTTGAATGAAAGTGATTCTGAAGTTTTAGCCTAATTCTCAAGAGACAATATAACAATGAAATAATATCATGTACCAAAGGATGACGGGGCAAAGACAATCATGCTTCTGTACCCCTCAAAGGATGAAGGAACAATGTAAAAGAAACACTGCTGCACATTTAACAATTTCACAGCAAAACTGTGGTGAATCACGGGTGACTGAAACCATGGTTACAGAAACCGTGGATACAGGGGGACTACTGTACTCTGGCTGTGGTATTTTTTATACAAGTTGGCCTGTCTGAGCGACTCCGGAGGCTGCCCCGCTCCGGCCTTCACCACGGGCCCTTCTGTGGGCCCAGGTGCTCCCCTCTGACCTGGTCCTGCTTGAAGTCGCACAGGGCCTGTACTATAACAGGGTTGCTGCTCCTGAACTCCGGGTTACGTGGCTTCAGCCTGATGATGCCCTTGGACTTGTTGACTAGAAGTTGCACCTGTCTCTTGTTCTCCAGCAGCCTCTCCTTTTCTTTCTACGGGGGTAGAAAAATGGGCTATGACTCCGGATTGCCCCAAAGGGAGTAACCACAATAGAGACACTGTAATATTACTCAAAGGTCTTCTCACATAGTCATTTTAATGAACTGGATATGCAATAAGTCACTGTGCCAGCCTCCATAATTTTGACTAAACCCTTACTGGTCAGTGCCATGTTACAAATGACTCATTAAGTTCATTAAGTGGGTAATACAGAAATAATGCAACTAACAATGACTATGGTTATTAAAATGCATGGTAATTTATTTAGCAATACCTCTAGGTTTTTGAGAAGGCCCATCAGATTCTCCAGCGGCGTGGATTTGTCGCAAGCAAATCTCATTCGCATGTTGTCATGGTCTTTCTTAAGCTTGGCGTTAATCTCATTGGCCTCCTTGAAGAACTGTACACAAACAGCAGAATGAAAGAGCCTTTATAGGTTCTTCAAGGAGAAATTTGGTCTGTGGCTTTTGTGTGAAAAATGGTGATATTAAATGAGAGACGAGGCAGTCTCACCTGACTGTAGGCCATATTCTCTTTCAGGTGAACAGAAATACACTTTGTGATCTGCAGAAGCCAACTCCACTGAGTTTGCAGAGTGTCCATGTAAGCCTGAAAGTATCAGCCTAGTGTTAAAATGCAGTGACTTACGGACGTCAGCAGTTTGCCACAGACAGGCATCAGTTCTTACCAACAACTGAATGGAGTAGGTCCACCAGTTTTCCCTCAATCCATCTTAATTTAGTACACAAAACAAACTTGTCTGTAGAGTCGTCTCTTTCAGAGACAGGCATCTCACACAAGAGTGCTTCATGTGATAACTTACATCAATCTTGTCGAAGGCAGGATGGTTGTTCTTCTGTAAATTGTCAACTTTTTGTTTCAGTTTGTTCAAATCTTTTTCTTTTTCCTCCAGGTCTTTCATAAGTTCCTGGGAAGAAAAAAAAGCAAAACCAGGCTCATGACTAAAGGAATTTTCTTTAGTTCCCTTTGAAGGAGCACTGCGGAGTCGGGGGGCAGCTGAGAGCTCTTACAGAGTAGCTCTCCTGTTTCTGTGGGATATAGGTGTCGATATTTTTGTCTCCCCAGTCGAACACCAGCTCCTTTTCCTCCCGCTCGTTCACCCAAATAATCTCCCTGGAGATTTCCTCAATGATGTTCTGCAGCTCTCGCAGATGACGGAGTCTGCTGTAGGACATTTTCTAACAGAAACAAAATAAATAATAATAGTTGTTATTATTATTGTTATAAATAAACTTTAAAAAGCTTACAAACTTTTAGTGTTCGACTGGAGGGGCAGACCCACCTGTAAACTGTCCCATTCATGATCCAGGGCATTCATCCCAACTTTGTCCCCTTTCTGTCCCTAAGTAAACACAGCAAAAAAAAAAAACCTGACACAGGATTTCTGGAAATTTCCATTTATTTATGTCTTGGACTGTGGGGCCTGCAGAAAAGGTGTGGGGGGGCAGTCATTTTTAAGGGGGTGCCACAGAAGAAACAGGGAGCGATCAACTAATTTGGAGATCTGTAACGAGAGGAGAGAGAAGAGACGCACCAGCTCATCCCTGGCCCTGTCGACTTCCATGCTGCTATTGATGGAGCTCTGGAACTTGCTGTGGTTCATGATGTGCTGATCGATGGTCGCTGGGTCATCCCCCCAGGGGGCGGTCTCAATCATGCGCTGGGAAGGACGTGGGCACACCGTCAAGATCTCGCCGCCATCCCTATGCAACATTTCACTTTGCTGGCTGGTGATAACCAGCAAGAAACCAAATCATAAACCAAAAGATCAACCCTGGTTCAAAGTACAGACACTCCCTGGATTATGACAGCGCATGTTACGATTTTTTCGACTTTACGATGGGTATTCCAATTCCATTGTCTTTTTCACTTTCAGTACATTACTCAATAAATTTCAATAGTTGATTATGAAATAGGCTTTGTGTTCTAAGCTTATTTAAGGTAGGCTAGTCTAGGCTATGATGTCCATTAGGTAAGATGTACTATATGAAAATGCATTTTTCCCTTATGATATTTTTGCCTTACGATATGTTTATCGAAGCGTAACTCCATCGTAACCCGGGGAGCATCTGTATAGCTAAAATACTCCCTAGCCGAAGGAAATATCCGCCTCTAGGTGGCGCTAGGCATTTCGTCTCTCCTTGAACTGAAGCCCACAGCTAAAGTTTTGCAGCTTTTCTTCATCACTCCGCCCCCAGCACAAATGAGATGCATAGCGTTAAGCGCTACATCACACTGAACGCAATATCAAACATCCACTGTCTCTGGAGATGAAAACAGCTCAGGGTGAAGTACAGCTCTGACAGCAGAAAATAATATCCAGAGGTGCCCTGCAGGGGGCACTAGCTAGTTATTCTCACTCCATGGGTTTGTGAGGGGAAGGTGGGAAAGGAGATAGTAAGTATGAAAGGTAAACAGTGAATCACGAGTCAAAACAAGAGAGAGGGGAGGAACTGGAACATGAGTCATCGGGCATAGGGCGCGCCTCGGAGCGCGGTGAAGATAGGCCGATAAAGACTGAAGCAGCGATGAGAAAATACGACCAGACTTTCTCTACAAGGTAACCATACTACCACGCCCCTACATGGTTAGCAATACTGCACTCCCCCTCCCTATATCCAGGGAATCGGGTTTCAGCAAGGACGTGACCGCGCCTTGCAATCTGACGTGCTTCAAAGCATACTATTACACCCCGCTTGGTGTCGGCCCGGGGAGGGAAAGTCATTAAACCACAAAAGCAGGGGCAATAGTTCGATTCAGATGGGTAGGCGGCAACATGTCATTGGCTAGGGAGAAAAGCATAATTTCAGTAATTTAAGCGTGTTATGGGTGTGGCACGTCACCCGATCCCCCTCCCTTACGCACACATGCAAACACATCCGGCAGCTCAACATGCACAGCGTTGCTCTAACAACGCAGTGAGCACACAAAAACCCTAACCCTTCCCTGTACTGTAACCTGCTTTGGATAAATATTAACCATAAGTAGTCACTTTCTTCTATATCTCTATCTATTCATTTTTGATACGTTACCTTCTCATTTGTTTATTTACTTAACTTACTCTTTTTTCCCCTTAATATTCATGTGTACATCAAAGCAATACTACGGAATCACACACATTGTTACATTTCATAGTCTCATTGCAATTGTTACAATGACAATAAAGACATTCTATTGTAAAAGTGTCACGTTAATGAAATGTAACTGCATGTCAGGGGACTGAAGCAGGTGGCTAAGCCTCCTTCCTGGAAGGACATGATATGCCAGAGGCCCATGCTTTTTCAGGTACCTTCTTCTGTGTGATCCAGCCCATGGCGTCCTGGAAGCTCCTCCCCGTGTCCTCGTAGGAAACGCTGTTGCGAGTGCGGTACAGGGTGGCCTGGTTGGCCATGGGTACTTGGTGTATTCTGGTGACCTGCTCCCTGCCCTGCTCCATACTGGCCAACAGAGGGAGACAGGTTTCACCTGGGGTGACACCCCAACCCACACCCCCCCCCCCCCCCCCCCCCCCCCCCCC
>JAODUD010000082.1:4220009-4239016 GCA_026784285.1 Stomatorhinus walkeri | reverse complement strand
AGCATTTTCCCTATAGAAATGAATGAGCGGTCCCCATAAGGATATGTTTACCCTACATGTGTGTGTGTGTGTGTGTGGTTACCAGGCTTGTTTTACCTGTGATACACTTGGTTAACTCTACTTCGATATATTTCAGTTGTTTAGCAAAGCAATAGTTCTGCATTTTCTATTTCCGTCCTTCTGCTTTCTGCCCCAGGGCCATATAGCACTGATCTGACGGTACATCAGACAGACCCAGATAGTCTGGCTGCTACAGTACCTTAGGGCAGCCAGCCCTGATCCTGCAGTGCCGGTATCCAGCAGGATTTCTGTCCTGCTTGATGAGCTCCTGTCTGCCTGAGATCAGGTGTCACCATCAGCCCATTTACTGATTGAAGTAGGACGGCCAAAACGTTTGGCTGGGTAACAACACTTCTAATCTTGTAATTTCTTATAATTTCTCATCCTTGGGGAAAAAACTTGCTAGAGTTTTACATTATTTGTACTTTTTATAGTATAGATTTTTACTCGGCCAATCTGACCAATCAGAATTTATATAACAGAAGCGGACAGGACGAGGAACATCTGGGAGGCGACGCCCACAGGCGTGGGGAGATATTTTGAGCTCAGGGTGCTGAGTGTCGGAGCAACCAATAGGCCGCACTGATGTTCTTTGTATCATCGGTAGCTATCAACAGCTGACAACAGCAGCCTTTTTGCGGAAATAATTATAGCGTCTCCTCTGAACCGTTGTGTGATAATTAAGGTAACGCTATGTTTTCTTTGAATATAACAGGTAAAAGGGGGTGTCCTTAGCATCCCTCCCTCCTGCAGTATCGGTTAAGCCCCCCCCCCCCCAGCCCCACCTTCAGCACCACCAGACTTTATCATGCTCCAGAAGCCTGATCACAAAACCATGACCTCTCACCCTCATGTCCTGTCACCCATTATCAAGCCGTTTGTACCTCACTCAGTTATTTAAACTTGCAACCAACTTTTCTATTTCTCATAAACATTAATCAGTACTGCTAGAGTTCTAGTACTATCTCATTGAAAAATATCTGGGAATAATTGTCATTTTTTCCCCCAGTGCCGAACTTTTTCTGTAATAGTGCTTTATGACAAACTTGCTTGCAAACTTGATATTCTATATTTGATTTAAATATTTGAGTTAAAAGTCAACAGTCAAACACCCTTGAATCACATGTCTAGGCTTGGTTGCACTTTCCAGTAAACATGCCGCCCGAGATAATGATCCTTGGTCACAGTCTGTGTGTTGAAAAGCACCTGCATTTCAGCCCCACGCGGGGCGGGGGGGTCACACCCTACTTAGGAGCCAACGCCCAGCTCTGGAATCTCAGCCCTGTCGTACAGCCCCTGTCACGGTTGTCTTGAGAACGCTACCCGCTCGCCGCAGAAATGTACCAGCCAATGGCTGCAGGTAGCCAATCTCTAAGTCTCCTTGTCTGTCTGTCTGCTGGTGGATAAATCCTAAAAACTGACACTATAGGTGTGTAAAAAATGTAATACAGTATTTGTTCTGGAGGAGGCTGTTTCATGGGAGACAACATGACAACGGAGCACTTTTCTAAGCAGACATAGACTGACTTTAATCTGAGAAAATATTTTGCTGATGGTGCATGTCGGACTAAATATTAGCCACTTTTCCATATAAATCATGACTCGAAAGTGCATTGATTGAAGACATTCGTTTTGTGAATTGGGATTTTAGGCCACGGTAGAGTGGTAGGTTTTAGGGTTGCTGTAGTACAGGGTTGGCGAACCTGATCCATGGAGACCCACTGTGGGTGCGGGTCATTGGGATGGCCTCTCAATCAGCCAATAAGAGTGGGTCCCCAGGACTGCAGTTGAGAATCACTGCTTTACTATTGGCTGATTGAGAGGCCATCCCAAAGACCCGTACCCACAGTGGCTCATCAGGTTGGAATTTCTCACCTGGCAGTGAGCAGACTGGCACCATCCATTCCCCACCCTCCCTGGCAAAAAAATAACAATAGATGGGTGTGTCACACTGCTGCCACTCTGTTCCAGCAGAAGTTGGCACAGGAATGTGATTGAAGGTTTGCAGCTGACTAATCACATATCTGCCCAGACTGACGCCAACTGTATGCATTCAGGATTACAGGTCCGTCCTGCACCAACATGCTAGATATGATGTATGGAAATATTTGGGTGAAATGCATGTGCAGTACCATCTGCTGGTTGAGATGACATCACCCCAGCGCACTCAGACAGTGTGACAGTGTGCCACGGGTCTTCTGATTTCTTATTTATAATGGAAAGTTGTCGATCGTGCTTGATGGACCAGCACACCGTTTAGCATGTACCTATGGGTTTACCCAGGCCGATGCCCAGGGGCTTCCACTAACAAGGGGTCTCAACTGGCCTTCTTTAACAACATTTACCCCCCCACCATACACATTGGTCTCCACACCCAACTCCTTGCCCAGTTCATTACCCGTCTCATGCACACCCCCTTCTGACTCACAGTGACTTGATACTGGATGAATAAGTGGAATGGATGGATTGAACGATCCAGAAATCCAAGCAACTCAGACTTAGCAGACTAACTTGTGCTGAAAAACAAGTTGATTCATTCTATAGGTTTGTTATGGGTGCCTATGGCTCCTATTAACATAATAAAATAATTATCCTTTTACAAACAAATCGGCAAGATTTTTTCTTTGAATTTCTGGACGTGTTCTATGGGTGGGGTAGGACAAGTTTGGGAGAAAGCAAACAAAATGTTCTCTTGTCAGTTTTGACTTGCGTGAGGCTTTGATGAGAAAATTAGGCTGGATAATTGTTAGCAACTTACTGTGATCGGGGAGGTCCGCAGCTTCCAGGAAGCTACATTGTAACGAGACAATAACGAGCTGAGTACATGTAAAGGGGCCGGAACTGGACTGTAACATGAAGCGTTCTACAGTTTCCAGGGTGGAATAAAGGATCGTCTATCGTCTTATCTTGCCTTAATATTAAGTTCCTCTTCAGAGCTGGGAAAAGTACAGCACTTGGTGGTGAATATTTGACAGGCTCAACGTGTGTAAACAGAGCAGGGAACAACTAGACCAACTATGAACAGCCACACATACTGCCCCCCCACCCCCCACTATTTCTCTTACGGGAACAGTGTCTGGCATCATATAGGGGATCATCATAATGGCAACTGGCATGATCCTATCAGGGACTATGGGGAATTTTACCAAAGTATGCAGAAGCATTTGCCTGCAAAAAACACTGTTGACACATTTTGAATGAACGAGGCCTGCCATTATCGGCAATATTTTATATATTATTATTTTACTCAGCAAACGCAGCCTATAATCCATACTTGAATACTTAGATTATTAATATTAGATTACTTAAAATATGACATAGCATATTGCATAATTGAATTAATGCATACAAACTTTATTATTTTTGTACAATACAAACATTTATTAAAATGAGTTGTATTTTATAATACAACTAAACAGCTGAACAATATACTGAGAACAATGTCATAATGTTAAGTGTGCATCCGAAAACAAGCAGGATGCCATAAAAAGGTTTTTGACGGCAGCTTGACTTACGGTGCAAAAGAAGCCAAATGACTAAACTGTCGCCTCAATGGGATCAGTCACAAGAAGGCACTTGTCCGTGTCTAGCTGAACTTGGGTGGGGTTTAGCACACCTTGGGCTGTTGGCCTGGTGATGTAAACAATTCTGTCAACAGCTCTGCGGAGTTCCCAGAAGATGAAACGGACTGCGTAAATGTAGGTCAGGATCTTTAACTGTGAATGTGCAAGTCATATATTATTTACCCTCTGTGTGTGTGTGTGTGTGTGCGTGTGTGTGTGTGTGTGCGTGTGTAAGAGAAGAGGCTGTTCGTTCTCTGAGGAAGTAACATTCACCACGTTTTCCACTGCTTTAAAACAGCAACAGCACTTCGTCACACAGCGCAGAAAGGAATTATGCCACAACTTGCCAAGACATTTATTTGCCTAAGGACGAAACGGTTTTCAAAAAGCCACATTTTAGTATTTTGTATACATATATGAGCCTCCGAGGCGGTAAGGGGGCTTGATAGCTATTGCCATTACCTCAGTCCTCCAGGGCCGGTGGTTTGAGTCCAACCTTCCTTCTCCGTATGTGGAATTTTAATATTATGCCTGTAGTCCGGCCACCCCCCAAAAACACGGTCTTAGCTGATATGGCGGCCGTAATGACAGTAATCGGATGGCCAGCAGAGGTCCTCAGAGTACAAATAAAGACCAGATCCAGTCCAAATTGTGTTTCATCCAACCAGTTGAGTATAAAGAGTCACAATCACAGGGTACTCAACTGGTTGGTTGAAACAAAATGTTAGTCTTGATTTTGTACTCTCTGGACCTAAAATCTCCACCGCTGGTGGTCACTAATACCGAAAGGAGTTTCTGTGAAAGCGTATAGGGCACGTTTGATCTCCAGTGTTTCACGGTAGAACGACAGGGCACAGTATTTAGGTAGACGGATCCTGTGTAAAGGCTCAAGTCAAGCCGCTAAGTTTCACTTAGCCTACTATCAAGCCATATCGTCAATAAATTCAACGTAAATTACGCTATGCGGATCAAAATTAAAATGCGTTTTTCTATTGTTACAGGTTCATGATTTCATAACAATAAAAATAAATGGTATGTAAACTGACACGAAAGTAACTTCATAAGATATTTTTTAAAGTGCTTTACAACGTACAGAGAGACAGGAAAACACGGTATTTCTGGCTAAGCATCAGTTTGGACAGTAGAGGGTAGCATTACTTCAAAATTCATGATTACCCGTCTGCCCGGGCTCCTCCTCCTGAAAAAAATAATGGATAAATAAGTTAATTAAAATTAATAGCCTCTATAACACAAGTTCAAAAAGCAAAAGCTTATTTCGACAACAGACATTCAATTAAACGCCAAAACGTCTTAGTGATATGTGCGATCTACTGCAAAATCATTCCCGTGTAATTTTTCAATCCCCAGGCAGCAGGACAAAGGTGGCAGAAACATTTTGTTAAGGAATTTCTACCACAAAAAGACTTGTGCCGAAATGTTTGCGGACTGCGTAATCACAATAATAATATTGCACTTCGATATCGTCAATGTCGTGTATATATCACCGCCAGGTGAAGGAAACAAAGGTTTTTTTTGCAGATAAGTATGCGTAATATTTAGGTACCCGCAGTTTTTTTGTATGTAGTGTAGGCTGTATGAGTGGGCGGGGACACCTTTACAGGTTTACGATATTGCGCTGGCAAACCATCAAAAGATCGATTTTTGCGTTCGATTTAAAACGTTTGCGGCATATTATGCGTTTTATTAAACCACTACCGTGCACGACGTCCGAACAAAGGCTACGTTTATACAGGTGTGTTACCTGTAGCTTCCCTTGGTAAAGGGGCCGGGTTTAGACGGGCGGCTTTGGACTCTTTCCGGAACAGCACGCCGATCGGTTTATCAATCATATTGATCTTTTTTTTCGAAACCGAAAATATCAGAAGATAAAGGAAGGTCGAGTGACTTGGCTATGGGCACGGCTCATTGGGAATTCCTGATTCATGGTGTCTATGTAGGCACCAGCGTGACTTTCCTTATTGTCTAGGCTAAGTAAAAAAAAAAACAAAAAAAAACAATGCGATAGAGACGTTTGCCATAGCTGCCCACCCCTTCCGATAGCGCTCGGTGCGTCCTTTTTATTGCAGTTTAATAGATTGACGGCCCGGGGTCGGCTTTCGATACGGCGCCGATGCTTTGCCGGAGACAGCGTGCGGGACTCCGGCGGCCGGCCTGCGCTCCTGACGGCTTGCAGTGAACGGCGGCGATGGCCGTGGAAGTGCTGGAGATGGGGGACCGGCAACCGGAAAACGGCTTCGTGTCGTGTGAAGCCGCATCCCCGGGGTTTCTGTCCAGCGTCGACAACAAAGTGCTGCCTAATGTCGGCGGATTTGGGAAATACCAGAAACAGCTGATCGCCCTGACGTGGATCCCGGCTCTGTTCATCGGATTCAGCCAATTCTCCGATTATTTTCTTTTAACCCAGCCGAATAATATCACATGCCTGGATCCGCCTGCCAACGCCAGCAATTTAACTGGGGGTCCTGCGCTATTTGACTCGAACAGCAGCCTGCTTTCACAGCACAGTTTTGCCAATGGCACCCTCCAGGATAACAGCAGTTTTCTGTGTGAGTGCAAGAAACGTGAATATAAGCTGGAAACGAGACTCCTCCGAAATGTGGTCACTAAGGTAGGACCGGCTTTGCAATGTGCGCAGTGACGATCGTGTCCAGCACGAGTTTTTAAACAAACACAATGTAGCGCTATGCATCGGATATAATGTAACATGTAATATTATTCCGCTTTGCCTTAGCACATCTTCAACATGGGGCGGGGGTGTCGCCGCAACCATGGCAAGAGCTTAATCAGCTCGGTATAATGTAATGGGTCGCGTTTCTCCATTTTCAAGTATTGTTTCATAAGCTGTACAGAATGCTGAGCAGTGCTATATGCATGTCACCCATCTCGAGCATAAAAGGGACATAATGTAGGCCACTGTATTGTTTTAATCTCAGTATGTATTAATATGTGTCATTTTGGTCTGCACGTACATTCAGATCTCGGTGTCTTTCACAGAAAAAAAATACGTTTAAGCAAAATGTGACCGGCCGAACCCCAGCAATGACAGTTAGATGACACGGTAGGTCATACAGGCAGTTACCGGCGCTTTAAGATTCCCGCACGGCTGGTACCGAGGCAATAATTCATTCTGGAGTTAGAATGCTTTGCGATGTTTACTGTGGCAATCGGGGCGTATTGTGACGCTGATTGTCAGTGTATGGCGTTTAGGGCTACGGCAGGCTGGGAAAGGTAGGCTGTTTGCTGACAGAGTGAGTCAAACTCATTGACATTTTGTGCGCAAGACGGCAATCAAAAGAACCGCCTGTATCAAAATGCACGCCCTGAGCACGCTTTAAGCCCTTTTTACCCACAGCAGAAGTCACACAACGCTATTATGCGTTTTAATAATTTAATAAAACAGTCCAACACTGGTCTGTCGCCTGCAGATTAAATTATACGGTCATTCTATTGATTTCTCCTGGTGTGTTCTGAAAATTGCGCAGTAATGTTATAAACAGCGTGTTGGTGCGATGCGTGGTGCTTTCCCGCTCGTTGGTGGCAATGAAGGTGAAATAGAAGATTAAAGGTTGTTGGGGTTCTGGGGGTGTTACAGGCCGAACCGACACCGCAGTACGCTTCCTGGGAATAGGAATATCTGAGATCAGGTAGCGCTTGTGGTCTCTGCAGAAAATCATTTATTAAGAAGGGGGCGAGCAAAAACGTGTCCTCTTGTAAAAACGTCTTTGCATTTCGTGGTTAAAAATAGTGGGAAAATGGGTTAATCCTTACCATACTTAAAATAGATGGTGAATATCTCATTATGCAGAGTGGAAACCTGGTTTATCCCGTAAGTAAGATGTAATATGTAACCCTTTCATTTAAATACGTTATTACATCTTTTAAAGTCCACATAGCGTTTAGCTGTATTACTTTTGTTCCCGTCTATGTGACTTGTGTATATCGCCTTGGGTTTATCATTGAATATATGTCCACCTTTAAATATTTCACAGACTTGACACAAATTTGTCCTAACTGCATGTTTTCCCATCTGAATCTGACCTTAATGGGCAGTTGTAGCAGGAAGCCAGCATCAGCCACATGTACAGTAGGAATCTAGATTAACAGGACTGATTCTCTTATTGAGAACACGCTTGTCTGGGATTCACCCTGCTAAAAGGATCCAATTGTGTTTTTTGCTGAGTAATAAAAACATGTTTGTCTGTGCAATATCTTTATTATTTTATTATTGTGATCACACTGCCTTACAGAAAAATCTTGCCTGGAATTTCCCTGTTCTCACGCCGCTCCAGGGATATTTTTTAAAAAGGTCGATATGAGTGTTCCCTGCCCAGACAGCAGCTGGGATGATGACCTCTGCTTTAATGAATGTGGTCCATTCTGCGTGGCCCCCAGTGGCCACAGATGTGCAGTGCGGCCCCTCGGACTCCTTACAGTGTCACACGCTTGTCCTCCTCAGCTGGATGTCTGCAGAAACGTAACAGCCATCAGCAGATGCTGCACATCCTGACACCTTGAACAGTCTGTTTCTTTTAAGGCAACTGGCACAACTTTCGTGTTTTTTTTTTTTTGTTCTAATTTCAAGACTTCATGTACTTTGAATCCACAATTAATTCTTGCTTTGTCGTTGCATAATTTCCTATAACACCCCCAGCAGAGAGTTCTTCCATTATGCACACCATTTAATAGTGTTTATGTGCCACATTCGGCAGGTTTCATTTCCCCCACTGATTCAACTCGAGCCCCTTATCAGTGTTGTGAAACCCAGTGCAGGGTTGCTGCCAGGCGATCGCAGCTGTGCAGGGGCCCAGCGAACTCTTAGGTTTGTGAATTTGTGTGGCGCTTTTGTGGTGACTGCGCCTGGCTTTGAATCTGGGAACTGATACCACACTAGTGCTTACACGTGGAAACTGCGGCTGGGGCAGAGTAACACATGACAGCATTGGGCAACACTACTATGTACCACTTGTGACCTCATGGGTACATGTGAGAGAAGAGCTCACCACAGAATCTGTGTCCTTTTGGTCTACATACCTACCTGACTGTCGGGTGATGGATTACCATCAGAGGTGGAAAGTTCAGGTCCAGAAAGTATAAATCCAACCAAGGTTTTGTTTCAACCGAAGCGTTGAGTACTCTGTGACTGTGACTCATTATACTCAACTGGATGGTTGATAGAAAACCTTGGTCTGGATTTGTACTTTCTGGACCTGAACTTGCCACCTCTGATTACCGTCTAGCTCTTAGCATATGCTAACAAGCTCTGTTATTATTTTATAGCTGATTTCCACTGCAACCAAGAACTCTCCCATCAAGAGCCGTACTCGACCCGTACCATGAACTGGTGCATTTCCAGTGTGGAGTATGAGAGCCGTAACAGCACTGTAATGGTCCTGCTGCTAGCAGGGCCAAAAGTGTGACCAAAACTAGCTGGTTACATCACCACTATCTGATTGGTCGAAATACATGGAGATATCAGTGTTTTGCACATGGATTATTGGAAGGAAATAGCGTATATTAGATATTATTCATTGTTAGTAGTATTCCGTGTCTCGACGTACCGGTACGGTCCCGATAACTCGGAACTTGAACATTTCCAACCTCCTGCTTAAAAAGCTCTATAGAAAAGCTGAACAGAATGGATTCGTAATGCAAATTTGCACAAACAAATGGTCATTCTACTACCATTTGATACTTGCATGACATTGGGCTTCTCACAGACGTGCTAGCGGAAATGAGCAAACGGTGAAAAAATAAATAATAGTAATAATAATTGCACCTGGTGAATTATGATGCTCATAATTTAAACAGAAAATGAGTCTCTTCAGTTTTACATATCCAAACCTGGCAACTCCTTTAGCAAGCTGACCCTTCTGTAGTAGGAAACCGCAGCAAGGCAGAACTGCACTGTAACTGGTGTCTCTTTGCAGTACGGCTCTGTTCCAGTATGCCAGTGGAAAAACACCATTGGAGAAACGCTTAATTGTTTGAGTGCCGTGTTTATGATTGCCAGTGGAGCGGTGTAAATTAATTTTCTGGTCCAGTGGTTCCCAAACCCCTCCTTAAGGACTGTAGGCCGAACCCATAAGTTTTGGTTCATCTCCAGACATTCTGATCAAATAATCAACTGGTCTTCAGTTAAGTAGTGGGTTCTATGGAATGGATGGGAGGAGACGTTTAGGAGCCATTAATGTGCTCGGTCCTTCTTGCTGATCAGCTGCGCCCTGGCCGGGCTGTAATGTGTGATCAGATCGTAGCGTATTCTTAAGAAAACGGACTCCTAACCTGATGGTTATTAGTTTAAGTCCCAAGGATAAGTCCCTGCTGATGCATTGCAGTTAATTGAATTTTAAAGTAACTGAATTGTGCCATAGCATGCTAATTTGACGTAATCAGTTTTAATTCACTATGAGGGTGATTGTTTTATTATCTCTCTGTGTCATTGAATATGTTATCAGGGGTGTCTATCTTAGCTGTTTTGAGATGGGCGAGGACTGATGACCCCATACTTCTCTGAGGGCAGTGTTTGCGCTTGATTAAACACTGCAATGCACATAGATCCAAAGTCTCACAGTGGTGGTGCTGTCTTATTGTAAAGTCTGATATTCCTGCACCCTGCCCCCCCCCCAGACTGAAACACATGCATACAGTTTGATGGACACATGTCTGTACATCGACCAGAAGGGTGGGGGACTGCGTGCCTTTGGTCACAGAGGGTCTTGTTTGCATGGAGATTGCGGCGTTAACGTGTAACTCGGCAGCCGAGAGGTGCTTTGGTGTCACACTGGGACTCAGCATTGTCAGCAAAACACAAAAGTTTGCACAATTTGAAAACTTTCTTTGTATCACCCACAAATGTTGGTTGCCATACAAGATACAAGATACTTAATTCGTCACATACTTGGTTATTCAAGTACAACGTAGTGAAATGTAACCGACCCTTTAGACTGTGTAAATCGAATCAAAAATAGAATTAAGGGTTAGTCAACAGTTAAAAATCTTACAAAAAACTAAAAAGTTACAATAACTAAAAATGTGTACATAATATAGAGAAATACAAAAGTATTAATATAGGAAATAATCTTACAGTTAAAAAACTGTACATGTGCATATGATGACAGAGCTTTGCATTGTATTGTATTGATGACGGTGACAGGGACACGCTCCACGGTGGACACTTAGCAGCCAATCAGGGAGGGAGGTCAGCGCATGAGCCATTTGGTCCCATTTTAAGGGTTCCTGCTTTGAGTTTCCATGAACCGCTTGTAGATGTGTGCGAGTCTCTGCCCGATGAAGAGCACTGAACCTCGCCCTCAGACCGCCCCAGCTGATACTAGCAGCTCAGAATCTGCTCCGTTTCCCCACTGTCACGGCAATGTGGCTCGCCAAACTTAGAAACTTTTACTTTGATGGTAGGCTATGATAGCTAAGTTGATTGTCTGTTGCTAGGTGATTCCATCATCATGGTTTTGGTATCATTCTTTCCTTCTACCCTGTATTTTTTTTTGGTGCCTCTCAGTAGAGGTGAGTCTTCTTGACATGGCCGGGAACTCCGTGGTACAGCCTTCTGGTACATCAGGTGTCTGTTCTGTGGCCCAGATTACCCCTAATGCAATGGGGCGGGCGGCCATGGAGGCCACCTGTAACAGCTCTATGAAGCAGTTGTCAGTTGCTTGTTTTTACATTTGTTCTCCCCTCCAGTGATCTATTTTGTTTGTAATTCATTTCACATTTTGTTCTGGATCTGAAATCAGGTCCTAGTAGCCAGTTTGATTGCATTCAAGTTGGTTTATGAAATGTTCAGGTGGGGATTTTGCCCTGGGGTCCTAGATAGGCAGGTAGGTTCAAAACTCATAAGTGACAATGCTGTATCTTTAGGTTGGATTTATTGCTTGCATTCCAATGTACAATTGGGGGGGGGGGGTATGTTGTCCTCCTATTGTAGGTGCCCACAGTCTCTGTTAACTGTGCTGTTAACTGTGCTGTTTCTGTTAACGGTCAACAGAAAGCAGGAAATGCCGTAATAATGGTCTCAATATGCTAGGTATTAATGGTATATATTTTTCCTAATGTGCTTGTCACTATGCCAAGTCTTTCTGTATAAATGTTGCAGTATCCATGATCATACAAAATATATATACGTGTGTTTATTCTCACCGTTCATCCAGATCTGCGCAGTGCAAGCAAGTCCCACCATTTTTTTTTCTAAACTCGTTGCTTGGTGACAGCGCAGTCTGTGCCATACAAGAAGGAATTGTGGTTTTATGTACTGAGATTTGTATTTTCTTATATTTGGACGGTTAAACATATGCAGCTTAAATGTTGCAGCTTGTAATCAATTTACAGCTCTTGCGTGGTTATGAGTTTTATTAACATTTTGATATCTGTGTGTGTTTTTGTAATTATTACATTGTGGGGAGCAGATTTCCCCACAATGTGATAAAAGGGCTGGGTTAAGGTTGTCATAGTTGGGATTAGGGTTATGTTCATTGAAATGAATGGAAAATACCCATGAAGATATGAATATTTGGGCTGTGTATCTCCTTTCCGTGTACTTTGCAGTCTTTTCTTTCGACATCACCTGGGTTCCCCGTGACTCATAACAAAGTTCACATTAACGCAAGCCTGGTGTTTTTTTTTTTTTTTTTTTTTTTTTAACTCGTATAACACTGGGCCAACTACCACAGTGTTGGGAAATGGAATTCGGGCTCAGACAGTAAAGTTAATTTATACCACCACAAAACGTTAAATTCAGGAACATCTGCTCCAGATACCTGCATTCATTTCTTGTTCCCTTTAAGGAGCATTCCAGATCAAACTTTTAGCTGAAACACCGAAAGAAATTATGGCAATAATTAGTACCATTGCATTTATGGCTATGACTGTGTACTAACCTTACTAAAATCAAGGCTTTGCAATTATATAAATTAATATTAAAGTTTCAAAGAATAAATCAGTTACAAATTATGAAAATATTTATTTTCGTTTTCTGTGCTGATTTACTCTCATATCCAGCATGGCGATCGGGATGTTTGGATTTCAGGTGATAAATTAAACCCGACGTGGAGAAAGTCTTTGCAGACGCACCCCCTCTTCAAATTTCGGCATTACGTGTTTTGCAGATCGCTATCCGTGGGTCTTTCTCAGATATATTGAAGTACGTCCACACCGCAGACGTGCTGCTTCAGACATGCACGTGCAGGCCCCGGTTTCTGTTCGCGTCATCACAACATACTGTTTCGGCCGTGTTGTTTCGGTGATAGAAATCTTTCGGACGAAAACCGAAAATGCACTTTTGGGCCATTTTCAGCCCAAAATTTTCGGTGGCCGAATATTCAGTGCATCCATATTAAATAGTTACGTTTAACGCCGGTTTATCTTTGTTTGATAAGTTCTGAAGAAACACAATCTGCCATTCAGGCCATTCAGGTTTTAGTTTATGAAAGACCCAAAGATGGAGTCTTTCCATTCAGACCTCCTGGCTTTGCCGTGCACTCTGATACTCAGGATCAGCCGCAGATCCTTGGACAGCAGGCCATGGCTCTATCCCCCCCCCACCGGTTAGCTCCTACAGAGCCCCCTTGTTTGGACCCCTTCTGCGATGGGAGGGGGGGGTGGGACGTAGAACAAGGTCCTGTGTCTCCATTTGTCCCAGCTGATCCTAACCCTGCCTGACACTTAACCCACATAAATCATACTCAAATACACAAACTGATGTTTTACTGTCTCACTTGTACGGCACTTGGGACTAACGCATTAATCCTAAGGATGTGGGCAAACTATTAATCAGATCAGTGTAATCTTTAATGTGCGCGACACTTATTTAACAAAGCTCTCTTGGCTGTTGTGTTAATGAGGGTACCTGCAGAGCAGGTCTGCAGGTCACGTGGCCTTGCCGGAGTGGCTTGCGCGCCGACTCGCAGGACACGCGCTTTTGCGTGACTCCGCGACGGAGCCCCGGCGCCGGTTTTGGTTTCGCAGAAGGACCCGGCAGAAAATTCTGGACAGCGGACCGTTAATGCCCTCTGGCTGATGGTGGAAAAGAAAGGTCCCTGAGCCATCTGGGAAGGATGTCGGTACGAGCGTCGTGTTCCCGGCCGGCCCTCGCGTCCGCAGACCCCTCGTACACACACTGCTAAACAAACAGGCGCCTTGCTGGTCGCCACACAGATTGCTTGTGGTTTCGCTCATTAGCTGCTGTACTGTCGTACCGTATTAACCTCGTCGTTACATAAGCAGTTTGCACTCTGCCGGCCCCAATCCACTGTGAAACCCTCTGTCTGCAGTCCGTCCTTTATCTGTGTGTGCGGTTAGACGTTGCCGGTTATACTTCGGGTTGCCGGAATGTATCACGGCACCCTTGTCTTCCGGACACCGGCTGGCGTTATTCCCAAAGTCCTGCGTTGTGGGGGAAATTATGGAAGCAAGCAGGTTTTTCACATATAATATTTTGAATTTCCCCCTGGAGTCAATTATGCACTTCAATTCGTTTCTCTATTAGTACAGATTTGTTTATTGCCGGTGTCTAAGAACTGGGGGGGGGACGTTTTTAGAATAATATCATTATGAAGGAAATACTGACACCTCAGTCAAACTAAGTAGCAGCTGAATAGTCGTGCGACAATTAGATCCCTATAAAGACAGTTGCCATTAAAGCAATTAATGTGTCATTTGAAGGAGCAACATGTGAATGCCTGTTGAAGGATGATTAGATGAATAACCCCTCAAACATATAAATGTTGCACTTTCTGCTGATTGAATAATTAGTCTTATTAGGTTTTTGCTGTGTTTGGAATATTTTGCTCCAGTTGGACTTGCTCTGGTACCTGAACACACATTGGAAGATCAGCTCAACCGTACTAATGTCTCTCTGACTCTGGCGACAGATATGTTTGTGACGTGCCATCTGCCTCAGTCGCACATCACTTGGGACAAAACCTCAACAACATTAACATGAATCACGTTAGGATACATAGATCAAGCTTCATTAAGTGTCAGTTCCTAAAGCTGCTTCAGCCCTGCCTTCCTGTGTCTCCTTGCAGTTTGACCTGGTGTGCGATAAGGCTCCAGCGGTCCACATCGCTAAGTTCTCCCTGCTGGTGGGATCCATTTTCGGATACCTGGTTATGGGAGTCCTTGCTGATTGGTGAGTCTTTTTTCGATCTAATTTATTTGGCGTGCCTGCATCGGCCGCACTATGTGTCCTGGCTGCTTCTGAGAACAGAGATCGGTGTCTGAGATGATTAAATTGCTCCGGCCCAGGTGAGCCAGGCGTAATAGTCGAGCGCCTTGCGGTTTCTGAGTTCTGCTGTCCTCCAGGTTTGGCCGGCACCCTGTCCTCGTCATCTCTGTGCTCTTCGTGCTGGTCTTCGGTCTGCCCGTGGCTTTCTCCGTGGACGTGACCATGTTCAGCACGCTCCGCTTCTTCGAGGGATTCTGCCTGGCCGGGATCACTCTCTCCCTCTATGTGCTCAGTAAGTAGCCCCCCCCCCCAGAGGCTGACATAGGGGTAGGCAATATGGCAGAAATCGCATATCACGATGCTTTTGGTTAAAAGTCTGATCCATGATATAGAACGCTATTTTTTTTTTCTTTTTCTTTTTTTTTCCAAACCAACCAAATTGGAATGTAGGTTCGTAATGTTAATTAACCGCACTTAACCAGCAATTCTATCCTTACAACATGGCTTGTAGCATTATAATTAATGAGCTTGATTATTAAGCCATGTAAAATATTGTACATATAAAAGAAACTGACTTGTGGGAAAAATGCTTTTCAATTTTTTTAAGTTTTGAAAACATTAATATCACTTTGTAAATAATTGAAATTTTGAACTTTGTTTGCAACCAATGCAAACAAATAATGGATAAATTGCTTTCGTTGCCACCTGTTATATGAAGGGCATCTGTGCAAAGTTTCCAAATTACAGTTGGTTTTTCAAAATTATGTTTTGCAAAATCAAAACCATTTCCACCCAATAGAAATGGATCATTTTTAGAACCGCTTCTTCCTCATTAGCCATCCTGCACACACTGGTTTATGACAACATAACCGACTCATCTATGGCCTGTGTGTTGTTTACCGTGTGACGCGAGTGCCATGGTTTAGCACATTGGTATGTAAAGTTTATTTGTTTTTTTTTCTTTCTAAGTTACCAAGCTTTGGTTCGAGATCCAGTGACTAAGTTGAGATCCACTGGGACAGATAATTGACAAAGAACTGAGATACGCAGACAGTGCTGACAGGCTGAAATTGCCTGTTTTTGTTATAACACTGTTGTAGCCTCCAAACATGCAGGCTTCGCATGACAATCGCCTTGCAGGTCTGTACTGTCGCTATAATAAGTGTGAAGTGATACCCATGAACCTGGGCATTCAATGGTAGCTCAGCCTGGCTACATTTATGCCAAATTGGCTCCACAAAAGCACATCTGTTTATAATCTGTTTATAATTTGCTTCAGATGTACAATGCTGGTGCAGTGGTTAGCACTGTTGCCTCACACCTCTGGGACCTGGGTTCGAGTCCCCGCCTAGGTTCCATGTGTGTGGAGTTTGCATGTTCTCCCTGTGTCGTCATGGGGCTTCCTCCAGGTACTCAGGTTTCCCCCTCACAGTCCAAAGACATGCTGAGGCTGATTGGAGTTGCTAAATTGCCCGTAGGTGTGCCCGTGTGTGTGAATGGTGTGTGGGTGTGCCCTGCGATGGACTGGCCCCCCATCCAGGGTTGTTCCCTGCCTCGTGCCCGTTGCTTCCATGTAGGCTCCGGACCCCCCGCGACCCAGTAGGATAAGTGGGTATAGATAATGGATGGATGGATGTACGATGCTTTGTGCATAAACATTCGCTAAACCAAAGTCAATGCGCTGCTGCATTGCGATTCCTGCAATAACTCTGAAACACTTACAGTGGAACCGTTTGCAACCGGCCACAAGTGATTATCGTCGTATCACCCTTCTTTGCGCTGAAGCATGAACTTCAGTGCTTTTATGGGTTTGATTTTGCCGTTTGTGGCCAAAATGTCTGTTATCATGAAACCGCGCTCCACCAGCAGTCTGATATACGCAGGGTAGTTATACATCTGCAGAAGGCCCATGCTGGCTTTCTCACACATGATAAGGTGGGTAGTGGTACTAGCTGGGGTGTGACCTATCTTTGCCCTGCAGGGATAACTGGGTGGGGAGGGGTCAGAAGGGGGTCCACACTGCCTGTTTCTGCAGCCTCAACCCGGCGGCACTTACAGTAGCACAAAACCCTTGCCACAGGCCGCATGCTACGGCGATGTTTACATGCGGGTTCATCCAGATAATAGTACTTAGTCATCCATGGGCTACTCAGACGAGAGTCACGTGAGTCGAGATGAGTGTCGCGTTTTTTCAAGGAGGGTGGGCACTGAAGTGAACTCTGGGCTGGACTGCTTTTCATGTAGCTTTGTGAGTATTATGTGGGGGGGGTCCTCTCTGTATAAGGGCAGATGACATAAGGAAATAGTGTACAGTAAGGTCAAATACGTTTGTCGATTAATACCCTTATGAGGAATTCCCTTTTTTTTTTTTTAAAAAAAAAAAAAACCTTTTTGGCATGTTTAGCAGGTTCGGTGACTAACAGTCTTCCAGCGAATAATGATCTTTGCAGAAATGTCTTGTGAATGTCACTCGGATAATTGGCCTCACGTCGCAGTCACCGGGCAGTTTGAGATTGCACCTTGAAACCCCCCCTGCATCTGCAGTTAATGCTTGGCGGGGCCGTGGTGTCCTTGTCATTCTGATTTACTCCGCACTGCCCACCCCTAAAAGCTTTTCTCCACCTTTACGGTGGAAGCACGAGCTCTCCGGCACTCAGGTTGCAGGTGGAGCGCTTAACGTTCACGGAACACCTGCATTCTTCCATCTCCTGGGCAGATTCGCTCCCAGATCGCCCCTCCCACCTCCTAAAACCCGGAACAGGAAGTGCCTGTTTCTGTTACCTTAGAGCCGTGGTAGGAGATTCTCCTCGTGGTTGTCAAAGCAGGTCATCATTTTCACGTCAGAACTCGTTACCTGCACTTAGTTTTTCCATGCATGTTGCATCCAGCAGAGGACAAGAAAGACCTGTTTGGTGTCCTTTAACAGCCCTATCATCTCCAGTGCATGGGGATGTGTGTATTCATGCCCCGGTTACTTTGAAGCATGTTTATAGTTAGTTTAGCACGGACCAACTACGTGCTAATTTCAGAGAGTGGCACAGAAATATTCTCTCTTTCTTTTCAATAGTGTTGTCAGCTGAAACATGATACTACACCTACCTTAATATTAAGTTAGTTGAATTCCATATTTTTCTCATAGGCTAATATATATTTCGCTATATATATTTAGTGCATTATCAGATATTATTATCCATAATAATATTCAAAGCAGAAATCTGAAATGGAATTATGGATTATTTACGAACTTGGAATCTGTCTTTTGGATTATACTTTCCTGGCTGTAATTTGTGAAGATTCAGACAGAAACATCTTTAACCAGTAATACGTCGTGACAACAGAAATTTGAACAGTAACATCACCGAATAGACTGAATGGTGAGTGTCTCTTTAATAAGAAAAACCTTTTGTCCTGACTTGAATAGCATACCGTTAGTTGAAATGTGCATGGTAAACATTCATGGATAACACATTCAATGGGAAAATGAAGCCAGACCGACTGGTTCGGCCTCTTTCACAGTATCAGGCAAGTTCAGACCAAGGAAACGTCACTCTCTGTTTTATGAGTGAGGCTAGGCAGGTGCTGCCATTTTGCACTTCTCAAGAAAACATCATAAGGGAACGTTTCGAATAATTTGTCAGCCGACGCCGGTGAATTACGAAGTGTTTACTGGACAGGCGGGTCACATGACTGTTTTGCTGGACTCACTAGACGCCAATACTTACTGCTCAGTCACCTTTGGCCTGGATTGGAAGCCAGAGAGACAGAGGATGCTGGGAAAGAAGGATCAGCTGCGCTTTCTCTGAGAGTCAGGTGGTTGTGCTGGTCAGTTTTACAAGGTCCTTTTTAGGGGGTGCTGTTAATGTTCAACTAAATAATAAATAGTGGTAGGTGTCAGTGTACTGACGGAGGGGGCGAGGTGCGCATGCAGAGTACACTTTGATAGCATCTAGTCACGCCGCAAAGGGTTCAACGTGAGTTTATGAACACGGATCGGATGCAAATATTCCCGCGATGAGCGTGTACCTTCTTGCATTTGGGAGGGGTCCCATAATGCAGTATCGAAGAGGTAATACCTGTACTGATCTCATGCATGGCTGGGGCAGCTTAACACCACCCCCCAAGACCGAAGTGTACCCAATCTGTGTATCACCATTGAGTCACTCCTGCCTCTGTGTCAGCAAAGC
>JAODUD010000082.1:4187972-4216928 GCA_026784285.1 Stomatorhinus walkeri | reverse complement strand
CAAATGACGCCCTTGCATTTGATTACATTGTGCCGCTATTTTTTTTTAATACATTTCTATTGCACCTGCAGACAGGTCAGTTTGTAGCTGCACCCACGCGTAAACACCAAGGCCGCCTGAATTGCAGCTGCCTGTAATGTTGCCCTTGATCTAAAATGTCTCTGTAAAGCACCAGCAGACTAACATGGAAGTTCTGTTCCTAAAGGATTCTGGGTAATGGGCTTGGTGGTGCTAAACTCTTGGAATAATCCTTGCTTATCGAGCAATTTGAATGTTTTAGAAATATATTTAGCTTTTTATGGATTACTCTTACCCAACATGCAGAGGTATTCAAACTAATCAGGTGTCACATAGTCCAGATATATCTGACCTCAGTAAAGAATCAATATTTCTAGTTTCTGTTCTTGCATATGCTAGGGCATAATGGGAGTTTTTGTTTTCTTTGCCTGTTTGTTTTTAGAGTTGCACCGGGCTGTTCCGAACAAGCCCCAAAAGACGTGCATCGTCAAGATGGTCGGCACCAGGAACCTGTGGAAGAACATCGTGGTCCTCTGCGTGAATTCGTAAGTGTGTTAGGATGACCAGCACATGCCGTCCCGCTGTGAGAGCACTGGTGTATCGGACCCATACGTATCGATCCACAGACATCATGGAACTGAGTGAGATGTCCACCAACGTCGCTGCGTACAATCATCAGTCTCTAGCAGGGTCAAGATCTTGGCAGTAGGCCTCTGGAGACATGCCCTCCCCTTGATATGGTGGTTCCTGCTTTTCACAGCCCGGAAGGGGGTTGTCTCGGAGTCATTAAAGGCAGGCCTAAGATCATTATAAATATTTTATGAGCGGGGCAGGTGATTGTGTACTTACCATAGGCAGAAGCTTTGGCCAGTCTCTGCTCAGTGATTCGAAGGGTAGAGCATGATGGGATACCATCTCGTGTCTCTGATATCTCTTTATGTTCCTGCAACATTCTTATATTACCCTTCTCGTCCTTGAATAGTCCTATTAGGTTCCTGCTCTGGTAGAAGTTATTGTTCCTGTGCAGCTCCTGCTCTGATAGTCCTTACACCTGCTCTGATACTCCTTACACCTGTACCTGGGCATCCTCTGGAAGCTCAGCCTAGTTGCACTCCTGTCTAATCGACTCCTTGACAGCATGCATGTTTTCAGTGTGCTGTTCGCCTTGCTTATAAGCCGCTCTGGACAAAAGCACCGATTTGAATAAAATGTGAAATATGTAAACGGAAGTGTCTCCCCCTTCCTCAGGCTGACGGGCTGCGGAATCCATCACTGCTTTGCCCGCAGCATGCGGGACCCAGAATCCAATGAGACCCCACTGTTCCAGAATTTCTACGAAGATTATTACACGATGGCGGGCATCGCCACGGCGGCGTGCATCGCACTGTGCCCAGTGGTGGGCCTGTTAGGTCGCAGGGGGGGGCTCCTCGTCTTCATGATCATTACTGCCCTGGCGTCCTTGCTGCAGCTGGGCTTGCCCAACCGTGAGTACTGGACATGCAGGGTTTATCCACGCGGACATTCATCCACACACTCGCGTTTCAGGCGCAGGGACGTCACGTTGGCTTCCCCTCGCTGCGGATATTAATTCCCAAATCCATCGCAGCATTTCCGGAAGACAACTGAAAGCTAATAACTCAAAACTGCCAAATCTTTATTTGATAAAAGAGATTTTGTTGTTTCGGGCAAAGGAATTTTACCCTGAGGTGGCGTCCCAAAGGATTCTTCAAATAGCATTACTTAGCAATATTTGTCCCCAAAACGAGCAGGAATAATACACACAGGTGGAGGTTATTCACCAATTTTTTTTTTTCTTATAACCAAGCACATCTGACATACAGGTATACACTTCACCACATGTGTGGGGCATTTCACTGTCACATGGGGAGGTTTACATTTACATGCGCAGACACACAAATTACATTCAAAGACACACGTTGATAAATATGTTTATGTGGCATGGAGTCATTTATATAAATGAAGACTTGTCTTGTTATACTAGTGCATTAAGTGTATGATATGTAAAGTAATGAGTAGCTTTCACTCTCTTTGCAAAACATCTGCACAGAAATATCTGCATAAGCACTAATTTTGACTGTTTTTCCTCCTTTTTCCCAACCTGGACACAGTGCTGGGGAAATACAGCGACCACCTAAAAATAGGTACAGTATGTGTGTTGTCCTCGCATTTCCAGTGACAGCCTTCCAATTGGCTACCTGATAATGACCTCACCCGTCCAGTAGCGAGTGTGGGGTCCCCACTCACCAGCTAGGTCTCACCTTTCGAAAACCCCTTGGGAGCAGAATAGTAAAATTTTTAACTCGTCAGCGCTGGGGTGGGTTAAAGCTGGCTGGTTGCTTGGACCGAGATCTGGCGCGATGACCTGCCCGAATTGGTCCTGGTTCGAAATCAGGTTCGGCGAGTCGATAGATATAGGGGACCAAAAAAAAAAGTATCCATGCACGGGTCAGTCGGGCAGCCAGGCCCTAAACCTGGTTCGAACCCTGGACCAAAAGCTGCAGCTTAGGGTTGGCCTTGACCTCCGGTGTCTCGAATCGGTTTTCTGTTACCAGGTTGCAGTGCTCTAGTCATTATTAATGTGGCTTGTTACACTCCAGCTCTCTGATGCTCCATGGAGCCAGAAGGTTGATGTTCCCCCCTCCCCTGGTGAAAACCGTCGTCACGATCCGTGGTGCCCTTCATGGCAGCCGCTGTCCTTACACGAGGGCCAGTCCTCCGGGGCGGCTATTTCTTCTCCTCTCTCCTCTTCTTCTATCCAGTACCAGTGAAGCAGGACTTCCATTCTATGGGGCTGGATGAGCTCTATCCACATTGAGAAAGCGCTTGTGGTATTTATGGCATCTTGAATTGCCCCACCTGACCAACAGTGGTACTTTTCGGAAGTGCACCCCCTGGTGGTACCAGGAGACTGCACATTAATTGCATATGTGGGAAGAACAGTTTCAATGTGTTGCGTAAGATGGAACCGAGCTTTTTGGCTGTGTAATAATGTGCCTTTCTAATGTTATGCTGAGTTGTGTAATTGAGTCAGTGTTTTTCAGGGTTACTGCTTTCGACCGTTAGACCCTTTTTCAGTGCGTCTGTTTTTAATGTCGGATTTTATTCCTGTAACTGCTGACAGCTGACAGCTTCAAATGTGTTTGCTGCAGAGCGGTCGGACACCCTGAACAGGAACTTCTCCATCGCCTTCTCCGTCATCGGCATGTTCTCCTCACATGCCGTCAGCAACCTCAGCATCTTCTTCTGTGCCGAGGTCACTCCAACAGCCATCAGGTAAACCTGTTGGTGTGGGGACAGGGGCAAGCTGGCCCTGGCCTGGCCCTGGTCTGGCCCTGGCCTCTAATCGGGGCCTGACCTGGAGCTGGACCAGACCCCTGCCAGCTCTGCCTGTGTGTTGCTTGCCTTGTCACAGCGACTGTTCCCGTGCACAGGGGCGGCGGCCTTGGCCTGGTCCTGGCCAGTGCCGGCTTCGGCATGCTGACGGCGCCCATCATGGAGCTGCACAACCAGAAGGGCTACTTCCTGCACCACATCATCTTCGCCTGTTGCACCCTCATCTGCATCATCTGCATCCTGCTGCTGCCGGAGACTCGCAAGCAGCCGCTGCCCGAGGCCATCGCCGACGGGGAGAACTATGCCCGGCAGCCCCTGCTCCCCCCCAGGAGAGCCGGGGAGCAGCGCCACCTCCTGTCCCGCTCCCAATCCAGGGAGTACACCCCCCTCCAACAGATGAAGACCCCTGCCGCCCCCGGACCGACCTCTGCTGATGACTTCGCTGAGGATACCGACACCCCCCCTCCCACGGACTCTGCTGCGGCCCTGGCCGTGAACTCCAGCGGGCCCTCTGCCACAGACCCCCCCGCCACTGGCTCCGCTGCTCCCCCGGGTACACTGGGCTTCCTTGCTCCCCCTACCACAGACCCTACCACGGACCTCGTCATAGTGTCCACAGAGCGTTCGTCCCCCTTGGCCACAGATGCGGCCCTCCCTACCACAGACTCTACCTCCTGTCTTACCACGGAGTCCCCTGCCACCCCTACCAAAGGCCCAATTCAACCCCCTCCCACAGATTTCACTGCCCCTGTGCTAGCAGACTCTACTCTTACCCCCAGAACCGATTTCCATCCGTCCATTGCAGACACAATGACCCCTCCTGCTGCAGAATCCATCACCCCCAGTGATACAACTTCCTGTCCCGTGGCAGATCTCGTGGTGTCCCCTAATGTACCCCCCCCAAGTCCCCTCCCTCCCTCAGACTGTGATGCTCCCCCAGCTAATGGTGCTGGTCCTTCTTCCCCTGCCAAAGATTCTCCTGATCCCCTCATCTCAGACTCCATTGTCCTTTCCATCAAGGACTCTGCCACTTGCTCCCCTGCCAAAGAATCTATTACGTCCCCCGACAGTGACTCTCCTTCTACCCCCCCAGGTAATAATTCTTCTCCCGGGCCCTATGCCACAGGCTGTACTGTAGCCCCTGCGATAGATATTACTTTCCCCAGCATTAAGGACTCCACTGAACCCCCTGTCAAGGACATTGCTACCAAAGAGACTAGCACTGCCAACGGAGTGAAGTCATCGTGATGAAGCGCCCCACCCCCTGCGGGGCGGGGGGGATAGGGGACGTCATCTGCCGCTGGGATGCTTCAGAGCTGCCGACGACCCGTGTCACATGACAGAGAGTGAGGTATCCATCAGAATGGTAGGGCGGGGTCTAATTAATAAAGAAATTATAATTAAAGGAATCTTCCTACACATTGTCCCAGAGAGGAAGAGCAGGGAATGGATGAAAGGAAGGAATGAATTTGAATCATAGTGCCATGAAACACCTTCACATCTGCTCTGAATTTCCACTACTCCTCTCTTTCTAGTTATTCCGATTATCGAATGTAGTTCAGAAACCTGTGAGCTTTTGCACTGGCCAATGGCAGGCCGCAATCACGCACTTACAGCCTCACCTGAAAGCAGCTGATAGGCTGGCAGACTTCCCCACTGTTTAACGCCGATGAGTTTCTATTCCTATAAAATTCCCATGATTCTCTATGGTTTTTCCACTGCTTAAAAAAAAAGGCAGTAATTGTGATGTAAGGTTTCTGCGTGATGTAAGGTTTCTGCGTGACGTAAAGGTTCATCAATTAAAAATGGAATGGAAATTCAGTTGTGGGCCAGAGACTAAATATAGCAGGCATTATGGTCTGTTGTTATGTTTAATTTGTATAATTTAAGTAAAATTTAAACAAACAGTTACACCCAGACAAATTAATATGATGGTTTGTTCATTAGAGGAACAAAAAAAACAAACTGACGTGCCAAACATCAACATGCCTCACAGCTGGAAGGACACCTGTTTGCCTGGTTTAGGTCTGGGAAGTTGAAGGTCTTTTGTAGGTGAGCCTTGCCTGAATATACTAAGATGTTCTCCCAAAATTCCATTACCAGCCAAGCAGACAGCTGACCAACCAGAGCCCTAGGAGGTCTTATTAGTGCCACAAGATACCCTGTACACATAATTACTTAGTTATTAAAAAGAGCGTGAGCAATTGCCAATGTGCCCCCATGGCCTTTCTGGGTTCACACTCCTGGTATCTGAACACCCCAGGGTCACACCCGACGACTCGATAGCGTCACGGACCTTTTCGTGGAGCAGAGGAGATGAATTACTTCGTAGCTGAGCTCGCCCTCATAAGGCATGTCCCTCGCCGGGGCCTCACTGACTTCTGACGATCACTCTGGGTCCAGCTGAATGGTATTTCAGCTCCTTGCAGTAAAAGCAGACAAACCCCCAAAGCCGGGAAACGTCATCATTTGAGCATCATTGTGGTTTTTGGACAAACAAAACCAGACTAAGAAAACTCGAGCATTGCGCTCTTGAGCCCACTGGTCTCACCATGTCCTGAGGTGTGTAATGAGCCCCGTTCGTAAAGAATTATCATACATGCATCCAAAGACCTTCAGCGAGGAGGAATATTGGGCCCCCGTCATTTGGTGATGTATTTCCTGTGCTCTTTGTAGTAGAGGATATGTGAGTACCGTCGTGTTTCGTTGCGCCGCCTGACTAGGCCATGGTGCCCAGTCCACTGTACACCTGTGATTTATGTGAAGCTACAATTTCCTCCCTATTCGCTAACCTGTTTATTGACAAAACCGGCGAATTAAATCGCGAGAGATTTCTGTGCCCTTTGTGAGTGTGGCCCTCAAAAGCTCTCAGATGACGGGAGTGATTTCCATGGATTTCACAGCTTCATTCAGAGAGTGCTTTTGCCAGTTATATGTTCCAGGCCAGAAAAAAAAATGTGCTTTTGTAGAAATGGGCACATTTATTAAAGCAGTACAGCTGTGTCCTGGATTTCACACTATTTGTTCGCTACTTGTAGTTAGCGTGTAAAATACTTGATGTTGCATATTGTGAAGTTAGTGTTGCTAAGATGTGAAGCTATCATGCGAGCAAACAAACTCGTCGCCATAACAAATCCTGACCTCTTCGTCACATGACGTTGTGAGCGAATCAGATCTCATAGTTGAAATGTACGAAAAACAACAGGCTGAATTTTGGTGAATGTTGCTGTGAACACTTAATGTTTTTATGCTTACCAGACAGATGTGGTGTTTGCACGCAAATTGTTTTTAAATGTTCTTGGGGAGAGCTTTTGTTGGTTTTTAATAATACTTAAAGCTTTTGAATGCATTTAATAATCATCTTAATATATTAACAATATAATAGTTGAACCAGTTCGAACCAGTCTTACTTAACACCATGTCATCTTTAGATCAATGCAATCTTGGATTACCCCTCTGCTGAATCATCTTTTGTGTTTCCTTTTAAATACTTGCTGGGCACTGGCTGTCCTTCTGAAACATTCAGAAATTTGCCCCAAGGACAAAGAAGCTTTTGTTCTTAACCTGTGTGAGGTTATTTTGGGTGAGATTGGGTGTGTCTGTATGCATGTGATTTGTAACAAGAAACTGTCCATTTAGGGTTGACTCAGTGACTCAGAAAAAAACAAAAAGAAAAATGACTGGGCTATATCCACGAAGCTATTAAACCACATGGTACACACCAAAGTAATTCCTGTGGCTGTTTCTGATTCTGTCCAGAAGAAGCGTCGTTTGTTTGTCGCTTTGGTGCCACTTAGGACATTAGGGAGGAATACGGCTTCTTTAAGATGGATTTAATGGATTTACAATTTTGACAGAAGTTCTAATGAGCGACATTGGAATTCTGTCTTGGCCTGTTACCTTGACGACACAGCAATGTCAATTGGATTCTAGGTGTGTCCCTGACATGGTCCTAACGGTAGTTAAAATTTAATAATAATACGATTGGATGTGCCAAATATTTTTTGGCAGAGTGCCTCTAGTGATTTAATCAGTTTGTGAATTAAAAAAAAAAAACATAAATGTGGTATTGGAAGTTGATAGGTTACATTATATTAACTTTAAGATAATCTAAAATGCTTTGATGTAGCAGTTTCAAATTGACCCGTGTATGTTCTATGAAACACTGTTACTGTATTTATTTTTTGTGAGGCACTTTATCCTCAAATGTACAGGATCAGTTATGAATAACATACACTAAGTACAAATAGACTGATTATATTGTAACTTTTAGAATGTTTCAAAAATATTAATTGCAGCTATTATTGCTAATCACAGCCGAGAACTTGCGGCATAAAAGACTAATATTTCTGTGCATTCAGCAATACATGAATCTGTTGTTTTTTGATGAATAAGCAACAGATATGCATCTAATTTAGAATAAAGTACAGTAATTATTTCCTAATTTAGTATTTTGAGGATTATAAAGGTCAGTTCATTTGTGGTAAACAGAGGTTGCATGCTTTAAAGAACAGTAACACTTGTAAATAGATGTTTAGTAGTAATTTATAAAAATGCCTTTACGTCCTCATCAGGATTATGTCAACACGCAGTACTGTAATCACTATGACTGTCGAAACATTACAGTACGCTGTGCTGTGCAGTATTTTCCGTTTTGTTTACTGGAAGACTTTGAAACCGTAAGCTCTGTTTTAGGTGTTTTTAAGACCTTTATATTTCATTTCTCTCTGTAAATTAACTTAAATTTGATGTCTGGCTATTATGGAGTGAGTCAGCCAGACCCCTCTTCCTCCACACACATACTTTTCTGGACAATGAATGAGTCAGGAGCTGTAGTATTTATGTTATTGGGAAACATGAATTTCTGAAGGAGAAATGGTGATTTGTCCCTATGTCTGAAAGCACAATGCTTAGATGTGAATCAGTCTGTTCCTTCCTCTGTGTTGATGTACACCTTCTCTAAGGTGCTTTTTCAACTGAACGCAGCCTCTGCCCTTAGACACAGCAAAACAAGATTTTATCATGGTAAAACATTAAAAGGCAGTTCCAAGAAAAAAAGACATTGAAAAGCCATCCTGTCAGATTGTTCCTTTGGCAGTCAATAGCACAGCGATCACTGTAAATGCAGTGAAATGTAAAACATCAATGAATGTAAAACCACTATTATTTTTAATACCAGTAATCCGCTTGTATATACACCATAAATGTCATTCTAATAAAGTCTTTATCAATCACTAATTTTGAACTTTCAGCCTGTAAATAACTCATTACAATTATTTAATGTTGTAATTTATGTAATAAAATGCTCAATAAAAATATGGCAATTTTCATGTTCACATCTGTGATTAAATGTATGATCATTAAAATTAAAAAAAAAATTCATTGATGGCATAGTCAGCTGTGGAAGATTATTCTCTCAGCATTGCGTTCTTCAAAGCAAGTGTGTGTGCCCGGAGCGACCTTTAAATCTCGCCAGATACATACTGTGCTGTATGTTCTGCTTGAAGCTCTACAGTGTCCCCAGGTGGAATGTTGAAAAACTACAACATGTTGAGTTCCAGCATTAAATGTAGCTGTCCAATGCTGGACCTACTGGCTGACTCATATTGCTAAGTATATCTTAAGTATAAAAAATGGGCTTATGAGATAAGTACAAATGGTGGTGGTGGTGGTAGTAATCATAATAATAATAATAATAATAATAATTATTATTATTATTAATAATAATAATAATAATAATATTGTCAGAGGGAGAAAGTTCAGGTCTAGAAAGTAAAAATCTAGACCTGACTCTTTATACTCAACAAACTCGTTGTTTAAAACAAAATCTTGATCGAGATTCTTACTATCTGGACCATGGCCGGATCTTGAAGTGGGCAGGGATGGGCAATGCCCACCCAAATTTCCACTCTGCCAACCAATTGGTCAGCTTTAGCCTGGGCCATCTGAATCTGCCAATCACGTTTCTTTCATTCGTCCCATCAAATTTCCTTCGCGGGACCTTTTATAGTTGCCTGTGAAAGTTAAAACTACTTGTTAAAATGTATCTTTACTGCTGTAGTTTTCTGTAAAGCTGTGTTGAATAAGGAAATTTGTTAGCAATAATTTAGTTAACACTTAGATAGTTAGTTAGCTAGCTAACATTAATGTTCGCTCGGAAGCTCACTAGAACAGTACAGTGGAACCCCTGTATCCACCAATTTAGTAATCATGGTGTCAGTGTAATTAATAAATTAAACTTTATCATAGGTATAAGTACACAAAAAACATGTGATGTTTAGTATTCGCTACTATCCAGGGTTTCGGATCTCTGCGGTTGGTCTTGGAGAGCATCCCATGCTGATACGGGTCCACAACTGTATTTAACATGACAGTTTGCTAACATTCATATCAGCGCAGGGTTGCCATCTTTGGTCAGCTGGCTGGAGTGAGATGTTCAATTCGAGACAAGTCTGCACACACATTTAATCTATATAAGAGTTTTATTACCTTAGAAATAATAATAATAAATAATAGGCTGTAGGATTTGCAAACTACCCCAAAGCTTCTGATGTAGCTAATTTTGCCATAAGATTTCTCACGTGAGAACCTGAAAGTGTGAGTGCCACGCCAGATGTGTGTGAGTTGGTAACCCTGTCAGCTCCCAGTATAAATCAAGTTACCTGATTAGATAGATTGTATACTATAATTCACTTAAATTAGTCTTACACAACCGTAAACAACACACAGAAATTTTTGCTTCCCAAACCAAAGCTTGCTACCAGTAATTTAGTTACAGCGGCTCTTAGCTTGAATATCCGAGCTACTGCGGCCAGTTCAGGCAGTAATATGATTGCTAGCCTGCGGGTGAATAAAACAAAGACATGCTGACACTGACTTTACAGTGACCGTACAGCTTTGATATGCAATCGGCAGTTCACCCAAAGCGATGTCAAGTTGTATTCAGTTGTAAAACTAATTTAACTGGAAAAGTTCAGGTTAAACACCTTTTAACAAGCTGCCTTTACTGTCCAAGTCCTTAAACTCTGTACTATATGTTGTGGAAGGTTATGGGCAGCTCAAAGGTAGGTGACACTGATTCAGACCTCCTTGGCCAGGGGTTTGAATCCCTGCCATACTCTGAATATGTAGAGGCTGCTTGTTCTTCACACAGTCCAAGGACATGTAGTTAGTTGACCTGGTGACACTAATTTTCCCATTGTGAGTAGGTCCTGCAATGGATTGGCATCTTATCCAGGGTGTACTGTTCCCCGATGCCAGCGATTCCCAGCCGAGTCCTTGGAGACCCCCAGAATGCCCATGTTTTTGCAGATATGGACTGTCTAGCAGGGAGCTGGGAGGGAGTGAAAACGTGGACAGTCTGGGGTCGCTGAGGACTGGATTGGGCAACACTGCCTTATGCTGGACGATCCCCTTGATAGATTGTCAACCGCCCACTATGCTGTACTGGAGAAGTGGCCGGAATTGATTCCGGTGGAAGGTTCTAAGTAGGAGATCTGGCTCAGCTCAGTGATAACCTGTACAAACCCGAGCGTTCACCTGCGCTTCATGCTGGACTTCTCTCCACTCACCACCAGGGGGAGTTAGGAGCAAAGTGCACACAAGCCAAGAAGAAAATGGCAGCCCACAGACCATGCAGAGCAACCACAATATTATGACAAGCAAAGAAGAGTTGATCAATGACGCAGTTAATAAAAACATTAACAAAATTAAAATGGCAGCAGTCCAAGGTTTAGAAACATATTTATTCTGCAAATTAGGTGATAATTTCAACTTTACAAAAGGAAAATACAGATAATTGCAAGGGCTTGTAAACATAAGTTTTGATCTCACACTGACAGCTGTTCTTCTAACTGCGTATTACGTAACCATTATAAACTACATTCAGAAATATCCACCTGCGTCACAACCAGAATTGTGCAGAAAGACTAACACAACGGAATGTAAATTTAAAAATTAATGGCGTGATTGAACAAAGGATTACGAAAATACCCAATGACTAAAAAAGATCCAAAAATGAAGGTACGAAAAGAGTAGTTACATTCTCACAAGAAAAGTTTTATAGTTTGAATAAATTTATCTAGTACATTTTTGAATACAAAAAAGCTGCTTTTTGGTCTCCTGTAACCATATATCAAAAGTAAGCTGATTTGCACCCCCATTCCAAAGAGAATATTATTTATATAATTAAAAAACATTCCTACTGAAATTGCTGAGCTTTTCCTGGGTTTGGCTAAAAAAAATTGCAATGATGCTACAAACTAATAGAAAAAAGTGACCATATCATAGCATATTTCTTAAGGTCCTGGAGTCTGATGATTGAAGGTGACTGTATAAACATGAGCATGCAGCACAATCCACCGTGAAACCCTCTCTCTCACACACACACACACACTGACCATGTCATAATCAGCTTATTATTTTCTTATTATGGCATTTTAACCTTCCAAATGAGCAAAACGCATATGACAACAGCACACCATAGATGGTATCCTGGTATGCAAGTGGGTGTGGCCAAGCTTGGGGGCGTGGCTCAGGATTTGAACACTATGGGAATTCAACCCCATTAATGGTGGGACAAGCACAGCAGCATTAGAGCAACAGAGCCAAACAGAGCAACAATACGAATATGGTTGTGTTTTCTCAGCAGACAGCATGCGATCCAATCCTGGATCCATGGGAACTAAACCTTGAGGAAAGAGTTTTTGGGTTTAAGGAGACTGGGGTGACCGGCAGATCTCTAGAAGTTTGTGAAGAAGTTCTGCTTTGACCACACCCTGGAGAGCCCGGCACAGCTTGCCCATTGTACATCCCACATAGCCTTCTTTCATCTTCCAGCGTCCCAGAGCCTGGTAAACCATCTCGTTCAGCCCATCACGGACATGGTCATGCTCGATGGCCTCCACCTCCACATCGGTGAGGCCGAGCCGCCGGACGCACTGCTTCCAGTTGATCCCGATGTTCTGCCGCAGCATTTCTAGATGCTCCTCCGTCACGGGGCGGTCCTCTACGTGGAAAGAGCCAGATCACTATCAAGGAGCCAAGTTGCCAGGCAGTCGAGGTTGACCAACATCAACCTCACCAGCGCTCAGAATTACATGGGAGCCTCAATAACAAAATAAATGAAGGAAAACACAACGTGACCCACCAAACTTCAGGAGAAGCTCCTGGTACATGGACTTGCTGCCATTGGACGGAAGGCTGCCCAGACTGAAGTCTTGACATCCAATAAAAAGACGGTTGTTGTCACCAATTTGGATCCCCTTTGCATTATTTAGGAACACTATTTAAAAGCATAAACAAAAGTAGGTTAATTGCACGGCCAGTCCATCCATACACCTTCCGACCAGTACAGAGTCTTTGTGAGCTCTGCAGACCCGGCAGGGACACCTTGGATGCCGGCCTATCACAGGGCACACACTCACATTGGTACTTTACAGACCAATTTGCTTCAGGAACTATAGGAGACAAAGAGTACCTAGAGGAAACCCCTACTCATGCAGAAGGTAAGACAGACTGAGCGGGCCTACAAAAGACTACTGAGTCACCCGGAGATTTAAGTATTACTGAATCAATTAAGACTGATTCAAATAAATAGAAACATTTTGTATTAACTGCACCTTTTATAATGCATTAGTACAATATTCAGTGCACCTTCATAATGATTTTTTTTTGTATTCACAGAACATTTATAAGCAGCATGTAAATATCCTAATATAGCTTAACTGCTTTAATATACGTTAATAACACTATGATTATAACATATGTTTGTTATTATGTTATTAACGTATATTAAAGCTGTTAAGGTATGTTAAGATGTTAAGGTATACTTACATGCTGCTTATGAATGTCCTATGAATGCATTATGAAGGTGCACTCAATGTCCCATGAATGCATTATGAAGGTGCACTCAATGTCCTATGAATGCATTATGAAGGTGCACTCAATGTCCTATGAATGCATTATGAAGGTGCACTCAATGTCCTAGAAATAAATAATGAATGCATTATGGTGGTGCAGTAACATAAAGTGTTACCCAAAAATTGTACTATTTCGTAAGCAGCAGTGAGGGGGGGGAGGGTTGCTGGGGGGCAGAAAAAAACAAATAAGATCCAAATAAGGCAAGATCATACCTGATTTGTATCCCGTGGATGAGTCTGGACTTTCAGATTCTGGGATTGGAATCGAATGGAGCTGGGCCTGCTCATGCTGTGGTGCGTACTGGTACAGAGGGATGCAGTCAGGGGAGGCCATGGGAGGGACCACCACACTGGGACTGGGTGTTGACTGATTGCTGAATGAGGGGAAGTTCTCCAAGGTTCCCCCAGGAACTGGGTCATTCTTGGTCCATGACTGCACAGTGGACACATGCAGTGGGGGCCGTGTTCCCCACTGAACATCCCTGCGGGCCTCCCTGCTAACCTCAACAGGCGGCCGAGGAGGTCCTGCGTCGGGTCGGTCGGGGTAGTTATAGCTGCCGCGCTTGTGGTAGTTATACTCCTGTTTCAGCTTAACCTCCAGGTTGCTAACGGGCATAGCATCGCCCTGGTAGAGCTGCTCAGCGTTGGCGAAGGCGTGAAGGTCCTCGATGCTGGCCTCCACGGGCATATCGGAGCTCTTCAGGGAGGTGGGACAGTCTGTCAAGAGGCACAGACACCAAGGGAAGTCAAAGCAAAATGCAGAATGAGGATGAGAATTCAAGGAACGCATTATGCGACTTATGAATATTTCAATTCAGTACGTTCTCATAAACAACGGGTCCAGAGAAAAAACCATGATTGAAGTAACTTTTACTTCTCGGTTTTCAGTAGACCTACAGCCATCTGTCTGGAATCTGAACATTTTTTTTTATTCAGATAATGGCAAACTGTGACAGACACAATATTTTGTTAGCTTTTCAGTAAATGGCACGTTAGCCAATCGTGACGGGTCTATTTTTAAAAATCACAATCACAAAAAAAAAAAAGAAAAAAAAAATCTGTGTGTCTGGCCATCATTAGGAGACATTGTGTTAATCTGCATGATGGACTGTGCCACTTTGGGGGGAGGTGGGGGAGCTTTAAGCAGCACTGCACTCACCTCCCTGCAGATTTAAAGAGTCCAGAGACAGGGATTTCATCTTCTCCAGGAAATCCTCTGGACCTTTATACTTTGCCTGTTAGTTAATTAAGTGACAGTGAGTAATATGCAGAGGTCTTGTGCAAGAACACAAGTCACATGACCGAATCCACAGAGGAGGAGCAGGTAAAGAAAACGGCAATGACTGTGCATATGGTGGGTAGGCGACACGGTTAGCCTGGTTGTGACTAAACACAAGATGCCACTGAAATGGAATTGTTAGGGTAATACACCAAGGTTTGTACTTTGCAATATGTGACACATGCGTAGATAACTGTAAAAATGTAATTCAAATATCCAATTTCACACCACCAAATCATGCCCAGCCAGTACCATAACTCTTCTGCATGGACAGGACATCATTCTCTCTTTTAAGATGTTTTATAATGGTGAAATTACCCCACACCTACTTGTATAATTCAACTAAACAAGGATACTTGCATTATTCAATCATATTTTTAAACTTTGTCGCAATTTCAACATGTTTCAGAACATTTTTAAGTTAGCTTTACACAATCTGATCTACCACCGTTTCAGATATGAACAATCACAGGGAATTTAAAAAATGAATTTCAGCGGTGTGTCCATGATACATACCATAAGCTGTGGTATGTCTTTTTCCACATTTTTCTCTAAGACTTTCTTGTAAAATGGTTGAAATAACTCATAGCTTTCTGTAGAGAAGGAAGAAGAATAATGGGGCTATTCAGGTCAGCTGGGCCACGCTCCCCAGCCCCAGCGATATGAGTGGACTTTCTATGCTTCAGGAATTTCCAGAAAAGGGTGCATTTTGGTAAACTAGCAGAAACAATGTACATGGGAATGGTATAGGCTGGTATAGGCTGGTTCATGCTTCTGCGCAACACTTGCGTATCCACTCCACATATTCACTCTGTGTATCCACTCCACATATTCACTCTGCGTATCCACTCCACATATTCACTCTGTGTATCCACTCCACATATTCACTCCACATATGTGTACGTTCATACTTCTCTGGTCAAGCCGTGTATTTTGCACATGCTGCATTTTATTTGTGTTGTATTTATATTTTAATGAATAACATTAATATAAATGATTATTCTGTTATTCCTTGCACAGGTACCACAGCAGAGGGATGTCGAATTTATCAGCTGGCCGGCTTGAGATTTTCAATAAGGCAAGTCTGCGGTCATATACACACACATTTACATGTATGTAACTGTTTTATTACCTTGTAAACAGTCTGTAGGGTTTGCAAACTACCACCAACGCTTATCAAAAGCTTCCATGTTAGTATTTAAAGTGAACACTAGCGAATCGGTCATGTCTAGTGTGTCCAGAACTGCGCACACACTAATTTGGAGTCCGTGGAGGTGTACAATGATGTCAAGCGCATTGTAAATGCTCGAGCTGACACGTCTACTAGTACGGCGTGCGAAGAAGTATGACCCAACCTTTAATGTGCTATTAAATACAACAAAAAAATAAAACATTAACCCATATGGGGCATACAAGCATCTAACAGCAGGGTGGGGGCTGTTCCAGAATGAATTGATTATTTCCAGTCCAAATCAGGACATGGAACTGGAGTTGCGATTGGAAAAAAGGCCATGGGAAACACAACTGGAATTGAATTTGAATTTCAGATTTCAGATTGAATTTGAATTTCAGGGAGATTTAAATTCAAACTCCAGCTCCATTTCCTGATTTGGATTGGAATTCATGAATACATTTCGGAATGGCCCCACCCTGTCTGACAGTGTCAAAGTTAACTGGAAGCTCTTTCATTACGTTTGACGAAACTCTATGTTTTACGTGTCGTAGCAGGCACCTGAGGTCCCACATCAAGCACGCAGAAACACGGACGCCAACACAAACCGCAGAGACCTGTAAAAGTTGGACGCTGCCCCGGGTTCTCTTGCCAGCAGGTCTTCATCAGTGTCACCATCTCAGTTGGAGTGGATTGTGGAATGAGATTCTCGTCGGGACGGTCACCCAAACGGACGCACGCACATATCTGTTCTTCGTTTAGGGCATCTAGAGGGAGCAGAAGAAACATTTAGAAATGCATCTCAGGCATTATAAACACCCATAACAACAGTGAAAACATTTCCACGGAGTCTGAGCTAACTGCTAATTGAACTGGATGAAGAGGCTCTTACATGCAATATCTGTGCCAGAACAAAAACTTGAGGGCTGGGTCCACGATGTTCGTGACGCTAATAGGCTAATCTTTTTTAGCATCTTTAAGTGATTATTTTTGGGGGGTCACCGGGAGAGAGGGGCTAGGACTCCTGGTGCCCACTGATGGCACTGGCACCATCTACGGAGCAGGGTCCACATGCTGGGACATGTGGTGCGTGGGACAGAAGAACTGCAGACATCTGCCACACCATAAATAAAATACCGTCAAAAAACGCCATGAATTTCAGTCACAGGAAGGCATGATGCTGCCCATTTCAGCAGACAGTCAGATGGTCACAGACTACAGACACCTGCTCCTGGGTCGTGTTCCACAAAGTAGAATTTCTCAGATTAGCTAGGTTAACTTAAGCTACATGTCATGCCTGACCAATAACAGTTTAGGAAAGGAGCCTTCTTATTGGACAATCATGACTTCTATCTTAAATTAATCCAGCTAACTGCAAAATCCGGCTTTGTGGATCTCCCACATGTTCAGAGGACGTTACATGCCAGTAAGACTGAATTTTACAAGTTGGTTTAGATAGGAGCTACAAAAACACAAAGGAAGGAGATACAAACTCTCGTAAGGCTGTTTTCTGGTAAGCACCACCCAAACAACTATGGCAAAGCTGTAGACGTCGGACTTCTCAGAGGAGCGGGCATGGATGCTCATCAGATGCTCGGGGGCCATGTAGCTGAGTGTCCCCGCCGTGGTCCCACAAGTGCGCTGGCCCAAGCGGCTCTTATTGCGCGACTCCTCCTTGGTCAGCTTGCTCCAGCTCTGGCATGTGGCTAGGCCCAGATCCGCAATCTGCACACGTGCACACGCACACATACACATGAACAGTGTGAGTCAGGCACAGGCACTTCTGAAACTGCATGGGGTGGAAGTGAGAAGATGGACATGGTAGCTGGAAAAACACCTGTATCAGCAATTACTGACAAAAGCGGTACATTAGAAGGAGTCCAGGAAGTTGAGGAAAATGCAGCTGCCAGTAACAAGTGGGAGTAAGGTTCAGTCAAGGCGGGTGCAGAAAAAGGCACCACCTTTTAGTGTCTCCCAATCCAGTCCTCGGGGACCTATAGTTCGTCCACATTTTTGCTCCCTCTCAGCTCCTGGTAGGGAACAAAAATTTGAATTGTCTGTGGCTCCCCGAGGACGGGATTGGAATCCACAAGGGCTGAAAGCTAGAACAGCAACTTTCACTGTTAAAAAGAGCTGCAGATAAGTCTTAAAATTCATCCATCCCCCTTTCACATGTTTCCAGGTTCATTCTCCAGATTCAGAGATGATATCTGTCAACTCTGTTATGAAGACACTTTTACAGCAATGGTTCTCAGTCCTGTTCCTGGCGTTCGCAGCCAGAATGTTTTCATTCCAACCCTACTTTAATCAAGCTCAGATGGTCTTTAATAGGCTAATAATCAATGTGGTTGAAAGCAGAGTGGGTTGGAATGAACACATTCTAGCTACACTCTCAGAAAAAAGGGTACCAACTCTGAGGAACATCTCCAAGGTTCAAACAACATTAATGTACCGTCAATGGTACAGAAATCTTGCTCAGACTTAAAATGTATTACCTATAGCTAAAGGTACAACTGACAGTCCCTTGAGGGTACAACCCCACTGACAAGTAAAGGTACAAACTGATACCCTTTTTTTCTGAAAGTGTATGGATCCTTCAGGAACAGGATTAAGAACCACTGGTGTACAGTATTCAGTAAAAGGGAAAGACATACCTTGATATGGAAATCTTCATCTACCAGTAAATTGTCTGGTTTCAGGTCTTTGTGAATGATGTTGTTCATTGATAAGTACACCATTCCATCAAGAATGTCCAGAATAATCCTCCCCTTTATGGAGACTGGTACGTCAACCTGGAACAATGCAGGTATTTTAAAACAATGCTATGCCACACTGCCGTAAGACCTTGGGACTACTCTGCAAACGTGTTCCCAAGATGCTACGCTGGACATAAAAATAAAATATTGAAGGTAACTTTCTATTTCACAGATTTCAAATCATTTGTGTGCCATGACTGAACCAAACGTTTGCGTGAGGCCACGGTCCTTTATAAAGAATGCTATTCATTTGAGCAGTCATCACTATGCACTACAGATATCTTCGTAATGCATTATAATATACTCATAACGTATTATGAATATCGCTATAACTATTCATAGAAAGGAATATCACATTACACCCATGCTTATTAAACAATATAAATGCTTTATGAATCTGTCGAGTATAATGCACTATAGATACCTTCATAATATTTAATATAAAATAAAAATATTTATACTGCATTATACAAGAGCCTCATAGAGCATTCATAATGCATATTAAACATGGCCGCAATGTGTCATGTCTTTTTATAAACAGCCTTATTATCTTATGTCATCAAGGAAAGTCTGTGCGGAATACCCTGTGCAGCATAGCCAGCAGGTTTCCTCTGGAGATGAACTCCATGACCAATGAATATGCCCCGTCCTCCATGATCAGGCCCAGAAGCTTGACGATCCGCTTATGGTTCAGTTTGTGCAAGATACGACCCTCTTCCATCAGAGACTTTTTGTACTTACTTATGACACAAATAAAGAAGAAAGGCATAGGAAGACAGTTAAATATGTAGCAGCGATTTACATCATGTCAGTACATGCTAACCCTCCCTAACCCTCTACAACACTGTGAGCAATGTGAGCAAGTTATTCCATCTATATAACTAAAAAAAAAAAACATCTGTCAAGCCACAACAGGAAGCACTAAAAAATATTCCATTTATAATAAATAACAGCATTAGGCAGGTGTTTGATAGTATTATACAGAAATGATAACTGGTAGTATAATATATAAACGCTTCCTGCCCTGATACCTGTGCAGGAAATCCCTTTCCATTAACCATTTAATAAATGTCTTTTGTTAATGTATTGAGACGTGCATCCACTGAAACTGTACTTAAGAGTATCATAGAATTAAACGATAACTAAGCAAGATAATTCCCACATTCATTTTTCCCCATGTCATTACAAGTTAGTGGGCAATCCTATAAAAGGTCGCAAAATACTAGTCAGTTGGGTAGTTAATCAGACATAAGCTGTTCAGTTCTGCCATTAAGAGTAGTGAGGTGACTTACTCGTTCGGTGGGTGACCCGTGTAGACGGTCTTCAGGATCACCTGGCCGTGGGTCTTGTGGTAGCACAGGAAAACCTGTCCAAAGCAACCAGAGTCCAGGGGAGCCTTTTTGATAAGGTCTGCAGACTTCATGCAGATGGACTCCGATGCTACAGCCATTGCGGGTAACTAAGCCGTTTAGCCCTTGACACGAAACAGAGAGAGGATAGTAATATACCTGTCAAAAGTTACGTCAAAGTAATGACATGAAAACAGCGCCAATCGTGTATGATTTTTATTACACTAAAATGAACAAATACGAAACATCCAGTACTCATAAAAAGTTATAATAACATTTTAACGTAAAATTTAATTACGAGTTTTTTAAGCGTCTGCTAATAGTTTTACTCTTTTAACCCCTATAACACACTAAGCACTTAAACGATATTCCCCATTTATAGTTTACGAAAACCCAACCTTAAAAAATAATGTATTAAAACAACGCATACATTTACAATACATGTATATAATTTAAGCATACCTTCGTAAATCAAGTCGCCAACTTATTTCCGGAAGGTTTATTTCCCAAACCAAAAGTGAAAAGGAGAAACTCCGGCAGCACAATCAGACCCATGTAATCAACTGACGAGGCACCGATCGCATTTCTCACACGGGTAAAAAATAATGACAAATAAATAAATCATAAATGTTTTAAACTAAGTTCCGAGTATTTATCGGTTAACTGAATGCTTTTGACAATACATTAAATAATTATTAATCGAATCAAACTAGGTAACTGAATTATTGTAGTATGTGAATTCAGCATCATGTATAGTTACTCTGTTTCATTGACTACTCAGCAGCCAACTTAAACCACTTCCTTTTTAGACAGTAATATTATAACAGGAAGAAACGAAACAGTTGGTGATCGTTCAAAAAGGGGACACATTAATCGGTAATAAGCAATAAGCGTAGTCTGTGAACATTGAAAATGCATTATTGAAACGACACAATAGAGTTCACTCCTTCAGTTAAAATTTTGTTACACAAAGATTCTCTGACAAATATCATGTTATTAATTCAAAACGATTTAATAAATACCTATATTTCTTATTTCATAATATATGATGTATTGGTGAAATGTTGATAAAGTGCTTAGCCCTGTTGCCTCACACCTCTGGGGCCTGGGTTACATGTGTGTGGAGTTTGCATGTTCTCCCCATGTTGTCGTGGGGTTTCCTCCAGGTACTCCGGTTTCCCCCCCACAGTCCAAAGACATGCTGAGGCTAACTGAAGTAACTAAATTGCCCATAGGTGTGAATGGAGTGTGAGTGTGCCCTGTGATGGGCTGCCCCCCCCATCCTGGGTTGTTCCCCGCCTCATGCCTGTAGCTGCTGGAATAGGCTCTGGACCGCCCACTACCCAGCAGGATGAGTAGTTAGGAAAATGGATGGATAATGTATTGGGGGGGTCTGGAACTCTGCCCTCGTGCTGTGTGTTTGTATGTTATCCCAGTGCTGCTAAATAAACCAGTTCACTCCCACAGCTCAGCGACACGCAGTTAGGTGGACTGACCTATAATATGTATCATGCGATACACTAGCATCCTGTTCAAGGTGTTTTCCCTACCTTGTGCCCTATGACCCAGTAACGGATGGATGGATAATATTTGCAAATTAAATTTGCATTTAGTGAGGTTTGTATTATTTTATTGGCTGCAATCTCAAAGTAAATCAAGTGAATTCATTAATGAATTGCACCCAAAATGGTGACTGTCCTACATGCTGTTATTAATTAACTTTGTCAGCAAATGAGTGAAGATTGTTTGTATGAAATGTGATTGACAAAGTTTTGTTTGTGTGTTTCCAATAGGAAATATTGGTGTTGTTGTACTTATTTTTTAATGTACTTCATCATGTTATATAGCCATGGAAAAATTTAAGAGACCACAGCAAACCTTTTGTTTCACTCATTTCTCAATTTATGTGTGTGCATCTGTGAATAAAATTATTTTCTTGCAAACTGCAGCCTGATTCTTCTCTGTTTCTCATTAATGAAGGGCTTCTTCCTTGCTTTATGGGACTTCATTCCTGCTTCTAGGAGCCTGATATGAACTGTCATAGCAGTGCACTTCACACCTGCAAGTAATGTTTCTCATTTCTTTTGAAGGTCATTTGATGTCATCCTATGATTCATGAGAAACTGTCGGATAAGTTGACAGTCATCTCTGGCATTAGAAAGTCGCTTCTGCTCTTTATCTGTCTGGTTTCTGGTCATTCCCAGCGTCTCCTGTTTCACCTTATTCTTGTGTACTGCTGACTTAGATATTTTGAACCTGGAAGCAACCTGCTGTTCAGCATAGCCTTCTGCCAGCAGAACCACGACTAAGCTGCAATCTAAAATGCAGATTTGTTTAAAAATATAGGTCTCAACTTTTTCCATGGCTTTACATTGTTTTTCTTTTACTGTTTATACTCTGTTTCACTACTGTTGTTTCACATTAAGTTGTTTCATCACCAGAAATTACTCCAGTACATTATTTTTGTTGTATTATGTCTGTTTACTTTAATTGCCCTGTTGTCTGGTACTGCATTAGACCACAATCAATTCCTGTATGTTCCACTTATAGGCAATGTAGTGCTTAGAGTTCAACTGATTTTCATATTTAATATATGATATATTTGTCTCAGTTAATGAGTGTACATCTGCTGGTTCCTGTTATAACGTAAAAATCATACTCTGATCCAAATTATATATCCTAATGGATATTACAATTCCGAAAACCCACTGCAATCCAAATGATGAGGCCTACAGCACAGTACCATTCCCTAGGCCTCATTCTTTGAGTGCAATGCCACTACAGTTTCACTCATATTAAAACAGGGTGACAATCCAGGGGCCTGTATCACAAAGCAGGATTTCATTCTTAGCTGGATAACTTGTCGGATTTAAGGTAGCCTCGGATAAACCTTTACACTGTCATACCTTAAATCCAACAAGCTATCTGGCTAAGCAAGAAATCGAGCTTCGTGATACTGGCCCCAGAGATTTTCACTCTCTATCAAAAATGGCATTAATAATTAATATCCTGATAATTAGTGATCGGTTAATATAGGTCCTGTGGTACAGCCGTGTACGGAAACGCAGAAAATCCACTCAAAGCTGTTTTTGTTTTCTTTTTGCTTGTTTTTTTGTTTTTCTCTCTAGTTATTTTGGAACAATGAGCGGCACATTTCCGGCCCGTACGCACAGAAAGACTCGTAAAACTACACCGAGTTTCCTTGCTGTGGTCCTTCTACAACCTCCACCACAAGTGCAGTCACCTATCTCAGCTACAAAAAAAAAAGCCATTTCCTACAGGCACATCTGCAGCAAGCTGCCGACCTCCACGACACTAACAGCTCTGCTTGCCCGGTCCGCACCCCCAGCCTCGCGGCTTCCTGTCCAACGCCCACCGGCCTCTTGTCTCACATTCAAATTTCCCCCGCCTCCCGGCTCCCTCGTGATTCAGCACACGCTGACATGCCAGAGAGCATTGTGGGGATTTCCTGTTCACTCGACCTGACCTTCAGCAGGCTCCGAGCAGCCAATTGCGTCAATCCAGACCGCAGGTTTTCATGCTTACCTTCCTGTGATTTATAGCCATTTTTTTTTTCAGCGAAAAAACGATGTTGCGATAACTAGAAAAGTAGATGGCCGGTATATGCTGTGGTGTGTTCCTGTCGAAGAGGCACCCAGCAAGGCCACATCTTTAGTTTATGGATTGGGCCACAAATATATGATCTGATTTGCGTTATGACGGCATCCACTGCACCACAAGGATGGATCCCAGTTCATTTTAACAGAAATGAAACAACAAACCTTCACTTTTTTGTGGTGTTTCATAAGAAACATAAAGAAACAGTTGTTTTTCAGTATCGAATATAGCATATAAGTATTTGTTCAAATTCAGGCCATTTTTAATGCGATTGTTTTTTATTGACAGGAAAAATGATGGTAGCACAAACTCACACTTTTACTGGCAGTATGACTCATGCCAAATTATGATTTTTAAAAAAATAAGCAGCGTAAGATCACTCATTGATAAAAGCGGTTTTCTGTGAGCCGCCTGGGAAAGTACCACAGTGGAACGCGCTTCAAACCGTGAAGCACATGTGACAAATTCACATGGCCGTGCTTAAATACTGTACGACACTCGTCAGGTTTCTGTAAACGCCTCTGTTGTTTGTTGTTAAGTTCTCATATTCCAAACCGCAAATCAAACCAGAAACTATGAGAGTCTACGAAGATGGCTAAAAATAGACAACTTTCAAAATGCAAGTGCAAAACAGATACCTCTCAAATTAAAGCTGTCTGGAAATTACTATGTTCACCGTGTCTGACTGCTTACTGCCACTTTCTCTGATTTCGACGAGTGAACAATAAACAAGACACTTTATATTTTTGATGACTCAGTTGTGCTGCCTTTAGTGCTTTTATCCCCTGATAACAGCTAACTACTTCTTCCCCGAACTGCACAAGGGAGAACGCATCACTATTTTGCAGACTTCCATTTGATTGGTATCTAACAAATGACTCACTACCGTGCCAGTGTAAGTTTTGAAGAAAGTGACAAGATAGGGGAGGGGACGTTACAGCCGGGGACATGCAGGTGGGATTCGAAATAGCGACCCGTGTAAGAGGACACGCGGCAGAGTCGGAAAGGTATACATCCTAACTTCCACCTGGGTCTCCGTATGCTCATGTTCAGGGAAAAGACTGTTTGGCGTGTCTTTTTCGATGAACGCAGCAGTGAAGAATTTCTGCGTGTCATCGTTTATTTTTGACAAACGCTTGACATGGTAAATTGTTATGCTTTTAAATCAAGGCACAAGTGCATTGTAAATCTACTGCTATTATTTGATCCCAGGCAGCTATGTTGGCATAGGCAAGGCATTCTGGGTAAAGTGTACATGTAGCTGCACTTGAATGTAATTTAAATGAGTAGTTTACTTTCTAATTCTGATATATTAGAAACATTTGGTTCATTATTGTGTTTCATAACATGCCAACGTTTCAAATTCCTGTAAACTGTTTTGTAGAACACAATAATGGTGTTGCTGAAAAGTACTATTCATTTTGTAATGAGTTCATTTTTCTAATTCACTAGGCCTGGTGTTTATGAAAAGAAGCTTGAATTGCGATTGCAATGGCTTATCCGAAGAATTCTGGATACAGCCGATGACAATTTTTTTATCATCTGGGACCTCCCCACTCAACAAATAAATTGTTGCTGGGGACCCTTCCCAGGTTAGTCCGGGATATAATATTATCAGACTGAAACACAGTCCCACTGGAGCTATGCAGTACATAAGAAGGGGTGTCGTCATTAAAATTCTGGAGTCAATATGCAGAACGATAATTATTTCCATTTTAATCTCTTTGGTTCCTCGGGAAGGATCATTTGGTTTCATTATAAACAACGGAAATTTCATTTTAACCCCCCTACTGATGTTACTTTCTCTTCTAGTAAGTCGCCTCTTGCAGGCCTGCAGCATAAATATTTTTGGAGTAACATCTCGTTCACACGTGCGAGGTTATATAACTGTGCCCATATATAAATTATTAGGACAATGAATAGATCTTCGAAACGCTGTAGCAGAAAGGTTCTCTCCGAGTAGCAGAGCTGTTCCTCGCATGGTCATTCGATATCTTCCATATAATTCTGTCGCATCCAGTCTTATAAAGCAACACACACATTTTGATGCGCGGAGAGGGAAAGTCCCCTTCTGTCTTTTCCCAGCAGATTGTTTAATACACTAACTGCGCCGCACTGAGGGCGACGCCACAGACGGAGATCGGACTACATATCCCAGGGTGCAACAGCAGACAGCGACTTTACGGCATTTGACAGCCAGCCTGGCTGCGGGCGCAGGCGGACTGACCGGCGGCGGCGGCGGCGCTTTGGTTCCTGCGGGCGGCGTTAACTGCGCGTCGCGACGGGAAGCTGAGCGCTCCGAAACCCGGAGGGAGTATTGAGCCGTCCCGGCTGCTGAACTTCGGACGCTTGTGCTTGAAATGGGAAACGGGATTAATAAGGTATTTCGCACGCTGTCCTTCCGTCGCAGTTCAACTTTGAAGAACCTTATTTGCCATTTTTTACTTTTCTTTTTAAACCAGTTGCATTATCATTATTATTATTATTATTATTATTATTAGTAGTAGTAGTAGTAGTAGTAGTAGTATTGCTGTTGCTACTTGTTAAATATCTAAGTTGCATCTGTCGTGCATGCCTGGACATAGGGGATCGTTGTGCATGTTTTGTGCAGAGAACACTGCGTGATATAGTAATGTTAATGTCGGTCACAGACTCCCCACACGCTAAATTCGGAGGTGGGCGATCAGTGCACTCTAGTATGGATCTAATTTTCCGGACAAATAAAGCAGGATCACGTTTTTTGTTAAATGCCTTAAGACTGATACTCCTAATGCATTCGACGTTAAACGATAACTCTGCTCTGGGAGCTGGAAGTTCGCCGGTTGCTATTCAGCCGTTGTTACTTTGCACGTATGATAAGAGTTGGCGTCTAAGAACACTGGGACCGTTATTGATCACAAACCATTTAGACTAATGTAGGGCCTTCCCTCTAAGAAGTACCCAAAACCATTACCTCTCATACTGCAATCATCATATTAATATAGACGAACGTTATCTAATCAAGGGTGTGCATGGGGATTTTGGTTTGCTTTAATGGCCTCGTATGTCCTAAAAACCTTTGCTCTTCCTCTTGATGTTTGTTTAGTATAATGTTTTTCTCAGACTATTTAAGCTTATACTCTGTCCACATTGCAGATATTGGGGGAAAAAATCAGGCAAATTCTGGTGTCACTAGTCAACGGATTATCAGAGCCTGATGTCATACTTCAGGCACCACTTCCTTCTCTGATCTGTTACTTCCTTCTCTGATCTGTTACTTCCTTCTCTGATCTGTTACTTCCTTCTCTGATCTGTTACTTCCTTCTCTGATCTGTTACTTCATGTGTCATGTGACATGTCTCCCTTTGATGAAGACACCTCTGCCGTCCCCATGTTATCAGTTACCGACTCACCCGGCCCTTTTGGTGGGCCGGCCTGGCTGGTCGTAATTAGCATTTTTCGGTTGGGGTGGAGAGATCGTTCGAATCTTAGACGCCTTACCACATCGAGATGCCGGGGTGTGGGCTGGAGAGATGAGGCAAAGAAAAGCTTGATGTTATCTGTTGAGGTGTCTTATGCAGCCCTGAGGTAGATGTCAGTGGCCTAGGGAGGGAGAGAGGAGGGGACACCTCTGTTGATGTGAGGTCCTCGGTCAACTTAATGTATCGGACAGGCTTCCGTGTTGTGCAGATCGTAATGTACTACTCTGTCAGAAATGCTCTTTATCAATGGTTCCAGCAGTCAGTCACCTTTAAATACAATAGGCCTTCATAGCCCCCCCGACGCAAGGTCGCCCAATATTTAAAACCCCCTCACCCTTCACTTGTGTATTATGTAGTGATATACCAAGCCGGTGAAGTCTGAGAATAGAATATGATGTCGTTGTTTTTTTTTTTTTTTTTGACCAATCAGCCCTTGACCTGTCGGCTTGCTTATTTTTAGGTGCTGCCTGACCTGTACCTGGGAAATTTTAAAGGTAAGTGACTAATGTCAGACCCCAGGACTGCAACGGAGACAAAGCAGATCCATTAAAGTAGAAAACGCGGCAGCAGAATGAGGCACAATTCACCCGTGGAAGAGGGTAGGGAAGTCGAATGACACGTCCACCGTCGCTGCGTTGACCGAGCTCAGGATAGACTATCGCAGCGATGCATTACAGACATTATTGCCAGGGCTTTCCATCTGACTGCATTTGTCAAAGCGAGGGATATCGCAAGAAATATGATCGCATTAGGAGCCGTTGACCTGTGCAGCCTGCTGCAAATTGCATTTACCCCCCCCCCCACTCCCTCCTTCCTTTTAGATGCCCGGGATAAGGAACAGCTGGCGAAGTACAATATCACACACATTCTGTCCATCCACGACAGCGCCGCCCCACTGCTGCAGGTAAGGAGGTGCTGTCCGTCTGGTGGCCTGGCGCCGAGGTGGGGGTCAGACATCTTGGAAAATCGGCGTTGCCATCTTTCTGTTCCCAAAACAGTGCTGTAATGCTATTCGCGGGTTTTGTTTTTGGCCGACGCCGTCCCGCCTGGGCTGCTGACCCGTGACGTGGGATGCAGGATCGGGTTTCTGTCCCGAGGCGCTTTGCCTGCCGAAGGGCACAGATTGGATCGGCACCGTGGTGTTGCGAGACCCACCTCGGATTTCCCAACGGGCCTCTGTCCTAAAAAGATGCCCTGGGTTCTTGTTCACAGTACATTTACCCAATATCTGTGTTTTATCTTAGACGTCAACCGTTTGTTTTGTTATCAGCCTGTATTTACTGTATTTATTGTAATATCAGGTGTCAGCAGGTTCTATATAGAATGTTCTCTGTCACTAAGGAACCCATGAGAGTTTTACTTAGACAAAAATGTTCTATGGACAGAGCAAAAATGGATTGGTTGAGAGAGAGAACCAATCAGATAGTAGAGGAGATGGGTCTAAGCAACTAGCGGAGGCTGGACCAAGACATCTGATTGGTTGGTCCCACCCCCACTAGTTGTTTGTACCGTATAATCTGATTGGTTTTCTCTCTGAACCAATGATTTTTTTCTCTGCCCATTTTTTTGTAAGAAAGTCTCACGATCCCCCAAGGAGCCACCTTTGAGTCTTGGGGCTGGGGTGGGCAGGGAGGACTTATTCCGGAAAGGCCCCAGCAGAGCACCATCCGCTTTGCTGGGTCATCTGACCCACGTTGTCTCCCCACTTGGCTCCATTTGAGATGCTTCCTCTCGCCTCCTCTGCCTCCACGGAGCTTCAGCGTCCTGTAAAAGGTGAGGAAGGAACGGGGGGGCGGGGGGAGGCCCGCGAAGAGCGACATCCGCGAGAACATTTTCACGGCTGCCGCCTTAAACATAGTAACGGCGCGTCTCTGTAGCTGAGAAATACCAGCAGAGCCGCGAAGTCGCCGTTACGCCGCTCTGCTGGGATCCATCTGATGTGTGGAAAGGCTTGAGAAGAAACCCGGAGTGCTCTCACGGCTCCCGGGTCTCCTTCTGGAGAAGAAACCCGGAGTGCTCTCACGGCTCCC
>JAODUD010000082.1:4134029-4153575 GCA_026784285.1 Stomatorhinus walkeri | reverse complement strand
CCACGGCTGCGCCCCCCCCCCCCCCCCCCCAATTGCTGAAGGGACCGTCTGACCCGTTCTTTCTCAAAAACATACGACGCTTTGGATAAAAGCATCTGCTAAACGAAATGGGGAAAAAAACACTGCAATGTAATGAGTGGGATCATGAGAAAGTACAGACTGAGCCCGAGCTGAATCTGAAGCCCTGTTTCAAAGTGCCATTTCTGGCTCTGAGACCTTTCACACTAACCCCAGTGACCGGAGTTCTATTAGCAGGACTTAATCAGACCCCAGACACGGTGCCCTCCCCCCGAGACGCTGAGTGGACCTCCGGCACCGAATCCGTACAGCTCTGCAGGAACCCAGATATGTCTGCAGGGTACTCAGAAGGGACTTACGCAGCTTGACGGTGTCGGGCTTGCTCCCATCGCCGCGGCTCTGCTGCACCAGGGGTGCGAAGGACACCGCGAGGATGTTCTTACTCTCCCACGTGCTCTGGCCAGTCCTCGTGATCTGGGTGAGCTGTAGACGCATGGATCCGTAAGCAACAATGGGTGCGTTCAGAACCCAGTCAGTCACCCCACACAGCTCATGTGGAATGGGTGCAAGAATTAAAGTAATATCACAGAACTCCTTTTCCACCTCTCGTTCTCCTTAACGGTACAATCCCAGAACTAAGAGGCGTCTAAGGCATTATGTCTTTGTGCTCCGAACTTGCATTTGGCCATTATTACATTTGCACGACGCATCACCAACTTGCCGCAGAGGGCCTCACCCAAGCCAGCCGCAATAATCAGCTACGTGGCTGACGATACCTTGCAAAAATGTGACCCTGCGACCATCACGTCGGCCCCGAGCTGCTAGCAGCTTCTACTTGTTGATGTCCCGCCAGAGCCACACCCTGGTGCCCCTTTTCCTAACTAATAAGTTAATTGTTTTTCATTGCTGAGACACGCCAGGCCTGTAAATTCTCACATGAAACTAGCAAAATAGCACGGGTAAGATGCCTAGTTTATCGACTGAGTAGTAATATATCTTCTAAGCACTGATTAACTCACAGTATACTATATACCCCTGAGTTCCAGGAAAAATCAAGTTTTTAAATATTGACTAAAATTTTGATTTTACAGACAGAGGACATAGGCAAGGTCACACCCCCACACACATATGATCTTAAAGACTATGTACTCCTTAAGGAACAACAGGACTTAGAGTAGCACATACAGTATGAGAAATATCAGCGAAAATTAATTGCTCAATCTCAGCAGGAGATCAAAGAGGTATCAATCCTTGTTGCTGTTCAAGTGTCTAAATACGATTGAATTTCATGGTGCATTTTTAGAGCTGAACATTTTTTCAAGTCGAGTCTGACGACGTGATAAAAGCAGCCAACTGACCTGATCCTCAATGGGCATGACGAGGATGCCCCCAACCTTCAGCAGTATCTTCATGTAGTTCTCATGGTCCTTTTGAACCCCAGCTCCGCAGTAAATGCGATCGTACTGGTGGCTATCTGACGAGATCTCTAAGCAGTTCCCCACCACAAACTTGGGTTCACAAAACTCAAACCTGGCGGTAAATAAATAAATAGATAAAAATAACATGAATTAATTACAGTGCCCTCTGCTGCCTGGGAGGTGCTCCTGCAATTGCACGATAGGTAGACGGATGAATTAATTGTATCATTAAAACAGACCTATAAATAAATAATAATCAAACAGTTGCGTCATCAAAGACCAAAAGGCAGAGCCAGAATTAATGTCTGACTCACTTATCAAAACTGTCGCTGTTCTTAATGAAGTCGTCCAGCTTCTCTCTGGCATATTCCACCACATCTGTGTGGAGTTCCACCCCGTGGTTCACCCCAAACGGACCTAGATTCCATCAGACGCAAGACGAAGATTTAGGGGCAAAGGATGCACTGTGAAACATGCGGTTCGTTCACCTGACGTCACGCGGCAAAGACGACCACGCTCCAGGGTGACCGGAAACGTACCGGGTCATGCAGCACACACTCGCTAACACAGCTGGCGCTCCCTGCTTCACCCTCTACGCTCACGTGCATGAATGCATACATCTCCGCCCCGAGTCGCCTCCTCCTCCTGACCACAGAGCGATCTCACAGACACCCTCCTCTGCAAACTCGACGATCTTCTCTGGCAGTGTGTGACTCCCATGTCATGGAAGGACCAACCCAGCCCCTAGCCCCTAAAATATACTTCATGGTCCACGACAGGGCAAAGGAAATGCCATTTCCCATGAGAAAGGCCCTAATTGTGCATAAACAGTCAGAGAATGCATGACTGCAGATGGTCTCCCATCCTAAGAGTACAACGTACCACTCAGACAGCAGAATATTACACAGGCCTTGACGGGCCGAATGGCCTCCTCTCATTTGTATAGTTCTAATGTTCTTAGGCCAACTGCAGTAAGCGTACTGCTTATCCAACCTTTTTTATAGTGAACTACTTCGACACAGAAAATAATGTGGGGGGCTATGCATCTTGGGGGGGGAGGGGGGTTAAATGTGTGTTGCTGGACACTCGAGGTATGATACATCACACAGTAAGTCTTGTGCTGTGACTACAGCAACGGAGTGAAACTTTATTTGCAAAGTCTGACTTCAGGTACTTTGGATTTCTTGGAATTCCTGGCAGCAGGATAACTCGAGGTCAGAGCTCAGGGTCAGCCATCTACCTGGCATGCCTGGAGCGCTTTTTGAAGGTCCCAGTCACAATATGACTATTCTGCTGACTTCGGGATGCAAATCAGCAGAGCTGGGTAATTCAGGTCCAGGGAGTACAAATCCAGACCAGGATTTTGTTTTAACCAACCAATTGAGTACTCTGTGATTGAGATTCTTTATGCTCGACCGGTTGGTTGAAACAAAATCCCGGTCTGGACTTTTACTCTCTGGACCTGAATTACCATAAGCACAGCAAAAAACCTGTCCAATACATTTACATTGACGTGTGAAGTTTCTTTGGGGTGTAGAAAAGCACAGAAGGTTGGCTGGCTGAATAGGAGGTTTGTTATTAAGGCTCAGGCATTTAGCGAAGCCAGCTCTGCAGCATACATTTCTGGCAAGCTGCAGCATGGTTATGAATCTGAGGAGCTGCTGCGAAGTAAAGACACAGAGTAACCTGGGTGTCTTGTGGGGGGCGGGGGGGGTGGTTACATGTCTTACCAAAATGAAACACTCCTCTTCAGTAGACAATAAAAACATTTCCTTAATTAAAAAGGTGTTTTCTTAATAGGGGAACATCTAAGCCTGAGTGAAGAGCTTATGGAGATTACTGCGACTAAGGGCACCCTGACCTCTAACCTCTGACCTCCACCCTGACCTTACCTATAATCAGGCCCACCATGGTGCTCAAGTAGCCAGTCCCGCTTCCCAAGTTGAGGAAAGAGAGGCCCTGGTGGAGCTTCAGCGCCTCCATCACCTCGGAGTAGATGCACGGCGCCGAAAGGTGGATGTTCCCATGCTTCCACGCCAGGTCCTTGTACGCATTGTCCCTGTAGCCCTCCAGGTAGTAGTCCCCGCGGTCGATGGCCCGGAAGGCCTGCTCCACCCTCTCTGTGCGGATGTACTGAGCCTCTTTCAGATTGTCAATCAGGTCGTCGTTGTCCTCACCAGCGCTCACGGCGCCCCCCATGGCTGCTGGAGATCTTTGGTGCACGCGCTCACGGGCCGCCCCCCCTCGCCGCCCCCACCTCACCACATGGACAACGGGCGTTGCTCCTCAGGCTCTCGACGTCAGATCACCGGCGCCGAGCTCATGGAAGGAACTGGGGAGAGGAGGGACAGTGTGCGGAGTGAGATGGGGAATCCGGTTCTCTAGCAGACGGTCTAGAAGCTACAGTCACAGGGCTGACCCAGATCATGCAGCCTGACCCATGATCGTTGGGCTCCCGGGATCTATCTGGGCCTGTGACTCCGGTGACCTGAGAGGCGGATGGGGAAACACCCACATGGACTGGTGCCTGGCCCAGATCACAGGCTGTGAGCTGATGTCTGCCCCTCCCAGAGGGAGCAGCAGCTCCCACGGCGAACTAACCCGTCGGCAAAGCAGCTAAACATCAGAGCCTTCCTTTAATTTAGTCATTTTTAATCAACACAAAAGGTACATGATTTGCTCAGAACTTGAACCCCCTCGAATTCAGATGCTTGGTTACCTCCAGGATGAAAAACAAATAACATATTACATTACAGACATTTCTTTTAGCCGTGCTGAGGGGACACTCATTGTGTCTCCCTATGTTCATCACACATCTGACCGACCGGTTATGTACACAAAGCTAAGCACTATTAGACAATAAGAGGGGCTCTTCAGTGCAACAGCACACTCACAGCCCTTAAACATCTACATTTCCCAGAACCACTTACAACTTCAGCGATATGGACTCTATATCAGCTTATGAAGTCATACAGACCAGACTAAACCTGCAACCCTGCCATTTCAACAGTAAACAAAGTTCTCTAATTGTCCTGGAGACAACGTCCTGGTTTCCTGCGTTCCTACAATGGGGAATTTCCACAAGTCGAACTTCATAAACACAACCGGTGTACTTGACACAAATTCAGATTTAGAGACAGAAAGATCTTTTACTTTTGCTTATACGGGTCCCTCCGCAGGCGTTTACTGAGCACAGCTCTTAAAAACACCCGCTCAGGTGTCAGCCCCCGCACCAAAGCGTGCCCACTGGAGGAAAAAAAAAAAAAAACACGCCCTGACATTAGAGTAAACAAGAGTGGACCGCCTTTTTCACTCTTTACTGTCATCGTTCACAGATTTAAATGCACCCAAAATTAGAAAAGCTAAAAAGGTCAGCTGAACCCTTTCCCCTCTCTGTCTAACATGCCATCAAGAAAATAGCAAAAAAAAAAAAAAAAGTTTCCTTCACCCAGCTGTGAATATTATACCAATTTCTGAGACATTCCTCTTGAAATCAATTCACTTCTGACACGGCGTTCACAGGAACACAGGACCAGAAGAGTGACGGACGGAGCATGGACTGAGCTTGAGAAATAACTCGAGGATTCCACACCTCAGTGTCGTCGAGCGGGAAGTGAGAAGCAGAAAACCGCAACCAGAAGAGACGATCATAATCAGCATCGAGCCCTCTAACTTCTCCACATGCAAAATAAAAACCTTTACCATTCACGAATTAATGAAAATGATACATTATACGAGCTGTGGCTAACATGACTGGGCTTGAAGCAATCTCGTTCCCACACAGTTTTTTTTTTTTTAAGGGAAGGACCAGAAAAATGGGAGACGTGGAAAAACCAGGAAAGGTCAGTGACATTTTTAAGTAGATCTACAAACCGCACTCTATGGGGAAGGATCTCAGACCCATGTGGTGTCCAGGTAGACAAGGAGGCAAGCATTTTTTTTAAATCAAACCCATGAAGAACAGGGAAGCTGTTACTGGATGCAGTGAACCTGCCAAGGTTTTTGGTGTCCTAGCTCACCTCCCCTTTAATAAACTCTGGTATGGCTAACTCTACAGGACGGACACTGGGGCTGAGTGCCAGGGGGCAGCGTATCACAGCAGCAGGCAAAACGCCAAGCTCAGGGGCATCACTGAGCATCCAGCAAGATGACAGGCGACCACCCAGAAAACACGGTGACCACCATCCAAGTATGATGTGGAAAGGGCTCCTTGTGGAAACCTCAACGAGGATCAAGTAGAAGAAGAAAAAAAAATCACAAAGACTCCATTACCCTGTTTTCCATCTTTACATGTTGGAGATTGTTTCAAAGAATGAAAGGATTCCAGATTCGGAGACAGGTACTGTATGGACCTTAAAAGTGGTCAAAGAGTTTTATTGGAAGCTACAAATGGACTCATTACAGAGTAAGACAGAAGTTGTCCTTTGTACAATGTACTTAGGAATTCTGTTCCTACAAACTCCACCTGGCTCTCACTCCATGAGAGTTTTTGGGGTCAGAGCCCAGGGTCAGCCAGTGTCCAGCCCCCCAGTAGCAGATGGGTTTAAAGGCCCTGCTCATGTGCTATGATTACTGTACTGCCATGTGGCTCAAACCCACAACCTTCCGAGACACAGGTTCAGATCCTTAACCTGCTGAGCCGGACACTGCCACAATAACATTGCCCTGGCGCAGGCAGGAAGGGGATGAGACAGATTAAAAATCTCCTCAAAAGGTAAACCATCTTATATCTGAAAGCTCACACATCCAGTTCTTTTATTCCATTCTACGAACCGTTAGTTTCAAACCGGTGGCGGAAGAAGCATCACGCCTGTGCCAGGTTTTTGTCCCACTTTTCAGTTTGCACTCCTGCACTGCAGAGTCCTCCCGAGTTTTCTGCAGTAAAAATATTGCGGCCCAAAATGGGTCAGGTGCTGTTATTTTAAAGGAACGTGCAGCTAGTTGTGTGTGACGCGTCACAAAGCACTTAAAGCAATTTCAGTCGCTTGGAAAAAAAAATTAAAAATCTCCTTGGTTTACAGGCTGAACAAAGAAAATAAACAAATAACAGCGGGTTAGGATGTGGGACCTGAAGGTTGCTATCCCACTAATTCAAATCCCACTGCCCGTAGAGTGATGTCACCGCTGATGCCATGAGCGAGGCTTTTAAACCCCCCAGTTGCACCAGGGATTGTCTGACTCTGCATTCTCAAATGTACGTCGCTCTGGATACAATCAGCTGCTAAACAAATGGTGCAATAAAACGTAAACTGGGGGAGTCCCTATCTTTCACACTGAGCCGCATCTCTGGCTCTGCGTCCATAACTGACCTTGCTTCTGCTCGCACTCATATGGAGACGTCCGTGCGCTGCAGCTGAGTCCGCTGTCAGAAGACCTCAGCATTCTGACAGTGGCAGACCAGCCCACACAATTAAACCCCATTGTCCTGCTCGCCGGGAACAAGACACCCATTCACCACGTCTTCTTGCACCCGGCAACCTGACCGCGCAATGCCACGTCTTCTTGCACCCGGCAACCTGACCGCGCAATGCACAAGCAAAGCCTTTCCATCTTCTCCAAGACGAGGTCGTCTCTATATGCAGCGACGTTCTCGTTCATTTTTAAAATTCACGAGCAGTGCCGCAGACTTAACGTTTACGATATGAGCTTTAGGAGGAGAGGCAGCAGAACGTAAACATGCTGAGGAGACGTACACACGACTTTATCATTGTCCTGAATCTACCTCCGTGTGTCGCCCCCTTCTGGCTGGTCAGATATCGGCATCAGATGCGACTTGGGCCTGAGGTTTACAAAGACAGGAGTCCAGCCCTGCAGGAAAAGGCGGACTTTCCAATTTCTAATGATTGATTTCACCAACATACAAGCCATGTATGCAGTTTCTGAGCTATACCATGCCTGTCCATCTCAGTCGCTTCCACGACTTGTGCCACTTTCAAAGGCTTTCGGGCACCAGCTAACAGACAGGCCAGAGTAAATACCAGCAGCAACGTCGGGACCGTCCCTGCTAACTGTCACCCTCCACGCTGACCCGGAGTGGCTCAGCTCTCAGGCTGCGTAAACTACATCTAGTTAAACTTGTGACACTGGCAGGACTCATAGATTACAAAGCACATTAACCATTTCAGCAACAGCATGATCACAACTACAGCTTTAGATTCTACCGGCATATTTATAAACAGTTTAAAAAGCAGTTGTGAACACTACACAGCCTCATGACAAATTTCTAAGATTTTTCCAAAGATTCCCCAAGCAAGAATGGGAATCCAGCATCATTAGTAAATGACATTCTGTTGAAAATTTATATTTCAAAAACCCATGCAACAGAACATGTAATGCAGCTTTTGTGCATATGTAATTTCCAGTTTTGACATTAAATGCACAATCGAGTATCAAATCGATCTGAATGAACAACACTGCTGGTTACATTTCACACCAGTCTGTCCTTTACAGGCAAGGAAAAATTGTGTGGTGTGTAGTCTCAAAAAATATATAAATCTCATTTTTTTCAAGAGATGACGGATGTGGGAAGAATTTGAGAGCCAGTGTAATGAGAAATAGATAATCAACACTCAGGGACCTCTCTGGAACGAGCATAACTGGTTAGCGGAGAACTCCGGTATCACGTACTCATCTGCTCTGTGCCTGGATAGACTTAGAGGCGCAGCCAAGGCAAGCCGCACTTACAGCGTTCAGCGATCGCAGAGAGGAAGCCCGCATCGCGCCGCACTGAGCAGCTACCAGACGCCGATAAAAAAAAAAAAAACCAGGCCCCAACAAGACCTGGGCTTCCAGCTGAGTGACAGTACGGGGAAGCAGGTCTGTCACAACAAGACGAAACACAATTCATAACAGAAGACGGCGGGCGTCACATCCTACCAGCTCCGTGTCGCCTTTGCGGCTTTTTAAAAAGAATTGCTAACAACACAGCGACAGTATTTTAGAAATGTTTATCTATCAGCGATGTATTTGAGGAAAATAAAAAAGCAAAATGATAATAATTACCAAGCCACCAATGCAGCACTTCTGCTACAAATCAAGGTAGGCCTATTAGTTCATAAAGATGATTAGATACATATTTAGACAGAGGTTAAATGGATATCCGGTTAAAACTATTTTCACAGTCAACACATTCATCTTTATATATACAATTCCTTTGGATTTACCCCCCTAAATATACATTTAACTTATTGTGTCTTCTATAACAAACCGGATTACTACAAGTGACACCACCTGTAGTGGAAATGTGTGAGGTGTTAAGGGACAGTTACATCACAGCCATGTAAACCAAACAATTTCACAAGTCAGTAGTCTTTCCTGTAATTACCCACGTTGGTCAGGGCGGTTGGAAACAAACCCTTGGACTTCAGATGCATATATCTGATTTAATGAGATATGTCTGCCATTTCGTGTATAAAAAGCGTCTTCCTTCCCAGATTCGGTCCGGGATCCTTAGTTGCTGGGATTAATGGGATAGAGGCTGGGTTGATCACAGACACGAGCTGGAAGTCACCTCTGAATATCCAACGCCTCCATCTCAAAGTCAGTGGGATTCTCAGGGCCCAAAATACCAAGGTCCCGAGTTTAGTGCCTGTCCTCCGGTACCAGCGGTGACGCATGGACAGGTCACTGTACTCCAGAGCTGTACCGGCAACCTAACGTCAAGTTTAAAGGTGACAGAGATGGAGCTCGTCTTGTGAAAAACGAAAGCAGGAGGTCAGAATCATCACTGATAAACCAGCTGGTCAACAGGAAGGTGCATATCAGCGCCTCACGTACTACTTGCACTTAATAAAATGCACTTCCGATAGCTTCAAAGCCCTCTGCAGGCTAATGATGCGCTGTGTCGGGATGAAGTGCTTGTTTACACCTTGCCAGAGTCACATGACAGTTTATTTCTTTGACGTGGCCTCCAAAACAAAGACAGGAAAAGTTCATTAGCTCTGTGGAGTCAATGGTCCTGGAGAATGAAATGTGGAAGATCGCTTACGACAAAGAATGGTATTCGCTAAAGTCATACCGTTCAATGTGAATAAGGGATATTTTGCAGCTGTCCTGATATGTATTCAAATATTATATAATGGCATTCTCAAGAAAAACATTTACTGCAATCAGGAAAAACAGCTTTAATGCATTTATTATGCGACATTCTGCTGGAGTTTTATTTAAAAATAGAACAATGCACAATATCAAACGTTACACACAAACTATATATTACTTTTTACAAACGACTGTGTACATGACACTATTGCAAGAGTATGTTTTGCCTTATTCTGGATAACTGAGCCCCGTTTCCCCTCTTTTCACTCAAGTCTCGCTGCAAGGACAGTTTGTGACAGCGTTATAATACCCGGAACCGCCACATTTCTTCATTAACCTCAACAGTCATCTGGTGCTTATGTCGTAGTGAATGTTTTCGGGTTGTTTTTCGGCTTGCGCAATATACCCCTGCCTTTAGCTGCTGTTGGCGTTACGTCCAGCTTTTATTCTTATTTGGCTTTTGCACATTTCCTGGATCGACAGCTCCGGCTGCCTCTCACAGCTCTCAGTCGATTGAAAAACACAAGCAAAATACCCAGCCACGACTTAGGGGCCGTCGGAAATATCCACTACACATAGGAAGGCTAGGTTTTGCCCTACAGCAGTCTGCAGTTTTGCAAATAGCTTTACGCGTAGCTATTTCCCCTTTTAATAAAAAAGCAGCTCTAGTCACGGTAAACGTTTATGCAATGCGAAAAGTTTATAGATATTGGAACTGTTTTCCACGGAGCAGGAACATTTAAATACGATCCCTTATTTTGTGTGGAAAAACTTTCCACTGACGCCATCTCGGCAGCAACAAAGAGTCTCCATCAAGTCCGTGTAGTACATCTGCAGTGCGTTTCTACTGCATGACAAAACTATATTATTATTATTCATACTGTTCTTGGTGATATTATCATCACTACTAGCTATTCAGTTATTTGTGCATATTAACGCAAAACATTTACCAGATGCTTTGCACAGTTAACACACGTAATAGTTATTTTGAAAATAAAAAACAAATTGCAAGACAAAAAGACATCATACACAAGCTGAAGCGAAGTGCAGGCGATCATAAGACCTTCTGAAACGCCTTTATTTACCTATGCGTTACTTTTAATCGGCATTATTTCATTTAATCTGTGTTTCAGCCTTATGGAGGTTGGCCGTCGCAGCGAGGGCCTATTGCTACTCATATCAACTTTCTTTAAGTAAAAAACCCCGAAGAGCTCCGGCGAAGCACGTAGGGACACGCATGCATCTAGTTAGACGTCTTTAACTTATACTATCTTAAATTACCGCCGGGTGTCCACTTGGAGGTTTTATGATGTTTCGCTCAAACAAGGAAAAAAATAGCTCGTCTTCACCTATAATAACCGAACGCTCTGCTAAAAGCCCGAAATTATTATTTTGAAAAACAAAAAAGTCAAATCATTTATCAGAGGCCACGATCCAACCCCCGTTACACAACAATAAAAACTTAAGTCCGACCAGGGGCCCGTAATATAGGACATACGTAGCCATGTTAGATCCAAATTTGCCGTCGAGTGCCGCAGCCACGTTTTGTCAAATAACCCGGTTTTCGCGATGCGATCGGCGGCCGAGGCGAAGCGCGGAGCCCGAATGCGGGCTGGATGCCGGGGCGCAAGGCAGCGCGGCCGTCTGCTACTTTGCAACAACAAACAACAAAATGTCGACACGCGAGGCTTTAAAAACGCAGCACTCACCCAGTCACGCCGCATATGTCACCGCAGCCGAAAGGAGCGAGATCGCAGCGAAAACGGTGAATAATATCAGGGTCTTTCTATGATCGCTCCTTTTCTTTTTGAGTATGATATCGAGATATTTAAAAAGCGCACGACATGCTGGCGTCTTTTCGGGTCGGCGCAGGAGAAACAGCTGAGAGGATGTAAACATATGTCACGTGGTGGGGCGCTGATGGAGCCGCAGGACCGCAACCGGACCCGGTCACGCTTCTGCGACCGGCCGCCGGCAGGCCCGTCATCACTATAAGCGCATTTACAATTATATTCCAAATGACGACGATTATTATTCTGCGGGGATAATTGTGGGCTGTCGGTGTAAGTTTCCGGATTTGCGTGTTAGCGCTGCAAACCACCGTTTGCAGTTTATTTTCCGCGTATGTTTTCCCGGTCAGGCCGGAACAGACCATTAACGTTACCGTAGCCTGAACACTATGTCGGGGAGGGGTTTACCTAGAGGTAAACAGCACGCTGAGATAGATACTCCCGTTTTTGTTAAGGCTACATAACGGCTCGCAGTCTGTATGACATTTTAATTTGAGTTTCATAGGTAGCATATTTTTTTTACAGCAACACAGTTTGATATTAATAAAGAAAACTCCAAGAAGTCATTGCGTTTTACGTTTTACGTGGCGTGGTGTCGTTCATCGCACTGGTCAGTACGTAAATAAAGTTGCAGATCCAAATAAACCGAGTGCATCTAGTTTCCTCGTTAAACACCGGTTAGGTGCAATCTAATCCCACTTTAAATGCTGCTGTTGAGCCCCCCTAACAAAGTCTTTAAAAAAGAGAGTGAAATGTACGGAAGAGAAATAGTGTGGGGGTTTATCGTACCTTATTACTGCACCAGATGATCCCGGCTGTAAGGGAAGGGGAGGGGAGGAGATGAGCAGTATCTGAGGAGGGGGGACACCATCCATTCACCATTTTCTGTAACTCTTGCCTGGAGCCGGACACAGAAGCCCAGGTCAAGGGTACCTCTGTTACCCCCCCATCTTACAACCTGTTATCCAGTTTTGGGTCGTGAGATCCTCCTGTGCCATTTTGCTGTAATTATAGTAATAGGCTCCACCAGGGGCGTGTGTAATTCGTTTATAGAGGACGAACAGCTCAGTATGAAAACAAGACCTGCCACTTAAAGAGTGTGAATGACCAGCACCACCACTGGAGTGTTTGACAGTTCTCATTGCAGTTAATTCACATTTATCTAATGTCTAGTCCAAAACTAAAGTTTAAAATCGGCGTTTTGGCATTTGTCGCGAAGGAGCTGTCGAGTTAGAGGCACATTTCCGTACGTATATCCCAACAGTGCTCCCTGGCAACTTTAAGACTAAACTGCCGAACCTTTGTTTATTACAAAAGGCGCTTTGTTGCACAGGCCGCTATATCCGTTAGCGCTACTAGTGCTGGGCATAATCACACCGCCATGACCGTCATCATGCAGATGGCCGGGACGTGCACTCACTAATCTCCACGTGATTTCCAATGGTGCACCCAACGCATTCATAACACATCCTTAAATGCATTAATTAAAGGCGCTACAAATGACAACTGCAATTTTCCTAGCAACCAGCCTCTATGCCTTTAAAATTGATGAGCTTTAACATTTCATTAAATCACATGTCATAAATATTTCATTGTATTGTTTTAAGCATAATTATTGATTTTCCCACCAATTACGTAAAATATTCTCCCCGGAATAGAAAAATGACTTCGGTCTGCCATCTAGTGGCTATGTTTTGGCAGTGTAAAACTTACCTATATTTTTGTTTTCATTCAGATATGTAATTCGTGGAATATTTGTGCACAGAATGGCAGGAGAGAGGGTTAGGGTTGTAATTAAAACGTTTGCTTAAGTTAGCCAGATTTCTAAAAGAACCTTAAATAGATAAATAGATTTAAATCATTAAAAAAAAGAAAACAGTCTTCAAAAATGTACTAGGCCTACTTTTTTAACTTAAGCGTAGCTCCCGGTCAGCATTGATGTATTATGAGGTAACCTGTTTAGGAAACGAAACTTAATGGATGTCTTAGTCGGATCACTGACTGAAAATTAGAAGCCATTCAACCGAATGAACATCATCTTAATTAAATGCCGATTCAGTGTAACTGCAGGTCATTTTAAATTTCGAAAAAAAACAGGACAGTTGCCTTAAATACCAGGTTCAAATATATTTGTAAATGTAAGATATAAACGTAAGATATAAAAATGCTAACGATTTTATCAGTGAAACGTCGCCTGTTTTATTTAGGCCTATTTATTGTAATAATTGCTTTTGGTTGATTGTCTTGGGTCCATATAAGAGCCGGAAAAAAAACTATTTTTTAGCAATAATGAAATCATTCATCTTAATGTTTGAGGTCGCTTTTACAATTACATAGCCTACATGTACAGTGCTGTCTGTTCTAATTTTAATAGAAAAAGTAAACATCAATTGATAAATCCCGTGGGACTGGTTTTAATTCGAACATTTGCACAACTCTATTACCACGAAACAAAGAAAGCTTTATAAATTGCAGTCTTCTGTCTCGTGGAAAGGGCAATCAATCGTATTTAATGTTAAACCAAAAGTATTATTATTGTTATTATTATTATTGAAGAAATATTGAACACTTTAGGGCTGACAAAAATGCGTATAAAACGGAATACATGCCAAAGTAGGAGCAATTGTATTGCATGTAAAAAAAACCCTTGAAGTCAATTGCGGCTGAATTACGGAACACCGCCCTCCGGTTACGGATAACGATTGTACATTTACACGCTCACACGTCAGACCATTTGAAAAGTTTTATTTCTACCATACACAAACTGTACAACACAGCGCATATCTGTTCTGAAATAGTAAAAGATTCGGGAAACTTCCATATACAAACTACCTGAAATGAAAAAAGCATAACTCATTTTAATTAAAAAGAAAAAAACTAATTTACAATACAGTCTCATAGTACCAATATCGTTCGACACAAAATCCAGGTCACGTTACAAAACACATCAAATACAAACAGGGAAAAAAATAAATATTCTTCACAAAACTTCCTGAGCAAACAATACGTGGCATATAAATTAAATATTAACAATTACAAATAAATAAGCAGAATTATAAAGTTATACAGTTATCATGAATTTCAACAAAATTGCTGATAAAGTTTATTAAAATTACAATTTAATGAGTTGATTCTTTTTGTATAAAATAAAACATTTCTTTGCATTAAGCCATTGTTCATCCAGGTGGAAGGTTTTATAGACATATTTCATTAATTTAAATAGTGGAAAATGTATAGGCCTAGTCTACCTCATTGTGTAGCAGTTCTGCAAGGTTAGCCAACACGTTCTTGGAAAAAAAGAAATTTAAACATGTAATAAAACCATCATCAAAGGCATTGTATTCAGATGTATGTTTAAATATTACATATTTAAACACATTAAATATTACAATAGTACAGTGGAAATAACAGTTCAATGCATCAAAGTAAAATGTAATTTACTTTAAGGTGAATTACATATCCGATGAGTAATTTTAGTAAAACATTGAAAGGTTGTGTGTGGTTCTTAATACCTGTTTTTATGGGTTGGTGAACTACATACGTTGGAAAAACGGTTCCATTAAACTGAGTTATCTTTTACAAACACAAACGGCGGCATTTTAATTCTGTTAAAAACAAGACGATCTTTTTAAAAAGTAAACGACATTCAAGGAGCACTGTGAAACTTATCAGTACGTTGAGTTGCATACATATTTTGGAGCGTTTCCTACACGAATAACGACATTATCTTGATTTGGCAAATGCAATCTTATCATCTGCGGAAACCCTGTAATTAAAAAGTGTCTAAACAGAATCGCAGCTCCGCGCTCAGCGGTATTTTGCACGTGCCGGACGACCGTTCGTCGTTTGCCGGAGATAAAACGATAGTCGTAACTCCAGCTTTCTCCACAGGAAAGAGTAAAATAATAATAATTTATAAACACATAAAAAAATTAAACCTTGGCAAAACTTTCTTCAGGAGCAGAGCCTCTGATCGGACATTCCGAGATGTGAAAAGCAGGATTTCCTTTATAATGTGTGAAAAACTGGAAATTAAAATAGCCGTTTTCAGCTTTCATACATACAGACTAATGTCACTATCCTCAGGTGTGTCTTAAAGCCGTTAAATACAGTACAGAACTGCAAAGCACAGTTTAATTATGTCCTCACGGTCGGTTCGAACCACAGCTGTAATTGTCACCGTGGGGGAGCCGCGGAAACCATATCCCCAATTACACTGTGGCTGTTCGTATAACCAGGATGCCAGTTCAATCTGAGCATCACAGAGGAATCCATCAGGTTGTAATTCATATCAATCTTATACTTTCGAAAACTTTCCAAAGGTGGGAATTTTAACAGATTTAAATTCCGTATGGATTAGATTCACCTGTGGCACTTTAAGCGAACTGGCCTGTATGGTATCCTACTAGACTGTGTGCTTATAAATCTAGAATGCAGTAGAAACTGTAGCGCTTTCAAGCTAGAAAAAAACTCACTACTTCTTTTCCTTTAAAAATAATTGTACTGTATAATAAATTAGACACCATCTCACATAATACTATTGTACCACAAAACAGTGAAAACTATGTTTCATGTACACATTTACAGTTAGGCACATATATGCACACACACGTGTGCACACAAAAGGCAGTTCATATCAATATAGTTCAAGACAAAAATAAAGACCTAGATTGTGATGTTAAAGTACGGTAGCTTTAGGACCCAGCGCCTCGGCTCTGTGGCTAAATCTGACATTCATGTAATTAAAAACAGGAGAGGAATGCTGCTGTTAACTCGGTGTGAGACGAGTGGATTTCAAATATACAACTTATCCTGTTGAAAGTGTTTCTCTAGCGTTCTTCAAAACGATGATTCCCGGGTTATTTCGCCCGTCTACTTCACTTAAAGAATTTAGGATGCATCGCCACTAGGTGGTAGCAACGAACCATAATTTAGGCAGAAACGAAGTCCGACCTTTTTGTTTTTTCTTAATAAAAGACGTAACGTAATATAAAAAAGCCCTATGACAAATGTCTTAGAATGGAAGGTGCTAAAATATTTACAGTGTGCGGAGAGTCAGGCTGCTGTCCAAAACATCAAGTTAGCAGCTGTATGGTTTTAAAAGTTCTTTTTTTAAATGATCAGTTGTAGGAGCTAATAAATAATAATCATATTAATAATAATAATAATAATAGTAATAATAATAATAGGAAGAGGAACAAGAAGAACATTGGGTGGGAAAATAAATTAAGACAATAAATAATAACGTGTAATACATACAAATAAATACAGAAGTCGATTACAGCAAACAATACAGGAAAAGTAAGTGCCAGAGGGTAAAAAGTCATCACATAAATAAATAATGCAAATTGCTTCTTAAGTCCTTAACATATCACGGCTGGTATGATTTTATTCAGTGCAATATGTTTGCTGTGAAACAGAAAATGCATCCCGAAAAGTCTCTTGAACATGCAACCAGTGCTCCTTACTGGGATGAAGGGACTCTAAGGTGCGCCGTGGTGCTGGTGGGAGGGCGGGGGGGGGCGGAGCTTACACATGGATGCCCTTGACTGCCTGCTTGATGCTCTCCAGAAGAGCTTTGCACTCCGGCGAGTAGTCGTGCTCCGAGTTGTTGTACATGTCGGTCAGCGTGTTCACGTAGGCCTCGAAGTTCTGCTCGCAGATGGGTCCCTGCACAACATTCCAGTTCCTTTCATTAGTGCACTTATCGCCGACTCACAGGTAGCTAAACAAACCTGGGCTAATCTATGCCGCTCAGCGCGCTTTTGCCCCGCTTCCCTGACAAGCCATTGACGCGGTCCCGGGCGGAGACAAACCGCCGAGGCCGCGTCGCACCGCTCGCGACAGGCCTGCCGATTACTCCTCCCACAAATTTATCGCCGCGCTCTTCGCTGTCAAGACACTCGGGCTTGGTGAAAATCAAGTCACAATGCAGCTTCCAGCCTCCTTTCAGTGCCTCACTCAGATTGGTCCTGACAAATGCGCATTCCCACAGAGCTTTAAGTACATCTGAGCATGTTTCGCACACACTGTGTAGGATGACATCCGTTTAAATGGCTGCAAACAGGTAGCCTTGGGGGCTCTTTTTAATATATTAGTCATACAGGCTGTATGCATGGATTGCGTGGACTGCAGCTTCTCTGGAATTCTTGAAAAATTGGTTTTGAATTAGATGGGAATTGGAGCCAAAAAGTGATATTAAGTTTCCTTTTTTCCTTCTCTCCATCCCCAGATACTCCTGCATTCATCCAAGGCAGACCATACAGAAATGCACCTTGGGTAAACTAACTGTGCCGCGCTTTTTCCGGGAGAATTTCCCTTGCTGCTTGCGGTCACATGACCCCTTTTTCAGATTTGTAGTGGAGGTAGAATGTATACAGCGGGCAACCTGTCAGTGTTTCTCTGGTCTCCGTGACGACAGTCGCCTCACCTATCTCTGGTTTTCTTCTGTCAATCAACGCGATGGGGCTTGACAAACGTTCAGTGTCGTCACATTTGCATAAAAGCCCTCCCTGGCCTGTGAATCTCACTTTCCCGTGAAACCCCCATGCTATAAAAAGGTAAAGGTGTGAGATTCACCAATGTATAGAAACTCAGGATTGTGATCCTTGTGCCAGAATAAAAAAAAAACCTGAGAATGCTCATATTATTAGCTAAAGAAATAAATAAGTGGGACCTAGTTTAAATTCCTATCACAGAGGACAGAAGGAAGTACATAAAAATGGTCTGATGAAAGTGGATTTCTCCTCGAATATAGAATTCCTAGTAGCCTGACACCAGTTTTAGCCAATACCAAGGGAGGACTTGCTACAATTGGAGGAACACTGCATGTCTCCTTGAAGGCAAGTTGCAGGCACCTGGCAGCCTGCAGGGGGCGCTCATGCAGCTGCCCCTAGAAATCCGCTGGATGCACTGAAGCCTGCGACTGGACACGGTGAGATTCAGAGAGCATGGCTTGGGCAAGCTGCCGACGCTCATGAACATCAAACTGAATCAGACTACATGGCTTCGCACCTCTAAGTCTTAGAGGAAAATGGACTGTTGTTCTGCATGGGCTAAAGTCTTCGCAGGAATTGCTATTCCTGTACTAACTCTTGAGGATTATATAGGTACAAGTTAGGCTGTAGGATGCCGTGAGTCTCCGCTATGACAGGAGTAGCTAGCTCCGGTCTTCAAGGGGAAGGTACTGACTGAACCTCGGCCTTCTTTGCGTATCCCCGGCGCACTCGAGGTCCGAAGCCTGTGCTGGGCCATCAGCTAAGGTGGCAGACGCACATACCATTGGAGGCAGCTGGATGTCGGTCAGGCTGTTGATGAGAGCCTGACTGAGGCGTGCCAGCTCCTTCAAGAGACTGTCGTTGTGTTGCTCGATCATCTTGTTCTCCTCCTCGATCGTCTTCAGATTACATTCCATGGAGGAGATCTGTGGGGTGGTGGGGGGGATGGGTTAAACCTTGGCACGGCAGAGGATGGATTAAAGCATTGCTTAGCGGGTGGGGGGGGCCTCGCGGTCGACGGCGGTGGCCCACCTGGGTCTGCAGCTGCATCATGTCGGCCTCTATCTTCAGATTGGATTCGTTCAGCTCCTTGATCTCGTTGTCCAGGTGTTGCATGTCTTCATTTCCCTCTATGCCTGAAAGAAGCCGACGGGAAGCCCCAGCGATCAGCGCTGTCACACTGGCACTGGTGCTTTTTGCTGTTTCAACAGTAAATATTTAACTAATATGGAAAGATAAACACATCCTTCAGGGATAAATCCATCCTGCGAGCAGCAAATGGAGTGTCTGAAGGTCACAGGCATTAAACTCAAGCTGTAACTGAGCGGTTTGGGTAAGAAACCCATGGGTGACAATTGTACAGGCGACACGATGGACACAAGTCGCCCGTTCCACAAACCCTTGCGTAATTCAAATTTTACGCAAGACGGATTTACCTCCGCAGACCATTCAAGATGCCTGATAGCCAAAAACATAACAAAATAAAAATAAAAGCATAAATTTACTTAGAAGTGTGTCATTTTGCGTTTGTGTTTCTGTAAACTATATATCTTTTATGTAAACAGTTAAGTCGGTTTTAGGTAAGTGGAGTGTTGCCTGTATATATTATGTAATTTTATGTAATATATGAATGCTTTCAGAGGTCCAAGTCTTTAAAAAAAATTCTATATTTTGTACTATGGAACAGTAAGAGCTGATTAAGAAGGTCCTTCTTTGTTAGGGTTTCTAGGTCTGCTGGGATACATGTTGATGGGGGGGGGGGGGACTAACCACGGCTTGCTTTCCC
>JAODUD010000082.1:4112030-4133929 GCA_026784285.1 Stomatorhinus walkeri | reverse complement strand
CCCCCCCCCCCACCACTGCGTGCTTTCACTTTGATGGTCATCATCTCGTCCCCCGAGAGCTTCTTCTTGATGGTCTGGGCATTCAGCGGGCACCCAGACAGACTGTCAGGACAGAGCGAGGACCCCAGCACGGGGTGGTTACTTACTGAGACGCGGACGCTGTACCTCATGGTCTTGCATGGCTGAGGGCTGAATAGCACGGTGTTTTTTTGGATGTGACAAAACATGGCGGAATATGTGGCTGTGACACCCCCCCAGCCCCCGAGAATAATACGACGGAGGTATACAAATATAAAGGACATATAAATAAAACAAAAATAGAGGAGGATGCATGGCGGCCTGAGTGTGAACCTTACCTTCGGTGACTGACAAACACATTATTGGCGTGACCTAGACCATTACAGCCTGGCAGTGGGCAGTGGGGCACTTCCTGTTTGCAGACCTTCCAGGAGAAGGCAGATCCATTAATAGCGCTCTCCTTCTGTCTCTTGGCAGCAATGGGGCAGCTTCCGGCACTGCGATGGGATGTATATTTACCCAGTACGTGGCCTTGGCCATCGCAACCAATTACTGGACATCTAGCACAAAAAAATACAAACAAAAAAAAAACAGGAGGATGCGTTCACTGCTATTGCATCTGTTCCCTTATGTAGAAGCCTCTGATGTTTTTTTTTATTACAAAAATAAAGAATAAGTACTCAGTACAGACTTCTGGTTACACACATGTGTTGGAAGACAGATACATGATCTTGGGTCGTATGATGACTGACAAATCTGTCTTTATATATTTTTTATATTATCTACTAGGGTTGTGTATAGCAGGTCTGGGATCTGTCTCCATGTTCGAAAGGTTGTTTGTTCAAGACCGGTTGGCTGAGGATAATCATATCTCTGTTGGGCTTAGTCCCAGCTGCTCTTGGGATTCTGGCCGGCCCCAAGCTTTCTTCTAAGTCACTTTGGCTAAAAGTGCTAGCTAAATGAATAAATGTAACGCAAGAGTACTGACACAGACACACAAAAAAAACAAACAGCAGGTAAAATAAAACCTGGGGTGAATCCTCATAATCTAGTATCTGTAATTTACCATCTACAAGATTAAGTCCTGGAGGGGCTCTGCATGTTGTATTAAAGGTGCACTTTGGTGTAATTCACTTTGGGCTGCTCCGGGGGGAGGACGCGGTGCACTGCAAATCGCAGCGTAATTAACGCCGAGCCAATCGCTGGACTTGGGCTGGGCTTGCGTGGGCGGAAGACAAAGACTGTCTGAATTAACCTGATTGCAACTCCTTAGAAAGAGATCAAAATAAATGTATGACTGGAAATGTGATCAGAGCCACAAATATCTCTTCATATACTGGCCTGAAGGAATTTTCCAGCCATTAAACTGATTAATCCACTGAAATGCTGATTACAAATTTAAGTCTAACTAACTGAAAAAAATGTATCGCCCCTGTGCCCCAGTCACGCAGACAGCAACACAAACATTTTCCCCGCTTATTTAAAATGTATTGTTTTAAATTGTTGGTGGTCGCATTTAGTGGGATGTTCTGCATAAATTTAGTATTTAATGACAGTAAATGAACAGGGGTAAGGATAACCAGGTTATTCAAAGAGCGATGACGTTACAACCAAAGCTTTCCTGAGACATGCAGACCACGGACGGCCAGTTGCTGGGCATTTTCTAAGCACTATCCGCCAGAGCCCGCAGCGCCATTGCCCTGCATACCAGAGCTGGGTCGGGGCAGCCCTTCCATCCAGGTGAGCCCCATGACAAGGCCCCCAGTGTATGAGGGCTGTCACAGGGCCCAGGATATGCGGTAATGCATTACAGCACAGATGTGCAACCACTGTTTTCCATCCAGTCCTGTGCACGAGATCCTTTCCAGTCTAATTCCTAAAAGCTCTTGACTTTGCATTAGTAATTAAAACAGAAAAAGGCCATTCCAGGTGTAAAAGTGAAGGGAGCCCACGCATGCAACTTTGAATTTATGCAACAATCAATTCCATTAATAATGGAGTAATATGATGTTGGACAGGGTGGTATTTAAAGTAACCAGCCCCCGATAGGAACACCCACACTGTATTAAGAGGGACGCCGTCTTTCATTATTTTTCCCCCACTCTCTCTCAGACTATGCATGTTTTGCAGCATGATCGTTTCCAAATGAGAGTGTAATAATGAATCTTTCAAAGGTTGACTCCTCTTAACTGTTAATTTACTAATGTTTACAGGCAGTCATTAAAATTTCATTTTTAATATCAGAATGGATTTCAGCCTTAAAATCCTAATCTGTGGACTGTAATTTTAATTGTGGTTCAGGGAAAAGTATGAAGGACCACAAACGTATTATCGATGTTGACAACTGAAAGAAAGAAATGACGATATGCACCGTGTGGGAAGGGAAGCCTTACTTCATTTCTTGGTCCTCTTTTTCATCTTTGTTTGGTGTGAGCTTCATCCCTCCCTTCCGTGCACGGGGGCACCCCGACAAGCTGGGAAACCGTCAAGAAATGAGGTGAACCAGGTGGACTCCTGAGTCTGACCTCGTCTAGGCATCGCCTCAGATCCACCCGACAATGTTATATATAATTTTGCCTCGTCACTAGGTGTCCCGACCCATGCCAAGAAAATCACTATGTCCGGCGTGAAGTCGAAACGAGACAAATGATGATGAGCTCTAAGATCGTTAGTATTTCTGTCACATTAAGGTCAGCGACTTCACTGATTCTTGATTATATTTCCATATCATTCCAACATGGTGGTGCAGAAAGACAGTGTCTCAATGCCAGTTTTGACTTTCTGGACAATTATTTCCCTGCTGCTATTGAACTGTTTGAATTCATAAAGGGCACTGAACTTGGTCATTTTAACTTTATTAAAGATGTAAACTAAGAGTTACTTAGTGACAATAAAGAAGACAAACACATAGAACTGAGCATTGCTGGTAGAATTTTCATTGAACACTAAAACTTGTGCCCCCACCACTGCAGAAGACCTGTAGCTCACCATCTTATTAGTGACAAGGAAATATGCTCAGCATTCAGCTTTCATTTCTGATCTACTTACAGTCCAGGACAGTGTTTCCCAATCCGGTCCTCGGGGACCCACAGGCAGTCCATGTTTTTATTCCCTCTGAGCTCCCTGTCCAGACAGTCCACATTTTTGCTCCCTGCCAGGAGCTGGGAGGGAGCAAAAACATGGACTGTCTGTGGTTCCCTGAGGACCGGATTGGGAAACACTGGTGTAGGAAAACGTGGAAGATCTGCAGCCAGTACTGGGCCTGTCTCACCATTCTGGCTGGGCTCTGATTGTTTACGCCGAAAAGCCTACCTTCTGTGGGAGGCGTAATTCCCTGTCACATGACCAGAGCCGTCACAACCAGGTGTTGGGCACCTGCACAAAGAGGACACGAACAGATGGGTCCGAGGGACTCTTCATCTCAGATGACCTTTTCCTTTAACCCTGACCGAATTTTTGAGTAACTGCAGTATTACCACCTTCAGACTCATTTTCTGAAAAACAAGCGTTTTAATTTCGGACAAAATTACTTCCAATTTCAAGAAGAAATATATACATCAAATACATGTGACACGTGGAGTCCATTTCAGGTACCGGGCTCAGTCGAGGTAGTGAACGTAAAGCTTGGTTTAACAAAGTAAATACACAGCTGCTAAACCACACTGCCTGAATGTGAATATTTTGTAGGACTCCTGATTGGATAAAATGGCAAAGGCATTCACCCCAATGGGATCCTATGAAGTAAACTGTTATTAGGGCCTAAGCCATATTTACTGACTGTGACAGTAATCTGAGTTACATCATGCACCGACTGCAGTTTGGAAGCTCTGTTGCTCAGCCTTCCGTCTTGTTTAACTTCAATAACAACAAAACCACACTGTGAATCTCCACAGAACTGATGCTAAAGGAAGCTGAAGGTGATACGTACTTGAGTTCCTGAGAATTGGCTGCCATCAGTGACTTGAGAGTCTTGTCAGCCAACGGGCAGCCAGATACACTAAAAAAAAAAGAAGTTTCCGTTACAGAACTCCGATTGCATCATTTTCATTTTCAGCTGTTGGAGAATTATGCATCATAACTTTAAAGATAGACATGGGAAGATGGAGCTGCATTATTTATGTGGCATGACCTCATATATGCTCATCCACAACTAAACCGCAAGATGCTATAAGTGAGAATAAAGCAAACAACCAATCGATTGATCAATCAAGAAATCAATCAACTACAACCACTACTCATTTAACGACTACCTCGGTTAACCCTAACCCTCATCATTTCAAATATGACAGTGACGAAAAATTAATTTTTCCAAACAATATGCGCATTTACGACCAAATTTCATAGGTCTGACAACACCACACATGAAACGAAATCGAGTAGGGCAGACTGAAGTAAAGTTATAAGCATGCTTCAGCTTTCGTGACTTTCATTCAGCGCCCATTATGTTTAACGACCTGGTCATATGAATGGAAATCAGTCGCGAAAAGAGGAGTGATTATAATCATCAATGAATCAAATCCATGACCACACAAAAATATACCAGGACAAGACTGTAACGCAGACTAACTATATCAGAGTGGAGTACCTGCGGTGAGAGGCGTAATTTCCCGTAACATGGCCGCTTCCATCACAGCCTGGAGTTGGGCAGCTAAAATACAGATGATCGTATTTAGTCTTCGAGCAGAAGGATTCAGAAGAAAGTTTGTGTAATTTTATTACACATCTTTTAACTTTGGCTGTTCTATATGTGATATCTTGACTATATCGAGTTAATTCCAGTGCAGTGTTCGGTATAATAACAATAATAATAGTAGATTGGAAATTTGCATACCAGTCATCGTTGTAAAGTTAGTAAAGCAGGAAATTTTAGTAGAAAAAATGAATTTCAGGAGACAGTGTCTAAAATTCTCAGTGCCAGAGAGGCCCTCTTTTAGTTCCTAAAAGGCCGCAGTTTGCATTTCAGGACTACAGTGGGATGATCCCAGATTACTGCACTGCATCTCAGTAACTACGAAGCTTTACCAGTGCGTACACATGCATGGTCTAACTACGAGGTTAAGAGACTTGGAAGCTTGAGTGAAGATATACATACACATACACTCACTTTCAAAACAGATACAAGTCCAACTCCAAAAGAACCTGCAGATACATCGGTTACAGTGGTGGACAACGGATTCCATACTATTCATTGGTACATAGTGGATATCTGCCTACGGACTCTCGAATACAACGGCCGGCATTAAAGGCTTTGCGGGATTGTAATCCAGAGCCTGAATATAACGAACATTATTCGAACAAACATTCACAGACGGTTTAACACTGGCTGCCTTGTACAGAATATGTTCCCTTGCTGTTTTGCAGTTCTGCTGGGAAGGCCAGTGTCACATGACTTAAATCACATGCCTTAAATCACATGACTGGTACCTCATCAGCTCCTTCTTATTATCTCTTGAGAGGATCTTGGACTTGGGACTCAACAGGCCGATGTCCCCATGGTACTTTCTGTCCTCCAGTGCCATGCTGTCCAGGTCGTCCTTCTGCAATTTGGAAAATGTATTTTCTGTTGTCAAGAACATACAAATATCGTCGCTTTTAAAATAACGAGCTGGGAAACAAAAAAAAAACAGCCTTTGGCCATACAAGCCTGAAACATTAGCTGAAGACAGGATGGGTATCAATATACTTAAGTACGCTTACAGTAACCCATACATCCATTTAAAGTCGGATTTAATCTGGTCGGTATTTACAATTGGTGGTTGTAATGGAAAACCATTGGTTTTTAGGATTTTTTTTTAAGATGGAAATCTGTGGAAGAGCCCCAGATGCCAAAGTGAATTACAAAGAGTCCGTGGTGTTTGGTCAGATTAAAACACAGAAATTCAAATCACCTAGAGTGGAAATGCACCTGTAAGTTGGGAGATGCACTCAAAAGAGCATTGTGATAAATCTACTCCTGAAACAGACCTACTGTCACAAACAAAACAATATTTACCCATTTCCACAGACCTGCAGTTTGTTTTTTTTGTAATAATTATAAATAAATTACCTGTTTTTTCCCTATTCCTTTAGCTTTGTGTCAGGTTTGATCTTGCAAAAGGTCATTCTAATATTTATTCAGGTAAATAATATCTGCTACAACAGATGAATAGCAAAGACAAGGTGGACAAAATAACGAAAATCGCACATGAAAAAGAAGCTTAACTTTGAAGTAACTCAATCGCAGGCACAAATGCAGCTACAAAGGTGAGTCTGGTGAGGTTGAATGCCAATTAGCGGTATGTGTGAGGTGCGAAATCGGACAGACACATGGCACTTTGATACAGGAGTTTTCAAAGCAACACAAGGCGGCTAACAGAGTTGCAAAGAGGCCAAAGAGTTGGCGTCGAATCACAGGTGCATCCGTCACAATGCTGCAGAATTATTTAATGTGTCAGGAGGACCGACCTGAGAGATTATGACGGCGTATGCCAAACACGGGCGAACTCAACAGGGAATAAGAAGAAGAGGTCACAAGTCGTAGCTTACCAGCAAGGACACTCGACAGGATAGTCACTGAGAAGCTGCTTATATCCAAGGCGAGTGCACAATGATGTACAAAGAGCTGGAGGAGTAAATTTGATTCTTGGGGAATGGTCTGAAAATCCACTACACACAGTGCAGGACTCGTGTTCAAGGCAGCATTTCAGGAAGGTGCACTGCAGCCGCACTGAAGGTAATGAATGGCCTTACTCCTTATATGGTGCTGGGCATCAGTGCCCTTCTAAGCATTTCCATGATTTTGCCCACTACATACATATAATACCAAACTAATAATAAACATACATGCTGATTTAAAACTGAGATATTGGTTTCTGCTATAGCTTACCAGTTATGCTGGAATCTGTCGGAATGGCCTGTGTCTGTTTGCAGGCCATCAATATTCTTACAAATTTAACCTCAATTAATCATCCATAATGCAAACAGGAGCCTCATTTACGCAAGTGCAGTTTTCAGCTGAGAAAATCAGGACGCTCTTTCATGCCTTTGGTACACAGCTTCATTCCGACTGCGCGCCAGGGCTGTCTGAAGCTCAGGACGCGTTCAGTCTCCCCGTTGCCCCCGTGGCTGGTTACGTCACCATTAGCCACTGATGAATCTGCGTGGTGCCTTATCGACATTTAATTTTTATTGATCTGCCAGCCGTTTGATGGATTTCACAACTGTACAAGTTTACCGCCTTCATGGCTTCCACTAAAAGGCACGCTGACCCCCCCTGAGGGCAGCCAGCCTTTCACTCTGACGTCAAAAACGTGAAATGACTCGAATCTGGGGGGCCGCGCTACAGCAGGAAATGTAGTCGGTGTACTCTAACAAGGCAGGAGATGTTGCGATTCACATTTAGTCTCAAATGAGGTAGCACTCGCACAACAGCAATCAGTAGCACGTCAGGTGCTGACGTCACCATTGTCACATCGCAGCCTCGTTGTTCGGTTCCCGTACGACACGTTGTTCCTGTTCCATTACTCATTGGGTGACTGGTCACCGAATTAAACATCTTCATGTGACGAGCTGTGCGTGTGGGGAAACGCTAGGGGCGGCGGACCTTCCCTTCGATGGCCCCTCTTTACCTCATGGTCTGGTGCGGCGTGGACTTTGCTGTAGTTCAGCGGAGTGTCCCAATTGTCCTGCTCGCACAGTGCCTGGAAGAAGGCGGGGGTCCCCCGGACGCTGGCAGACTTAGTCGGCGAGGATGCTGGGGTGGGCAGCGACTCCCCCAGAGGTGCCGGTGGCGGGGCTTTAGCACTGTCTCGATTCTTCTTCATGCTCAGGTCCAGCGTGCCGTTCTCGTCGACCTCTATGAGGCCGTCCTGAGTCAAAGACACAAAGTCCAGGAATCACACAAAGCTTTTTTTTTTCGTTCTCTCAAACTCTTACTTATTCTAAAAACCCTGAGAATTATTCATTCATCCACCCATTTTCCATACCTGCTGCGCAGGGTAATGGGGGTCCGGAGCCTATCCTGGAAGCTACAGGTGCAAGGCAGGGAATAACCCAGGATGGGGCAGCAACTCACAGCAGGGCACACTCACACACCTTTCACTCACACACCTTTCACTCACACACCGTTCACTCCCACACCGTTCACTCCCACACCGTTCACTCACACACCGTTCACTCACACACCATTCACTCACACACCATTCACTCACACACAATTCACTCACACACTGTTCACTCACACACCGTTCACACTGATGGGCAATCTGGCAACTCCAGGTCACCTTAGCATGTTTTTGGACTGTGGGGGGAAACCAGGGAACCCAGAGGAAACACCATGATGACAAGGGGAGGATATGCAAACTACACACACAACTAGGGTAGAGACTCGAACCCAGACGTGAGAGGCAACAGTAACACCATGCCCCCCACCCCCAAGAATTATTAGACCAAAAATTTGAGGTTTATAAAGGTGTTTTCAAAAAAATTTAAGTCCTATAAATAAGACACTAAATAAATAACTGTGAACTTCCTGTTGTGTGGAACAGATCTTTCACTCCATCACATAGGGCCATGAAATTCTGAAAAAGATCCCTCTTGCTGCTGAGCGGAAAACTCAGCCGGGCAAACAACTCGGAAAGCTTTTCAGATTCAGCTGAAGTTGGCGTGCGCGGACTTTGATTAGAAAGGACCAGACAATGAGGTTAGCCTGCACACAATGGCCCCTGCCCAGATTGCCGGCCAATTGTTTTCTGGTGACAGCTGTGTCATCTGTTTTCTAGGACGCGGCACCAAGATGGCAGCTGGGACTGCTGGTTTTAGGTCATTGCCGTCAAACCCAAATTAAAAGAGCTTAATGCGACGTAAGTTTTCATCACCGACAGATGCGCACTGAAGTAGGTGTTAAAAACGACGGGGGTGGCTGATGCTCGGTCCGGTTTTGATTCTGTCGGTCGTATAGACCTCAAACACACTCAGAATGTTCTCCATTTCCATTTATTTGCAGGCAAAACAGGGACCGATCCCAGCGCAAATACTAAACCGGCATGAACGTGCGACAATACTGAGCTTCCTTGTGTGACTGACTCGTTATTTCTGTGTAGGAACTGACCTCTGAACTCTCACGCTATACACACACTAATCCATCTGTACCTATTTACATATACACCTAACTGCATCCACACCTATATCTCAGCACATTAATATCTATACCTATTTACAAGTACACCTATTTAAATTGATACATTCTTCAACAATTCCTTCCCCTCATCCCTGACACTACTTAATAATAGTGCTATGATAGAGACCATACACTAAGCGATATTAATGAATCCCGCAATGCCTGGGTTTGCACAATTCTCTCACATTAAACATATTGTTTCCTTACAAGCTCTCCAAAATTTTAATCCAATACAAAAATTTCACAGTAAGTCAGAGTGATAACTTTTTTTTTTTCTTCTTCGCTGGGAGACAACCTGTTTTTCAAGCAGCAGTGGATTCGAAACGTTTCACGGACCAGCGACATTCATCTGTTAAGTTTTTCACCATTCGCTCCTAAAGATGTTATTCCTGTCGATAAAAAGACACGGTTATGTCACCCGTCGCATCGTCCAAGTTCTGCCTCCCTCTCTCCCTGACACCCTAGCTCCCAGAAGTGTACAACAAACATTTCATATTCATAAATGCTTCCTGATTCAGAGCGGAGCCGGGGACAAACATGCAAACGCTGTTTAATTCATGCGCGTGGTGTACCTGGTGCAGGGCCACGTCTGTGGCGCATTGTGGGGGTGGCCAACCTTGGCAGGCATAGCAGCGAGAAGCGAGCTATAGGAGCGCTCAATTGTTACCCTCCTCAATAGCCATACGCTACGTTAACTGCTATGTAACATACATTATATATCCATGCCACTGTAGGTCAGGTTAGCTACTTCCAATTATAGCTATAAACACAATAAAAGTTTTAAAAGCTAATTTTTATGTAAGTGAGATAGACCCAAAGGTGAATGCTATGTTACTTAGTATAATAGGGAACTATGAACATGCTAAAATGCAAAAACTTTAAAATGGTATGGCATTAGCTTTTACACACACACACGCACACACACAGATTTGTAATTATATCTTTATGAGGACTCTGCATTCATTTCTATGGGGAAAACTCTAATCCTTAGATGTTAACCCCTATCCAGCCCTAACCTTAACCATAAGTAACCAAATAAAATACGGATTTTTACTTTTTTGATTGCACTCACAGATCTTTGTGGGGACCTGAGAAATGGGTCCCCACAATGTCAAAATAACATGTTTTTATTACATTGTAGGGGATATTTGGACCCTATGTAACACATATATGTTATGCTAGCTGCTGGGGATTATGGATATAAATATGTTAAAACTTAAGAATTAAAGTGAATTAGTGAACTGCTATATACGAAAACACTACGCTAGCTGTTTGGAATGTTGGCTGTATGTACGATATGACTAGAAAACTGGGACAATCGTAAAGGCGCAGGACGTCATTAGAACACTGAAGTCTAGTGCTGCGTCAAAGCCACGGGCTCTTCTCCTCCCAGAGCTATCGCTCATCTCCCATTAGCTGGTCGCTTCCCGTCCTCTCGTTTACCCAAGAGTGAGCGTGGGGAGGCGGCGGTCGGCCTTGCGGGCCACCGATGGCGCGGACGCAGGGCTGTACCAGGTGCAGGGTGAGGATGCCCCCCCCCCCGACATGAATGGAGACGCTGCAATCTGCATTCTCGTGAAAAGAGTGGGGGGTGGGGTGCGTTAAGGCAGAACAAGGCCTACTTAGAGCCAGGCTCCACCAGGACTTAACAAAGGGCTCAACTTTCAAACTGGTGCGCATTGGACAGGGAGCTGGAACAATGTGAGGGAATAAAAGACTTTGGCTAATGAATCCTAGTGCTGATTGACTTAATCCACTAACCATAATTTTATATACCATCTGATGGCGGCGGGTGCTAGGGGCTGATCAAGCTCAGCTTAGCCTGGATAAAATCTTACTAAACAAAATACCACCATCTGCAAGGCCAGGCTGATTTCCGTGCTCGCATTATTTAAAGTTTTTTTTTTCCAACGTTGTGGGAAATGCGTAAACTACATGCATGATTGCGTGTATAACGAAGGGGAGGCTAATAGTGAATTCAGATGAAGCCCCATTGTCTTTCTTCCTTTTGATGTAATTACTCGTGTACATTAAAGCTTTATTGGTAAACCTCTTGTTCTTTCTCCCAGAAGCTCAGTCTGTCTTGCCAAAATCACTCTTTTGATGTTTGTTGTTTTTTTCTTTTTTTTTTTTTTTCCCTCCACCCCGTTTTGTTTTCGCGCGTGTGAGTCAGGGCCACGTAAAGCGCCACACTCGCATACCTGGCAAAGTGGACTCGACTTGATTACCTTTGTGGAAGGGCCCAGCGCCCGGGCCGCCAAGGGGTCCCCGTTGCTACGGTAGCGGGTGGACAGGTTGAGGATGGCGTTGGTGGCAGCCGTGGCTTGAAAGTCTTCACCGGACGGGGCGTAGTGGCCAGGACTGAGGCCTCGGGGGACAGGGAGACGGCCACCTGGGGTCAGCAGGCCGGGATACTGGGGTGGGGCTAAGGACACACCACAAGAGGCCACTCAGCAGAGAGCTAATGACAGCCAGGCGTAGTGCAAACACTCCGACCCCAGTTGTGCCATTATGTAACTTTACGGGAGCACAGCTGAGTTTCCGCTGCCTCTTAAAATAACACAAAGAGTATCTGTCGAAGTAACACGAGCACAAAGTCGCAAAGCCCCAAGCGATCGGCTTTACGAGATGCAGGTGAGTCACGGAGTCGCAGGCAACTTTTTGCGGGCGCATGCACCTCCCGGTGATGCCATGGCGGGCAGATTCCCGAGGAGGCCTCATGGATCGGCTGACCACATTTTCTGCTAAAGGTGCTGCACGGTTGTGCGCCCGTGCGACAGCTGGCCAGCTGGTCGCCCAGGTCCGGACGTGTGCCGGTGGCTTACGCTCGCTGAAGTGAGAGATCTCGACGTCCTGGCCGGATGGCGCTGCCGGCTGCTTGCCGAAAACCTGCGCGTCGAAGCTGGCGTGGTCGAAGCGGATCTTGCTGTACTTGTCCAGGTCTTTCGCCAGGCTGGCTTGCAAGGAGGACACAGGGTGACCCAGCCGGTAGTTGTAGTGCTTGAATTCAAACTTCCTCAGCAAGCTTGGCGTCCTGTGGGTCAACATCAAGGACAGGGTGGGGGGGCCAATTACTGGAGCTACAACCTGATTAAAGGAGCACATCATTTATAACTGCCCGTCTAGTCTGTAAAAATGACGTACGCGGTCGATTTTCTACACTGTCAAATGAAGTATTTTATATCTGTAACACATATTTTGATGTGTGAAAACACAGATACGATTGTTTAAATTGAGTCTAAGATATTAATACGTCTGCCTTCGAATAAGTGATATTGTAAAAAAAAAAATAGTCTATGCTTGTTAGGTCATAAATGGGATTAATTCATGGTTGCATAATGACTGAGGGTGAAATCAAATTACATGAAAGGATATTAGCAGATGGAGAAGAAAACAGCTTGTGCCATAATACAACCCCGTCCACTACTGCATTAACAGGGAGGGGGTAAGGGAAAATCACCCCAAGAACCTGACCAGAAAAAGCAGTTAGAAGATGGGTGGATGGATGGATGGATGGATGGATAGAAGGAATGAGAGCCATAAATCAAACAATTCGAAGAATGACAGTACAGAGAAAATGGGGAATTTCACAGATGTATATGACATCCACACGTTTCCCAGAAAGAACGGCAATGCCTCTAGTATTTCCGTAATTGTTTATACACTGTAATTCGTCATGCCACTCTTTACACGGGGAACAATAAATTTTAAAGCCTGAATGCTTCGGAAAGTTAAACTACTTAAATGGCGTCACAAAGGCCCTGGAGACTTCAGGATGAAAAGAAGCAGGGGAAGGTGACAGCCATGCCACGGCAGCCTTTGAGAGACGTGTCTGTAGGGCGTGTTTATGTCACGTTAGGGCGACGCGGTAAATTTAAGGGCTTTCGGTCTCACCCGTGGATTTCCATCCAATGAAAATGACCTAAAAACAACTAGTTGAAAAAACAACTTTCTTTCCATTAAACTGTAACATTATAATGTCTGCACAATTTAGTTGTTGTGTAAAATTATACAGACCTTGTTATAAAACCATGTCTTACTTAGTGAATACCGTGAAAGTAAATTAGTGGTCTAAATATATCTAAATGCTTTCTTCCCAGCTGTGTTTAATTCCTACTTCACAGCGCTGCTGGAAGTCGAACATGAATAAATGTACAAATGCCTCATCTTCGGATTTGAATATTAAAAGCAAACAAATTGCGCCAGTGTTGGTAATATACAAGAAGCAGGGGGAGAGAGGGAATCTAGGTTCTAGTTATAAACTTCTTACTGTGGTTTATTCTGCTAGTGGAGAGGCAGAGTATTTGGTTTTTGGTAAGCATACCTGGGGAAGGGGTCAGGCGCTTGGCCACACTTGGAAATGTCCTCGCATGGTTTCGAGATCTTCCCAGCGGCAGCGATGGGACAGCCCGAAAGACTGAAAAACAGGGAGAAGTACGTTCCCACTATGACCAGGACACTTCTGATGGGCAGAGACCCTGTGACGATAACGCTACGTGACTAAATGTTGTGGTGAGTTCAACTGTTTTGACAAACTTGTAGCATTCCCCTTATCACTTAAATAACGTTTAAATAACTGCATACAATCACATCGACATTTCCTATTTTATTTATTTATTTTTTGCTGTAGCGCTGTTCCTCCACCTCCCAGAAGTTAAATATTAATAATCTCCGCTGCAGTCTGACCGTTCCTGGAACCTACATGCAACGCGGCATCATTAAGCATGGGGCCGGGAAGCAGAGATTTACTACGTGGAGGAGGAGGGGCAGCTGACGGTGAGCAGCACGGAAGGAGCTACTCGGACGTACCTCCGGTGCGTGCTGCGGTTGCTGTTCACATGACCTCTGCCCGTACAGCCGGGGGTGGGACACTTCAACACATTCTCGTGCAACGCCAGGACTTTGGGGGAACACAGGAAGACATGCGTAAGGCACAGTGCTTGGAGGCATCGCATACTTACTGGCCGCTATTTGCGAAATGCCGGAAGTTTGCTTGACGCCGTTCAGGATTGCTGAAGGCCAGAGGTTCTACACAGACGTTTACTAGCTAAAAACAAGATCACTACAATGCTAAGATGACATTTACCACTCATTTCCTAGACTCTTCTGCAAAAAAAAAAACGTCTTTGAACACCTCATGGGAATCAGCGGGAAAAGAACCTCCTTTCTGCTCCCAATCTCTCATGATGTCTTGAATGAGATCTCTGCCACTTCACCCCTGCTCACCACTCGTCCTAACCTCAATTTTCACGTAACCATTTTAGTCATTTATTAACACCATTTATTTCTCAAGTAGCAACGTTGGGGGAAATTATTCTGGCCAGAAAGACACACGGTTAAAAATGAAACCCAGCATTTCTCATGGTAATTCAAACAGCTTTGAGACTTTTCACTATTAATCACATACTACTACTACCCAAAGCTGGGGACTGACATGCAATCAAGAGTTTTCTGCGGTATATCGTGTGTTTTTTTACACATGTCTGACCTGAGCTCTGATGCAATTTGTTTTAAATCATATCTTAAGCGTTATTTTGTTTCATATTGCTACTGTTAACAGTGATATTTTTGCAATATCTCGCATAGGTAGCAGTGCTTCACGTGGCCTCCTGCACTCCTGATTAAGTGCTTGTATTTCTGTTCTCTCCCTGTTGCTTAATGCACCTATTATTTGCACCCACCCAAAAGTCGATTTAGAGAACAGTGCCTGACAGATAGATGTAAATGCAAGAATGACACAAAAACGTTATGAGGAGCATGTTGCGATGCGGAAAGCGAGTGGCTTCTGAAGCTACGCATTAGCTTAACAGCCCAAACAGGTCAAGTCTGCATGATACATCAGCGGAACGTGAATATAGGAGAGTGGAATTAAATACGGCAAACGTCCCTTTTTGAAATCTGTGCTGATCGGGTGATATCAGCACTCTCATCTGTGCATGTTAAGCATGGTGTAGGAGTCCAAAGAAAAACATTTTTCCAGTAGAGAATTAAACGAGAGCACCAACAAAGAAAAGTCCCTAAAGTTATACCCTGTCATGTAAAAAAATTACAAACGTAAGTGTTGTCAAGACGCAAGCAAGAGGCAGGTTCAACTTTGTATCCTTAGTAACGTCATTTCTATAAAGTACATAATTTCCAATTAGTTTGGAGGATGTCCCTATTTATTTTGAATACTAGATTGGTAATTCCTTTGATTTCCAAACACAGCTTCTGGTTTGAGAACACACATGCTTTCAAATTGAAAAAGTTAATTAAATTTTTTGTTCCTTTGTTACTCTACTGTTTGAATGTTAAATGTTTGTTATGTTACATTGAAATTATTGGCAAAAAGAAAAAAACAACCAACAACTGGTAATATTTTTTTCAAACAGAATGGTAATTGGAAAGGTCCCCGGCTATACTAAATCAAAGTTTATAGGTTTAATTTCACCAAAGGTGCTTGTACTTTAGACTAAATGAGATTTCAGAATAAGGTTCTTGTTATCAGTACTGAAAGGAGACCGTCCAGGGGCACATTACAGGCACGTCGTCTCTTGCCGTCGTGATGAGTACGGCTCTGGCATGTCGATCTCCGTACGTTTGTGCCGTTTGGTTGATAAAAGCGTATCCGCGTCAGCATTTAAAACGAGAGGAGAGTGAATTAGCCGCAGGACGCGGATGAACGGACAGCTTGCGGCCTCACAGCACTACGAATGACAGAAAGCGAGACTCCATACATGTGACACCTCCATGGTCTAAACACACTTTTCGCTATGTGAGACATGACCTGCGACACAGTAAATGCGGGGACATTGACCGATTCACACGTAGCGGCAGGAAAAGGCAGCTTACTCTCCGGGGGAACTCGAACTTTATGAGGGCACCCCGACAGGCTCCTGTGGTGGGGGTAGAGCCCCGTCACGTGACCTGTTCCGTCACAGCCAGGAGTTGGGCATCTTATGTCCTTTTTATCGGAGCGAGGAGAATCTGTACGGAAAGAAAAAAAAAAAGTGAAAGCATAGCATTGACTTTAGTCCAGAAGAGAGGCGTTCCACACTTTCATATACCCATGAAAATAATAGCCTATAGAGGCTACAGCGCAACACACAGCAAAATCAGAAAAATGCATAATTGAAAACGGGTCCTTGACTGCATTAAAGTAGAAGAATAATAATTCCTGTGCTCAGTGTAAATATCAAGACCCCGCAAGACCCTTATATTAATCTCTCGCTGCAGTTAGGCTGTGGTTTAGCTGAGGGCGTCCACATCTTAATGCCCATCTAGAGACACGATTACTGTAAGGATTACAGCGTTCTGAACCAGCCATTCCAAGAGTAAGTACAAAACATGGGAAGTACTTTAGAAGGATTTAACCATTATGCCTATGGTTAACTATCTGGTTGATTCCTATCAAAATCCCATATTCAGACCCAAAGATATACACAGTGAGGAAGATTTTGTCCTTTTATATTTTCTCTTACTTATACGTTCATTTTTCACCAAAATGTTTAATGTCTAAGAGGATTTTGCACCGAACACCCCAGTTTTAGGCATTTTCACCCATCCTAATTGACATAAGCTTCCTCAATGACATATGGCCACTATGAATCATCGTGTAAACATTGGAGAAATAAATGTCATGGTTTCCTGTACAAATATAGCCAATTTGACCATTTGTTTTTCAAACTCCTATAATTCGGTAAATTAAACAACAAACAACTAGCTTTTTCTAAAACGCTGTAAATATGATGTAAATAATAAGATAACCAATAACAGAAAAGATTTACGTTTGAACATTATAAATCTGACATCTCCCAGCTGGAACACGATCCAACCTGTATTACCTTCCAGTGTTTGCTTTTTTTCGTGTGACTCAGATGCTACCCAGGAAATGATCTAAAAAAAAAGTTGTTCTGAAAAGGTCTGTGACATCTGCGTATGGGCTGTCAGTGTCACCTGCACCCTCAAGAGGGAGTTTAAGGCTTTAAGCTTTAAGAAGATCCCCATTTTCCAATCCTATTTCTTTACCATAGCCTCATGTATTTTTACAGATTATATATTTTTATGTATTTTTTATTTATAGAAAAAGAGACACTGTACCAACCGCTGATTTATAATAGCTAGGTTTGGGGCAGCACGTCAAACATTACAAACAGTACAAAAAGCTTATATTTATAGGGTAACGCTGTGTTTTAAATTACTCTAATCTGCCACCAGGACACCGGGTGCGGTAATTTGACCTGCTGACATGGCGCACGGCGAACTCAGCTTCGCTCGTAATTTAATTGATCACATCAAATGACAAAGTGCTCATTTAATTACACCGGAAACCACAGTGCATTTATGAGCTTCCCCCAGTACTGTCCCCTTCCAACTTTTCATTGGCAGATGCTGTTTGTGATGGAGAGAAGTCAGATTCTGCTTCATTTATTGCAGTTGCATACATTATAATTATGAGCTGTGGTAACAGTTTTCAAAATTCTGCCGTTTCGCTCTCCAGAAGACCGCAGCACTTTCGAAATCAAACGAGGTGCGCGTGGAGTGTCTAAAAAACTGAGGCCTAATGTGCAGGGTCCATGCAATCCTGGACCAGAATACAAAGTGAACTGGGGGCTTGTCCCTAATTTGAGGCCAGAATACCCTCCTGAGTTAGTCACAAAGCTCAAGTTCATGACTAGTTAGCTCACATTCGGTCTCAGCTGAGTTGAGGCATCCAGACCACCAGGCTCGGTTTGCACTATAAATAAGGGGAACATCCTGCTTACCTTTGCTTCCATTGTATCCACTGCGAGCTTCCATGTCCAGCAGCCTTTGATGCCTCCTCTCACTGCTCATCTGCTCCAATAGGAACCTGTCCATCTCCTTGTAGGCATTATGTAGGACTTGTCTCTGCTCCGACTGGACGGCCAAGGCCTGCTCCATCAGGTTCAGGTTGACTCGTCCCCGGTCCAGCAGGTGCTTCTCCACGACCACTGCCCGCCAGTCGTCCTCTGCATGGATCTCCTCAGGTTCCTCCTCGCTGTCACTAGAGTCCCTCCCGTAGCTTAGCCCTCCTGGATGGAAGGCGCTGGCTCTACCCAAGTAGCCCTCCCGGTCCGAGTCGGGCCCAACTCTGTCGCACGGACCCTCCTCCGCCATCTTGCTGGGTGAGTGTTTAGGGGTCTTTGTGAGGCCCTGAACACCATTAACCCTGCAGATTCGAGGTGGGCTGTCCCATTCCCCGGCACTACCATCAGAACGTGGCTCTTGGTGCCGCGAGGGGGCGTAACTTGAGTCAGACACCCCCCTGCCAGCCTGGCCCCCCTCCCCCTGCTCTCCAGCCTCCTCTTCCCCCTCTTTGTCCTCTGGGGTGCCAGAAGCGCCAGCCTCGAAGGGGGGGGCTTCATTATCCACATCCCCAGACCAGTTTTGTGAATAATGGGTCTTTGATATAGTTTCTTGGAAGGTGCTCTTGGTGAGGGTCTCATCTGGTGTATTTATGCTTCCATCTAAAACCACGGGTAAAGGAGAAAAACAGGCAAGCGTTACTGAAGAGAAAGCGAATCATTCAGCTGGAGATTTCTCTTTTTTCTGCTTGCAAATTTAGCCTGTTATAACAAAAAAAAAACACTGTGAAATGACATGTTTTAGTAAAAATTCTAAGTGTGGAGTTTAAATCAGACCCTCCGCCATCCGCCTCAATGAAAAACCAGGATATGCAATAAATCTGGTTCAGTAATCCAGGAAGCTCACGAATTAGGCAGTATGTTATTTTCTTCTTCAGAGTATTCCTAATCATGGGCAACAAGTCGATAAGAATCTGAATCACCAGATTAATGCAGGATTAACTTAAAACATATTATAAAATTGCCGTGAGTGGTTTGGTAGCATGGAGGCAGAAGGTTTGATCGCTTGCATAACTAACGTGTTCTCATTCTTAAGAAACTCGTTTAAGAAAGCCCATTATAACAGATTGGTTTGGGGGGGGGGGATTTTCAAGGGGGAAACAAATGTTCCATGAAAGCATTTTAAGTCTGGAAAGTACATCTGCTTTCGAATATCTTTTGATTTTATCTTAAAAGTCAGGAAAAATGCAACATTTTATTTTTTTTCTGAAAGCAGTAAAACTCTTGGCTTGAACCATATTGCAAAAATAGCTGTGACGCTCTGTGGAAAACATTGGAGAAGCTGGTTCTCAATTTTATCTGTGTTAAAATATTTGACGTAACTAGCAAGCACTGCCTTCTCCGACAAACCACCATCCACCTGTATTTAGACAGTATCATAGCAAGCTAGAGAGCGCAGACTTCTTCAACGAGCCACCACCCTCCTATATTTAGGGAGTGAGCATCATAGCAAGCTAGAGAGCGCAGACTTCTCTAGCTTCTCCAACAATCACCACCTGCCTGCATTTAAGCATGTGAGCACTGTAAAATACTTGTAATAACTAGCAAGCGACCGCCTTCTCCAGACAATCATCTTCCTGTATCTAGCCTGAGAGCATCTTAGCTAGATAGAGAGCATCGACTTTTCCGATGAACTACCACCCTCCTGTATTTAGCAAGCGAGCATCATAGATAGGTATAGAGCACCAACTTCTCAGAGTAACCACCACCTGCTTGTAACCAGCTCGTGGACATCGTAGCTGGCTAGCAAGCACCAGCTTCTCCAATGACCCACCACCCACCCATATCTCACTAGAAAGCACTATAGCTAGCCAGTGAGCACCGACTTCTCCGGCACACAACCACCCGCCTTCAACAACCACCCATATCATACAGTTGGTCTCTGCCGGTCTGATGTATTTGGGACAGACGTGACTAAATTAACCCAGTCTTGACACTAGGGGCTAACACCTAAGCTGGCTGCGTAAAAATTAACAGGTTTTCATTATTTTGATTAAGAAAAATGTGAAACCTTTGAATTCTGCTGATGAAATCTGCATGTCCTTGTCACACATCCAGAGACTCAAACTTAAAGCATGTAGCAGTTTCTTCAGCAGATGGCAGGCAGTTTATATAACTTTATAATTTTATATCAAATGTATATACACACACAGCAACAGGATTCTGCAATGTCCGTCTTATAAATCTCACCTGTGAGCCTTGTTTTAATACTAAAATCATTAATTTTCTCTGAGAACTGGAGTCTTGTTAGTCTACCTTTAAAATAGAGGAAATGAGACCTTGTCAAAGCACATATTTCATTTAAAAAAAATTACATTTAATAGAATTTTTAATGCTATTTTTATCAAGTCATCTACTTCCAGGATTTTCACTCTTTCCATCTGTCATCACATCATGATGGAAATGCTCCTAATGTTAACTTGTTTTTAAAAATTGCAGTTTGGTTTTGAAATTAAGACAGACTTTTTTTTTTTAATATACATTTTCCTTCCATAATTCAGCAAAAGGCTTTAAGATTTCCCTCTTGTTGCCAGTACAGTCAATCTCATAAGATTCAACATGAGCCACAGGAGCTTTACTTAATTGAAAAAAAAAAAAACATTGTTAGTATCTAAGGCAGAACCAAGTATTCAGTCATGAAACATCATAAAATATAAATTCATGATAAAGCAAATCGGAGATTCATGATGATGACAACATTTTATTCAGTCATGAATCGGTTTTACAAAAGTGTCCATTAAGGAAAGCCCTGTTTACCCCCCCCCCCCCCACACACACACACACCATACCAAAAGAAAAGCCTTTTTAAAGCATATGTTTTATGTAAAAATTACCGGTGAGAAGCAGAGAATCGAGAGCTATCATTTGGAATGACTCTCATCCTTCCAATCACGGACGCTAACTAAACCTGTGGCGTCCCGCATGTTTCTCAGGGATTTTTTAACAGGTAAATAAGCGGTTAGTAGACAATCTATCCTATTAAGGACCTCAGTGTCACAGGGTGAACCAAGGATGCCCGTGACCGCGGAGCCGAACACTACAGCTAGCGGGCTGTCGCGATGCATCACTTTCTGGATTCTTTCGAGGCCCTACGTAGTCCACTCTCTAGATGATGAAGACGAGTTAAGGGATAGATGCTGCTCTTTGAAGGACGCGACGGCAAACTTAATCTGAAAAGCACAAGGAGCGGCCGTACATGAATTTAATTTCAAACCCCACCTCCCCCAGCCAGAAGAAAAAAAAACAGGCTTTGCAGACATATGACAGCAATTTGTAATACATAAAGAGCAAAAATGCACAGAACGGCATATTACACGTTTTATAGTCTGAAAGAAGAGCTTAGTTCAAAATCTATCTGTTCAGCTAATTAAAGAAACGTCTGTGTCTCTGCACTGGGCTGGGATTTTGTTTTGTGTTTTTTTTTTTACGTAAATAAATAAATAAGCCTCTGCATGTGTGCGTGTGTGAGCTTCAACTCGTGTTTCAGAGAGACGTCTGTTTTTTAAGTACAAAACGGTACAGGATGCACTGCACTATCCAGACCAAACGGGATTTGCAAGGTGTGCTTCAGCTTGATAATCTCTCTGTGGCTGGAGACATTTAAATCTAAATAGATGCCATAAAAAAAGTAGAATAAGAAGAAAAAAAAACTGCAAGTCTATCCAACAAATACATTAAAAGTTAGTCAGTTATGCTTAGTTACAATTAGCAGAGACAGGCGCTGGACACTTGTTTTTCATCCAGATGGATGCAGAGCCCTAGAAAAAAAAAGAGAATGAGAGGAATTAATCGATCGGGCAGCGAAAAGGAAAGGATACGCCCGATGTCAGAAGCTGAGCAGGGCAAGACACTGAACCCCC
>JAODUD010000082.1:4089349-4099684 GCA_026784285.1 Stomatorhinus walkeri | reverse complement strand
TTGGACTAATAGCTGACAGACATTTTACATGCAGGCAGGGAGGGGGGAGAGGGGTAGGGGGGGGGGCGTATATCAGCCTGGAGTCCCTATTCAGATCAGTCCCTGCACCCCAACACTGTATTTTCAGGACTTTAGAGATCCTCCCTGATTATTCATCGTGTGTGGACATAATACAGGCCATAGCATTTATTTACACAAAGTGGTGTTTTACAGAAACGGCTGGTTTTGTGTAAAAAAATACAGATGCACGCACACGCGTACGCGCACACACACACACACACACATGCTCGCGCGCGCAACACTGATTTTGGAGCGAGGCCCAGATCCGCTTAGGCCAGGGGCTGTTTGATCGCAGGTTGACAAGGATGTGGCAAACTGCTCCAGTCTTATGCTTCTGCGAAATGTTTAAGGTGACGTTGCTGCTTCGTTCTACAGAGAATGTTTTTTTAAATTATTATTTCTTTATAAAATAATTTTCAGCTTTTAAGTTGAACGAGTTTTTATGGGAGTTGCAGCTGAGGGTGACAGGCCACGCCTCATCGTACCACTTAGAGTTTGTTGTGGACGTTTAAATATCCATGAATGTGCTGTGGCAGAAACCATGGCGACAGAAGGGGGTGGGGTGATGGGAGATCATGGGTAAGATCAGGCTAGTTACATGCTAAATAGTAATTAGCAGGATGCTAACCCTAAAAACACCACATAATATTTTACTTTTGTGAAAAAGAGAAATATTTTGCATGTTTTGATATAAAAATCACAAAATCGGTGATTTGGTTTTTGCTTTCAAAAAAGAAAATGTTCTTTAAAAAGTAATCATATATTTTACGCATTTAATTTTAAAAATCAACTGCAGATGCAAACCAGTGGTGACTATTTGTGTGTAAAAGCATGCCTAAGTATATGCTTTCACTGTGAGACTCATTCAAATGAAAATCATTCCCCGGAAGTATTTCGCGTTTAACAAATCACTGGCTAAATGTTGCTATCTTGCCGCGTCCAAGTGCAACAGCGGATGTTACACTTTTAACAATGCGTCTGACTGACAGGTATTGTCTAAATTTAGAAATAAGCTTTTGGAAAACTTGGAGAAGCCCCGAAGCATCATTGGTAGGAAAAACAGTGAAACAATTACAGGATTAAAGCATTGAAGGTCTACTTTTCATTAGCGGATCAAATTAACTGGAGGATAAAACTCGGAAACAAAAAGCCAAGGACCTTTCAGAAATCGCTGCTAACTAGCGACTCCGTCTCTGTGGGGAGCTGGGTTCTGAAACCCACTAAGTAGAAGTCTCGAGGACAACTGTGATTTCAGATGTACCAGCCGAGCAGACACCCCAACCGCCAAGTAAAGTGTTTCGCGGGCCCTGCCAAATTGGGACTTTCACAAGGGGAGCTGCCTTTTCATCAGTTACCCAAGACGGAGTCGATTCATTAAAGAAAAGGCCCTCTGAATCCTTAATGCACGACGAGGAGCCTGGCTCAGTGCTACAACTTCACTAATCTGCTCTGATGGCATAAGTAGAGGGGAAACTTGTTATTGGAAACACTTATTGAGTCGCAAACGGGAGTATCAGATGCTGACACCTCCGCCAGAGAGCTTTATTAACCCCGTGTTCCCATTCCAAAGTGATTGCTGAGACTTCCCTGCAAATGCGAACAATCTGGAGGGAGACCAGCTCAACTGAAAGAACTAAGAATGCACATGCAGCCTCCCTGTCCTGAAAGTACGAGACTGGATTCCCCGTGGGTGGCAAAAATATAAAAAAGGGTTTGCATTGTGACAATCATTGTCTGCATGATTCTCATCTATCTATTGATCTATCTATTTGAGTGTTTATTGGTTTATTTATTTTCCATTGGGATTACACACACAATATGTTATTTGCATAAATTTGTGGTACAGGAAAACTGGAAGCGACTGTAACCTGAAAGCACAGCATAAGAGCAAACATTGATAGGAGTACGATATCGGTGATATTGATAGGAGTACGATATTGGTGATGTTGATAGGAGTACGATATCGGTGATATTGATAGGAGTACGATATTGGTCGCTACACGACGAGCAAACAAACTCGGCACTGATATCTCATTCCTCAGGGAAATCGATTTTGACTAAAAGAGGACTGAGACCAATATAAAAGGCCAATATCACAGTCATTTTCACATGGCATTCCTCAAATTCAATTAACCCGTTACATGACAATTAATTTGCACAGCTCTGACGTGCATGTCCAAGCCGAGAGGCACGTTAATAGCCTTCCGTGAAGTAAAATCAGAAACAATAGCTAGCAGCGAGCCCGTGGCTTGCCGTTCAACATGGCCGCGACCTGTTGGAAGAGTACACACGGCCGAGGCATGTTTCAGAGGCGATGGGAAGCATATTAAATTTACAAAATGGACGCTATCGCTGGTCGACATAAAAACGCAGTGGAAAGAAAAACACACAGTACAAACAGTCCACTTGACAGTTTACCGCCGCGACAATGGCTCTTCAGTGGCCTGCGTGGAAGATGGGGGATTCAAGGACAGGTGCGATGGCGGAGCAAACTTGCGGCCCTGATTTACTGTTATCGCTGCAGTGTAATCCGCACCGTGGCCTCTTGGCGGGGGCCATTGTTCTAGCCTCAGAAAGGCCTTTCATGATTGAAGATGCATGAATGCTACCAGGTGGCCTGCGATTCGGGGATGGGGGGAGGGAGAGAAGATAAATAAATAAGGAAGATACGTGTCTGACGCTCCACTTAATCCCTAGTCTACAAAAGGTGCCGTCATATACTTCGGAGCCAGGGGAGGGAAGTTTGCGAGACGCCCGGCAATCGGTTGGTGAGGAATCGGCATCTCAGCGCTGATTCTTAATCAGATTGCGCTGAAATGAACAGCCCGTGTGGCAGCTGTAGTTTTCCCAGGGTTAATTACCTTTCACTGCTCAGCCCTAATGAGTCAGCTGTTCATGTCATTAAACTCCACTTCATCCCGGCGTCCTCGTCCTCCGTACCCACTGCCGTGCGCACTTTGCCTACACGCTTTAGGCTGGGCGGGGGGCGGAAGAGGTTGTCCCCCGAACCCGTCCCGAAAAGCTGAGGGCCCGTCATAAATGTGGCTCAGAACTCATCAGGTTCAGGTTCTGGGGACAGATGGTTAAATCTGCCGTTCATCTCCGAGTGAGTCAACAGTGGTCCCAGGGCCCAAGACCTGTGCGCTCTTCAAGTGGACAATGTCAGTGGTGACTAGGGACCTCAGTTTAAAGGTGGGTGGCAACCCCAGGCGACCTGCCTTGACCTCCCCCCCGCCCCCACCCCCGGTGCAAGAGCCCCATGCACTCCCATGACAAAAGTAACTGGGATAGTCAAATGAGGGGAAACGAAACAGTGTATTTTCAGTGTGCACGTCATGGACACACGTTGCACAGAACAACGCTGATAATTCTGAAGCACACTACATAAACTGTTCTCGCAAAACCATTTTTGGCTCTGTAAAAATCACGGGCTGTCTGGGGAGTTTTAAGTGATTTCTGCCACTGTGTGGCAAAATCCCGCGGCTACCTGGATTACAAACTTTAGTCCTTTAACTCGTGCCAGAATAAATCCGTGTTAACTCGGATTTACCTCTGGCAAACGAATTCCCAGTCCGAGTAAGCTTTGTCAGGAAGGAGCGGTACACAAGCACTTTAAGACGGGGCTAATGTTGGAATTTCGCAATAGCAAAAAAAAAAAAAGAAAAAAACTAACAAAAAAAGTTTACAACCAAGAAAAACTATTGAAGTATTTAATTTTCAAAGCACAAAAAAATTGCTGTCTTTTTATCTTTAAAGCTGTTCATGTATTTTAAATCCTCCCTATGGAAGGAAGCTTCAAATTCAAACAGTACACGAGAAGTTTTGAAACAGCCATAGCAATAACAATTAAAACTTCTGAAAAGTTCCCTGCAAGGTAGTTAAATCAAACTGCACAGGTGGGATATACAAAATATTTACCTGTTAATTAAGACGGGCTGACTTATTAACACAAGAATTGTACATAAACTAAACATTCCAGAAAGAAAGAATTACTTTTTATCAACATATATATATGAATAACAAGTATTTCAGAACATTACTGAAAGAGTACTTCTTTCACTGAGGAATTCATTCAGTAGCAGCTAATCAAGTATTCGCTTCATTACATCCACTAGTCTGCTGTGTTCATTAAAATAATATCATATATTTCACAAACAGAAAACAGTTATTGCCTACTATTATCCTGTTTTAAGTCCCCTTTCAGTGATAACACACAGTTAAGCCCTTATAATTTTGTATGTCATAAAACATTACCAGCACTCTGTACAGAGCAACAGTCCAGCTAGCCAGACAAGCCGATGGTCCGTTACGACTACATGCATCAATAAAATGAACAATCTTTATGTAAATGTAAATTTAACTGAACTACGTGGTTTAATGAAAAGACAGAACTTTAAGACACATCTTAACGCCCCAAAAAAGCTGCTTCGTGCTGAATGTGGCAATGTATACTGTGGTATTCTGCCATCCTGATATCATGATTTCACTTGAATTTAGCATTTGTTAAGTAAACTAAAATGAGTCTTCTGTTCAGCCTCAGTGATCTCTAAGCCAGCACCTTTCAGAAGATGTGTATTGAGGTCACTTATTTGCCTGAACAGTTAAAGTTCACTGAACGCATCACTTAAACATCTTAGATACCCCCCCCCCCCCACCCCATGCACACATCCCCATGAAACACACACACACACAGAGGCTGTGGAAACAGACTCCCTGCTTCGACCAGAAGGATGGTTTAAAGTTTTAACCTGCATGCGAGCAGGATGTGTTCAGATAATTCTCCAGGATGTGATGTGTGTTCAGTGTGTTAACAGAAGCTACCGTTCTGCTTTATCCTGAGGGTAATTAATTTTACACAGACTCTGCTGGCCTTTCCTAATTGAAGTGCTTAGCCTGCCTACCTCTCAGTCGCCTGCCTGACGCTTTAAGCGTAAAAGTCACATTTCGATCCCATAACGAGTAATTCTTCACTCATGGCCGAACCAGTGCTAGACACGAAAGCCTGGACGTGTGATCCACTAAGTGAACGGTAAGTACAAAAGATCCTTCTGACAGGCACAGAGGGAATTTAGAGAGGAAAAAAAACTTCTCCCCTAAAGCAGACACTTTGTGAAAAAGACTTTATATCCAGCACAGAGCAGTATCTCCACTTCTTGAAAAGATGTTGCAGGAGCAGACAGATGCTTGACTTCCTGCTCTTGCCGTCCGCAGGCGAATCCGGAGGGCTTTTATTGATTTCTGCAGGAGAGGAGCTTTTTAGCACGCCTCGCAGGGGCGCTCGGAAAATGTCACTGTTGTGTTACATTGTTAAGCTGTCATTTGTGTAAAAGCTCCGAGACGCAGAACGCCGGCGAGCGGGCTGAAGCGCAATTTGCGGAAAGAGTAAACACAGCGGCGTTAGGGTGCCGCTCCTTATGATAAACATTTCCTAATTATACGGACGCCCGGCGAGAGGTGTACGCTGCAACAACAAAAAAAAGAAGACGGCAAGGGCGCAGTGATGGAGAAACTTGGTAAACACACACACGCGCGCGGGGGCGCGCGCGCGCGCACACACACACACACACACATACCCTCGCGCACAGAGGGGAAAAACCCCAGATTAAAAAAAAAAAACAACATTTACAGGAACAACTGTGCGGTGACACAAGTTGAAGTATGCCGCTTAACCAGCTAACTTTGTCTCCGTCGCCTTTCTCACTGTCTCTCCCCCCCGCCCCACACACTACTCACCGGTTCGCCTCCTGGAAGTGAACGCTTCTTGAAGTAGCACAATAACGTCTCATTAATCTACTTATCTGTAACTTGCTCAGAGGCTGCGGCGACTAACGGACGCGGTCGCATCCCTCGCCTTCCACGGGGCAACGCCGTGAGCTCGACTCACCGTTTCCCTTTTAGCCTTTGTTCCTGCCTTTCATGCTCGCATCAAGGAGGCAGCGATGTATAAAGAAGCAGAGGTGGCTAGGTTAGTCCCGCGTGTCGCTGTCGCGTGGAGCGCGCGCGGACACTGTGATATTCTACGCTGCTGCTAAGCTTTTTTTTTGTAGCCTTTGTGTCATTCACTTAACGACCAATCTCATTAGCTGCCTGGGTACAATAGGCTGAAACATTCTCTGTGTAAATACACCACATGGTGACCCTCAAGGTTAGACCTCTGAAGGTCTTTTTAATCACATAAAAGATGGATTTTTTTTTTTTTTTAGAAAATCAATGACCAAAAAAAAAAAAGAAGAAAAATTGAACAGATTGCTTCCAAAAAAAGGACTTTTTTTGTCTGGATTTTAATACATTTTCTGGATTAGATAAGGATGATCAAGTTTTTTCCCCTTATCACTATTTAGAATATATTTATTCTAATTAAAAACATAAAATAGTACTTAAGGCTCCAATATATATTATACAATATTTATCAAGGAGAATATTAGCAAGAGTATTAAATATTAAATATCCATTGGCATTTCTAAAAGTGAAATTTACACATTTACTTTGTTAACAGAAATAAGCATTCTATTAGTAAAATTTAAATGAAAATTAATTTTAAAGATTTACCATATAATTAAGCCCTATAAAATATAATTGTATTTTAAATTGAATAAAATATTACAGATCCCTGTAACACTTTCCACAATAAGTGTATGGAAGTCAAATGCACTCAAAATTTTTTTTTTTTAAAGTATATATTTTTCATTATAATACAGGCTCTATCTAAAAATCAATATTATTAAAAACACATCAAAAGAATAACTAGTAATCTGTGACGTGACAAGAGGCATCATGTACATTAATACCGTGTGGACATTTTGCGATTGTACTCAACACATTTTTGCCACTTTTCCTGTTTCCCCCAGTGCCATGTCTATGGTATAGTCCTCTAATTCCATGCAAAATGAATTATTGTAAGTACTCGCAGCTCTGACAGCTGTCCGTAAGCAGCACCGGGGACGCTTCTATTGGCCAACTTGACCCTTGTTAGAAAACAAAACAAAACAAAAAAAAAATAAAAAAAATAAAGAATGCAGCAGGCTGGGACTACTGAGAGAGGTCACTGGAGATTTTCCAGACAAACGCGGTACAGGGGAGAGGCAGAATGAAAAGGACAGACTCGGAATCTCATTTTAACAGACCGCACACAATCTGGGCTCCCACAGAACTATCTCTGCCCGACCGCTCTCTATTTATCCCTTATCAGTGTTTACCAACCGCGAGTTTTCTTTCATTCACACTGTGAGGCAGTTCTCCTACTATCAGTCAACAGCTGACACCGTGGAACAGCCTCAAAGGCAGGAAGAAGGGATCAAAACTAAACCAAAGCTGTTTAAACAATACAACAGAGGAAATAAATTCATAAATCCTAATTCTTCCCCAACCCACAAGGGTACGAGCAGTTCCTTTATAGTTAGTCCAACAAACAAACCCAGCGCCAATGAGGTAACATTACAATTAAGGTAAATGCAAAAATATAGTCTAAAAAAAAAGAGGGGAAAAACCCATGTAATTTTAATTAGAAACAAAGCTTACAGCTCCTGGATGCCAAGAAAATTAAACTTGAACAGTGTGTCACTATGATACTTGGAAATTTTTTTTTTTAAAGCCTGTGAATTCTGCTTACTGAGTGTCTATGACCAATTTGCCCAACGTGCTAAATATTCGCGCGGCGCTTTCTGATGCTTCTGAGACAGAACACGGATATGGACGCAAAATTTTATTTTGCCAATTCCCCAAATCATGTGTTGAGGCCCCTTCAAAGGTTTCTGATTTAACCGAATGTCCGAAAATTGTCATTTCCCCCCCCCCCCCTAGATACTGCGCTCCAACTCAAGGTCCTTCAAAACGATCTAATTGGGCTTTGAAGCGCTGCTCACATTTTAACTGCTTGGCTCTCTGAAAACTTTAAAACAACCAGGCGTTGCCGTGGACGTGTCAGACATGCTTGTCCGTGCCTTTTTCAAAAGTTATACATCTGGTTCATTTTTTACAATTAAAGGCCGTGAAACTGGAGAGGAGGATAACGTTACGTGGCGTTACAAGACAACGCTTCGGAGTGTGAGGGCCTGTATGTGGCGTCACTGGTTGTAAGTTCACCCCACTTGTAGACCTCTTCCTTCTATATGCTAGTTATCTTGGGGAGGGCAGACATACATGTAGCTGGATGATAGTATATAAATCGCTGTCCGTTTTTTAGCATGAGCGTGAGTGATATTCGACCTGCTACTTAAGACCCCTGAAGCTGCAAACTACCTCGTATACAGCCTCAGAAACCGTTCAGAATAATGATGCACACGTACCAGATAATGAAGCGAATCGTCGTTTTTTTTTTCCCCCCACCTCATGCTGACATTTTTAGCCTGTTAATTGTGTCACACAGCAAAAGACGAGTCTGAGCCCCACTAATCACACCATCCGAATGGCCCTCGCCGTATTTCAGCCTCTGCGCGCCGTGCAATTACAATTTCAAAATTGATTTCCCGGGTACATATTAACAGCCATGTTTTCTGGAGCGCTTTTCCAGAAATTAAGTAATTAATTACATTTATCCTTTCGCCAGCTGCTGTACGGCAGATGGGCGCGGGGCTCGAACCTCGTTGAACCGAAGCCATAAGTCTCATTTCCCTGGATTAGCTGAGCAAAGTTTGGGTATGTGGCTCAGGTATCGTCCCCGACACCCGGACCCCGGACCCCGGACTCCCACATCCCTCAGAACTGAGCCCCGACAGAGATAGGAGACCGGGCTGCGTCAGCTGCCGTGTTTGAACCGCTCTGATGGACCTTGATGTGATTATGATGTAAATGACGTCTGTCTTTTGTCTCAGCGTAATGTGGTATGAGGTGGGGGTGGGGGGTGGGTTGACAGGCACCAGAGCTTTTCCCGTCCCCTTGCCTGTCCCTTAGGTTTTAGTCGCGACTCAGGTGCCTTCAGGGGCGACTCAGGCGCCTGTTACACCTCCGATGTCATTACCGGACACTTTTAACTCCACGAGCAGCACCACTCATGGGTAAGTGCTGTTCACCTCGTGGGGTTTACCGTCAGAACTCGGCATCTGCCTTGCGGCAGATGTTCCCACAGGTGCGACTGCGTCTATATGCTTCTCCCCCCTGCCCTCCCCCGCAAACCGCAGGTGGGTCGATGCTCAGCTGAGGCTGCAGCAAGACAAGGAATCTGCTGATTTTAGCTACCATGGACAGCTCCCGGACTTCAGGGCCGATTCAGGTGCCGTGCGATAGTGCCGGTTCCCCGCGGCGGCTGTCTGTGATACCATCTTGCACGGAGGCCTAGAGAACGGCACGAAGGGGCGGCCCCGGGACAGAGCCTCCTGTGTGCCGATCATCGGCATCAGATAATACTGCTGGATTCATGCTCCTCTGCGGTGCTACGGGGCCGTGCAAGAAAGACACATACCTCAGCGTGAAAGAGCATTTCAGCACCCGTGATCACGCCTCTCCGCAGCCCGCCCCGGGGTCTGTGTTTGGGTAATGTGTTTACACACCTGAAAAACCACGAGTATTTGCCCAGGCAACCGATTCCGCATCACATATCGCTTTCCTTTAAATAACAAAATGGTCACAAGGTCATTGCGGCTTCTTTAATCACTCTTATTTTTACCTTTGTTTTGAAACTTTAGCAGACGGTCGTCTCTGGAAATAAAGAAACATTTTCTTCAGATATGATATAATATGTATATACCCTAACCCTAACCCTAACCTCACTTATACGTCACTTTGGACAAAAGTGTCCAGTGAACGACTGCAAACAGAAGTAAAAATGATGATAAGAGTGTGAGGATATGTATAGACTGCCAAAATGTTTTGCTAACTTAGTGAAGAAAGTGCCTGTCTCTCCTAACTATGTGAAATGCCCCCATCTCATTACACAGTACTCAGAATCCAGCATTTCATAATGCAGACCCCCCCCCCCCCCACCCCCCGTGCAAAGGAAAGCTAGACACTAGAGAATCCACTGTGAGCTATATGACCCAAAGCATTTATTCTTACTGAATAAAACAGTTTGTCCTAAGAAACATTACTTAATTAGATTGTATCACGATTATTTATTTATTATGATTATTTATTACCAAGCGCTGAAGTGACCATCCCTGCACTTGGAGAACCAAAACACTGTATGTGTGAAGTGAAGTGCAGAGCATCAGAGAATTCCTTCCAGCTTACATACCGACAAAGGAGTTTGCAAAGGGATACTTTAAACCCTCCCTAAAAGGACAGGTCAGTGTGGTGTAGTCTCTCTCCCTAACCCCCCCCCCCCCCCCCACATCCACACAA
>JAODUD010000082.1:4068712-4082264 GCA_026784285.1 Stomatorhinus walkeri | reverse complement strand
GTCCCCCCCCCCCCCCCCCCCCAGCACCCAAACAGCAAGATAAAACCAGCAGCGAGTCCTTCAGTGAGTCGTCTGGATTCTAGCATCAGCAGGTGTGGAAGTTATCCACCCACGCAAGATCAAGTCCACAAAGAGTGTGTGAACCGCCGTCTTTATCAAGATAGTTGCCCGGGTCCCGCTCTGATTTTTTTCCCGTGCATAAAGACGACTGTGTGAAATGACACTGGCTCCTTCACATTCGCGACCTCAGTGCAGTCGCTAAGGGAGCAGCGCTAAATCAAATTAGCCTGTCAGTCTCCTGTCAAATCAGCGTCTCTGATTTCCAACAAACAAGTAGGTAATTACAGCTGTAGATCTGATAGGGGGGTTCTTATCTGTCTTACGGCTGCTGGCTCCTTGAGCGAAATTCAAAGGGTCTGTGCAGATTTTGCCTGGGAACCTTTGATAGAGTCCCTGAGCGTAAACTCAAAACGACCATTCGAGCTTCCAGACCACTGTGTGGGTCCCTGCAGCGGTCTTAGTCAGCTGCTCTGTCAGCCCCTGTGTGGAAAAACATCAGGCCAGAATTCAGGAGAACCAGGACACCCGTGGAGGCAGCAGGATGTTCATCATCTATAGACACAGAACTCTAACCAGAAGGTTGCTGGTTCAGATCCTATCAGGAGTTGTTTATGCTACACCCTCGCAAGGCCATATCATCTTGAAGAAACGGGATGTTCTTGAGAAACATCAAAGTGCATAACACGGTAAAACTGTCTGATCACTTTCCATAAAAACTTTAATGAAAATTTAAACAGTGGCACTGACACCCATAGGCACAGACATCCCACCTCAGGGCTGGTGCGATTCTTCAATCAGTGTTCTCAACCCCTTAAAACCTACCCCACGCCCCCAAGACTCCAGTGAATACGACAGGTTTTTCTTCCAGTTAGAACTATATGATGTAATAAACTGTACAGTGACAGGCACCGTCTGACGTTAGCATCACCTCAAGCAGCTGGAGGGACAGCAAAAGACATCTGGTCATTTACGTTTCCAGTCACACCATAGAGTGACATTACCATCACAGCTCAGCAGTAAAGGGTTACGAATTATACTCCCTAGAAAGGTCAGGCACATTAAAGTACGGCAAAGTGACATTTGAATAAACTTTATTCCTCTCTGGGCAGATGCGACAAACTGGAGATTGCGGTCGGACTGAGAAGAGGCAGAGCTTTCAGCGGGGTGTGGCGATGAGGAGGAGATGCACTCCAGACATTACGGCGTGAAACGCAGTTAAGTAGATAGCAAGGTGCCCTACTTCCTGAAAACAGGTACATACCACTTTAAAACCTTGATATTTTTACATCACATATAAGGGATCAGCCCCGCGGATTAGATGATCATTTGAGGTGAAAAAGTGTGTAATATAAACTAAAATATGAAAAGTACTCCATTTTTAAAACAGGTTCCTTGCAGCAGGGAGAGTTTGAGACTGTAAAATCCTATTAGAAATCCCATTACGCTACACTTCTGAGTTCCAGATTCCTTACGTCTTGCCCAATTTAGTATGTAAAATGACCTTTAAAAGGCAAGTTTATTGGGAGAAAAAAAAGCATTCTGTCTGTGCCATTCAGGGGCCGGCTTGAGCATCGCCAAGAAGCCCTTATTAATGTGATTTACAATGTTGTGATTGCACGTATCACAGGAGGCTGTTTGCTGGGAATCAGTGAGCACATGTCCTTTCAGACAAACAAAGACATTGATTATGACGGAAGTTACTCCAGCACAAGTAGCGGGGCTGTTGTGATTAATGGGGCTGGCCATTGATTTGCTTTTGTTGAAATCTTTGTTAACTTTTTTCCCAGTCACAATTATCGCTTGTTATGAAACAATGCAGCCAATTAAGGAAGTAAAAATTAAATCTGTCGATGGGCCCATTCCGTGTAATTATCAATTTTAAAGATATATTGTTCAAAACAAATCTGAATGTCAACACTAAGAGGACTTTCTTATGTTCGTGAGAGAAAGGTATACTTCAGCTTTTATGACACCCCCCCCCATCACCAGCAGTCCACTGATTAATTTATCTTCGCAGATGCTTCTATCCAAAGTGATACACTCACTTTTGTTTTTTTTTGAGAAAGTAGGGTTGGCTAATTCCTGGAGCTATTGGGAGTTAAGGACCTTACTGTAGAACACAGCAACAGTGATCAGTCAACAAACCCTAGGATTTGAACCAGCAACCTTCCGCTCACAGACACAGGAACCTAACCCAACTGAGCCACTTACCACAATTCCGCGCAAAAGATACTATTTAAGCGGCTTCAGATGCAAAGAGGTCACTCTTCTCGAAGAACGAAAGAAAACAGCCTGTGCATTTTTTGTTTTGTCTACATGGCATTATGGGAGGACGCCATGCTACTTGGTGTAATCGCAGGTGTCAAACCGTCAACTGTGCCTCTACCTGAGCTCCCGTCACAAGACACAAACACTGGGAAGAGCGTGCTTGTATGCTCATGGAGGGATTGCCGAGGTTCGTCTCCCAGTCATCCGTTCGGGGGGGTATCCATTGTCCCGAGTCTCAATGACGTTACAAAAGGTGCTTGACACACATTGACAGCTCTCGGGTTGATGCTAGCTTTGGAATTTGCAAGTCAAATGCTAGTTTGAGTCTAAGAACTCAATCAAAAGGCGATGCACAATATTCTCCAGATTTTTCCCAAGCACTTAAAAAAAAAAAAAAAAAAAAAAACTTCTCCCAGATCCAGACGTTTATACTCCCTGATTTCTCGCATCATCTCTCCGAGATAGTGATAATACGATTTCTGTTTTTTTTTTTTCGCTGTTGAGAAACAAACTGGATTATAAGCAGATCGCTACATAAACAGCTTTCAAAAGGAGGCGGCTATTTTAAAAGAAGCTGGAGAAATGCAAAGGAGGATTTAAATTTTAATTTGAATGTATTCCAGCAAGTGAAAGGTTCTTTTGATAGGGGATTTCAGCAAAGATGACGGTATTTAAAAGTGATAAACAAGCATCGGAAACCTCAAGTCAAACACAGTGTTTGCTTCTTTCTAGTACGGGGAAAAAATTTGATGTGACTTATGCTCATATCCAAAAAAAAATTTAAAGTAAGTAATAATACGAATGGAAATGCAAATATATCAGACGCACAGAGCTATTTCCTAGCTATTTCTGTTGGCAAATTAGATAATTAATATAGGGCAGCCACACCAGAAACTTGTATTAATATTAATATTGTATCTGTACTAAATTGTAGACACCACATTCGCAGGTGATTTTCTAAATACATGTATGAATAATAAAACTACTTAATGAGTCTTCCAGAGACAAGTGCATACCTCAGCGCCTGACAGAAACAGTGTTTTGTAAGACCCTGCAGGAGATTTACCACAATAAATAGCAAACAAAAAGCAAAAAAAAATTATAAAGGGGGGGGGGGCTTTATTCCGAAATGACAACGAGGCTCCAGTAAAGGACAAGAGACACGTGGGTTCTGGGTCCGGCCCGGCCCGGGGTTCACAGGCGCAATATCACCCAAACGCAGGGCTCCTGCTCCTCTACCAGAAGACACAAATGGCAAGCAGCTACCCTTTTTTATATCTGAATCTGCCAAGGGTAAATCCAAAAATTAATATTGTAATAAGACAATGGACAATAGGATATTAATCGGACAGCATAATGATGTGCGGAGCGTTTGGTAAGAAGACGCAGCCAAAAAGCCCAGTGAGGACGGAGCCGGCCAGTGGCATCTTCAACAAAATATCCATAAAGCTAAAGTGTTAAAGGTACATTTTTTAGATATTTTACTGCACGGGAACCTGTGTCCTCTTATCCTCCGGTAACAAAACATAAACATACACCAGCACAATTGCACACCGCTAATTTATTTAGCGCAGCCATGCTAATGATACCACGATGTGGCTGCTTTCATTCCAAGCAGAATGGTACAACTTTGTCCATTTGTCAGAGCAGAAATCCCCTTTCTTGTGGGTTCAAGAGGCATGTGCCAAGCAGTTGTTAAAGGGACTCAGCGACGGGCCTTATCTGACAGCTGCCTTTCGCAAAGCTAGTGCTTTGGCCCTTGCAGCGGGCTATTATTTTCCGATTAACACTGTGACATCCCAGTTTGGGAGGAGCTCCCGGGCTCCTGGAGATGGGGGGGGGGCGAGTTGCAGGATCCGGTTTGACCACTGGTCCGGCGGCCCAAAAGCCCCACACCACACAGGCAAGACAAAGGGTTACATCATGCACCCGCATAGCTAATCCGATCACGGGCCGCCATTGTGTGTCCTCAGCACACAGAGGCGGAAGTGCCAAGTAAACCCCATTCTGCGAGACTCCCTCATAGCGGGGCCGTGCCAGCACTGGGCTGCAGTTTCATGTGGGGGGGGGGGGGGGGGATGGGGGGTGTGCAGGACTGCGCTGAATTCGTCCACACAGCACAAGCATGCTTACCCTGTATCATGGACAAGGTCCCTGCAAAAAAAAAGCCCGTTCTCTGCTACCTCCATGATAAAATACGGATCGTGTCCCTATTTACAAATACGTAAGTGTTACCCTGCAAGCAGGCCACAGGGCTAAAACACAAAAGGCAGGGTAGATGTATATGTTCAAATAAATTTCAGAGAAAAAAAGCTGAAGCCTAGCTTATTGGAAGAGCGCCTGACCCTCAAGAAAATTTGAGCTCACTCACCGAGACCTGAGGAGGTAGGAGATCATTCGCTGAGGCCTGAGGAGGTAGGAGATCATTCGCTGAGACCTGCAAGGTAGGCGGTCACTCACTGAGACCTGAGGAGGTAGGAGATCATTCGCTGAGACCTGAGAGGTCGGAGATCATTCGCTGAGACCTGAGAGGTCAGAGATCATTCGCTGAGACCTGAGAGGTAGGCGGTCACTCGCTGAGACCTGAGAGGTTGGAGATCATTCGCTGAGACCTGAGAAGTCGGAGATCATTCGCTGAGACCTGAGAGGTCAGAGATCATTCGCTGAGACCTGAGAGGTCAGAGATCATTCGCTGAGACCTGAGGGGGTTGGAGATCATTCACTGAGACCTGAGAGGTCCAAGATCATTCGCTGAGACCTGAGAGGTTGGAGATCATTCGCTGAGACCTGAGAGGTCGGAGATCATTCGCTGAGACCTGAGAGGTCAGAGATCATTCGCTGAGACCTGAGAGGTAGGCGGTCACTCGCTGAGACCTGAGAGGTTGGAGATCATTCGCTGAGACCTGAGAAGTCGGAGATCATTCGCTGAGACCTGAGAGGTCAGAGATCATTCGCTGAGACCTGAGAGGTCAGAGATCATTCGCTGAGACCTGAGGGGGTTGGAGATCATTCACTGAGACCTGAGAGGTCCAAGATCATTCGCTGAGACCTGAGAGGTTGGAGATCATTCGCTGAGACCTGAGAGGTCGAGGATCATTCACTGAGACCTGAGAGGTCGGAGATGCTTCGCTAAGATCGGAGAGGTAGGCGGTCACTCGCTGAGACCTGAGAGGTTGGAGATCATTCGCTGAGACCTGAGAGGTCGAGGATCATTCACTGAGACCTGAGGGGTTGGAGATCATTCGCTGAGACCTGAAAGGTAAGCGGTCACTTGTTGAGACCTGAGGAGGTTGGAGATCATTCGCTGAGACCTGAGAGGTTGGAGATCATTCGCTGAGACCTGAGAGGTCGAGGATCATTCACTGAGACCTGAGAGGTCAGAGATTATTCGCTGAGATCAGAGAGGTAGGCGGTCACTCGCTGAGACCTGAGAGGTTGGAGATCATTCGCTGAGACCTGAGAGGTCGAGAATCATTCGCTGAGATTTGAGAGGTCGAGGATCTTTCGCTGAGACCTGAGAGGTCGGAGATCATTCGCTGAGATCTGAGAGGTCAGAGATCATTCGCTGAGATCGGAGAGGTAGGCTGTCACTCGCTGAGACCTGAGAGGTCAGAGCTTGCTTGCTGGGTTCCCGTCTTTGCTACATGACTCCGGCTCTTTCGGCTGCCGTTGGGTTTGCTTTTCCAGGACTCCCCATTTCAGACACCGCAGCAGAGGTAGCACAAGCCTGTAACTCCTTGCATGACCCCGGCATCGCTTGGCAGTGCTCCTGCAGCACTCCGTCACGCTCTCAGGTGGTGCTGCAACGAAGGACAACTCTCGGGAGTAAAGCAGGCTGCGAAGCAAGCTGCGGCTGACACATCTCCTCCATTCTACACACCACACCAAGAGAATGGATCATGACCGGAACACACACTTCACGAGAACAGCCCCCTCTTAGTCAGTCAGACCCAACCATCACCGGTGAGCACCATCTCATACTTCATCAGGAGACACTGAGAATCTGCCATCTTACTCCTAGACGAGTTGATGCCGAATATCGGCTTCTGAGTGTAAAGAGAAGCTTAGGTTAGTGTACTACATGAGCAATAAAATAATTTTTTTTAAATCACAATGATCATCACTCCGCTGTATGAAAACAAAATGGTTTTACCAAGATACATATATATTCATTAATAATTTACTAACAAGACTAAACAATCTGCTCCTTGCCAAGAGATCAGGTAGATCCACATAAGTTCAGCAGCTTCTGGATGGCAGTAGGGAGCAGAATATTAAGAACATGTGAAGAGGAGACGGAGTGCGCCTGTTTTCAGAGGAGAGTCAAGTGACTAGTGTGATTTGTGTTGATTCATCCCACCTGTCCCTCATTTGTGACAAAAAATCAGGAACTGATGTGTTCTGGTGTCCCTCATCCACAGCAAACCCAACGAGACTCCTGATCTCAAATCAGATTATGGTCTTGTTTTTTTCCTTTCCCTAACACAGCCCAAACCGGCGCTACGTTTCCCTTTTTTGCCATCTTGTCCTGTGTTGCTCCAGTCCCAGCTCCATCCCAGTAAACACTGAAGGGGAATTTCCTTTATCTAATAAACCCGTGATTCTGCCTCCGCCCCACCAGACTGGTTCTCGCTTATGGGTGGGGGAAGGGATGACATCTATCAGTTTCCCATGTCTACCAGACAGGAGCACTGTTCACACAAAGGGACATGGGAGAGCTAGTTGCTGTTTGTCAGAACTCAGGCCACCTTACTGTGACACAGGGGGCAGCATGTGGCTCAGTGGGCTAAGCCTGTGTGCCTGTAATCAGAAGGTTGCTGGTTCAAACCCAACCTCAACACATCTGTGGGTCCTTGAGCAAGGCCCTTAACCCCCAACTCCCAGGGCACTGCTATGGGTGGCTGCCCTTTGCAGGGGTCTTACGCTACAAAAACAGAGCAAGTGGTCCAGCTGCAAATGTGCTCTATTAGTCCTGGGACTTGAACCAGCAACCTTCCAATCACAAGCACAGCATCTTTAACCCACTAAGCCACACTCGGCCTCTAACTGGGCAAACTCATTTCATCCAAAAGAGTAGCTTCTCCCTCAGCTGAACCGTTCCTCTACCTCCCTGAAAGGAACGGGCCCAGGTAAATGCTGCGTTCTTCCGAGGCAGTATTTCGACAGACTCAGCTGTTCACTGGAAGGGGGCACCCACCGCGATTCCATCTTTCTGGGAGCCAAACAGCTTTCACTTCATATTTACGGGAGCCCCCACAGATATCGAAGAACAAGGTCAATCTCATGCGAAACTGCAAGATTTCACCATGCGCCACTTTCATGTCGTCGTTCCTCTACATACGCATAAATATTGAAAAACTGCAGTCGTGCATCAAATAGAGCTGAAGACCTACTGTCCCAATATGCAATATTAGTAGTGATATCAAAGCAGTTCGATTCAATTTATCTTTATGTAGCGCCTTTCACAACAGTCACCCAAGCTGCTCGACATGAATTTGTGGTAATACATGATTACATCATTTATACAGAATGATACATGTAACAGGAAAAAGGGGAGGATGGAAAGAAAGAAAGAAAGATAATGAATTCATCACAGGCAAAATTGTCCTGCAGGTGGGATTCAGAAGCATGCTGGAGGAGCCATGTGCCTTTGACTGAACTTAGCAGGCCTGGTGTGTAGGCATTCGAGTCACAGCAGTGCGTGCAGGAGGAACGGAGGTGGCGGGAGTGTGCTGGCTCAGTGCGGCCGTGCATGCAGCACACGCGGCGTCGGGCTCTACCTCCCTCCTCGCATGCGAGACACCTCCGTCCAGCCCTCCTCCCTCACACGCGATTACACTGCTGTGATGCTCAGCTGATGACGCCGGGCCATACGTGAGGAACGTTCAGAGCGCTTTCGAGTTATTTATCCCTTTGTATTTCTGAGTCAGAAATGTGACTGTCTCAGAGTCCTTCCTTTCTCTGTATTTCTGAGGCAGTTACAAGTCTGTGCCTCAGAGTCATTTATCTCTCTGTATCTATGAGTCAGTTATGTGTCTGTGCCTCAGTATCACTGATCTCTGTATTTCTGGGTCCAGTTACAAGTCTGTGCCTCAGAGTCACTTATCTCTCTGTGTCTCTGAGCCAGTTATGCGTCTGTGCCTCAGTATCACAGATCTCTCTGTATCTCTGGGCCCAGTTACAAGTCTGTGCCTCAGAGTCATTTATTTCTCTATCTCAGGGCCAGTTCTTTATTTGCACCCCACAATGATATATCTCTGTGTATCTCATGGACCACATATGTGTCTGTACCCCCAGAGTCAGCTATCCTTCTGTGCCTCAGAGTCAATTATCAGTCTGTGCCTTAGACTGGTGTCTGTTTGTGACTCAGAGTCATTAATCTCTCTGTATCTGATGGTTAGTTATTTGTCTATGCCTCATAGTCAGTTATCTAGTTGTACCAGAGTCAGATTATAACACTGGCTACACTTAGGAGCACAATACACAGTATCCACACTAAAAGCTTAAATGTAATTACTTCCCCTCAGCCGTTTCTGGCTGGGTCCCGTGAATTTCAAATGCACTGGAAATGGTTTCTTGGTCTCAAACTGAACTGCACATTGTGCACGTGCTAAGGTGCGCAGGTCGTGCGGTGACGGTACTACGCCTTAATTGCATTTCCCTTTGTACTGTGATCATTATGTTATTACATAATTACACAGTAACGATTATGTAATTGCTACGATGCTATTGTAATTCCTGCAATAGAAACACACTCCTCAGTGAGCGTGAAGCGGCATGACACAACAGGTTAGGTCGATCGCCATCTAACAGACGCAAGTGTCCTGCATTGCTTCTGCTCATAAGTTTAAATCTTCAGAGGACTCAATAGGTGTCAGAAAGGTTTAAGCATAAGGCCCTTTTCTCTAGGCAGTACACCTTTAAGAGGCCATTTTGAGAACCCCAGCCGACCACTCCTTATAACCAATTTTAACCCCCTACTCTCTTATAATCCTCATCTTCAAAAAAAAAAAACTTTAAAATGACCCTCAAAGTCTTAGCATCATGTCAGACGCTGCGTGAAGGCGTGAAACTAAATTATAGCCTCTGTTGCGGCCACAGCAGCGGGGACAGCGTTGAGGCTGAAGATCTCCGCGGCTCCCTTCCATGCTTTCTGCTGACCTCTGCTGGACCAGAGCAGCACAGGAGGCCTCCTTGCATTACGTAAGGAGGCCCAGCGCTCACAGCATAATTCGCCTGACGGTAGACAGAGATGTACCCAGACATTCGCACGTCTTCACGAGGCCCGGACATGCACCACGAAGTGTGAGGGGGGGCATAGTTTTACATCTGCACGCTGTAGGCTGCCTGACAGTGTGGGACAGTTTGAGAATTAACCTAGAAAGCGTTCTGCCTGAGTGCCTTGTGGGGAGGGGGGGAACAGGGCAGTATGGGCTTTCAAACTCAATACCCAGAATTCCTAAATTCACAAGCCCTGGTAGCAAATAGTACAAGACCTCTAGCCGGCGTGCCACAAGCCTGTGGTGTTCCTAAAATCTCTTCACGCTGACATAAGCAAATCGGCTGGCACCGCGTGGCAGCCAATAGCGGGAAGGTGGCGACCATCGCCGCCGGCAACCGGGGACTGACGGGAGCCACGTGCTGCGAGCAGCCGCCGGATGACCCACGCCGATTTGCCACCCACCCTCGGCGGAACGAAGCCAATTTACTTCACCGCCAGGGGCTTCGATACACAATCGCCGAATTACACAGCTGAGATCTGAACATGATTTACACCACATGAACTTAGTATGTTATTCAATAATACTGTGTATCAACACCATTTATATTATCATGGGGAATTACAATTTACAAAAAATAAATGTACAAATACAATTTATCATAAACTGCTATGAATAACTGTTCTTTATTTAATGTTTCTTTTTGAATTTATTTATTCATTGGGCAAATGGTAACATTTAAATAATAAAAATAACATCCATTTTATAAAGGTGGTAACAATACTGTTCTGAGAGAATTAAGATTTCCAGAGAAAATTAGGAAGGAAAGGAAAAACGAGAAAAAGCAATAAATAAATACGAGGCTAACGTAAGTCTGACGCCTCTTCTGCATGGACGAAACGGCGCATTCAGCTTGTTACCTTCTGTGGGGTGTTACACACCTGACCCCCACCCCCTATCACAGCTTACTCCTCTGTTAACACACTGGTCTTTTTTAGGAACCTGATTTAATTTTACCCGCCCCTAACAAGCGTGACTGTGTGTTTTTACATCCCTTAGCCGACCTGTGACTGACAGGCCGTTCGCTTCTGCCATGGGGCAACAAGAGCCTCACATCCACTGTAACTCAGTGCCACACCGCTCTGTCTAAACCCACCAGGTGGGACTGGCAGGTGTTCACTTCACCGTGTTTTTCCCCGGTGACCCTCTGCTATTTCGGCGTCGACGCACCAGATCAGATACTAAGGACAACTCCAAACTCAGCTCCGCGCTCCCATCACGATTGGTCCTGGTCTGTCGGGTTTTAACCGCACGCCCCACCATCTAGCCTCAGTGTAAACAAACAAATGTCTTTTCTGTTTATACACATGCCCGTGGAAAGGAAGAAACTTCCATAACACTTGTGAGTGTCATTTTAAGGCCCGCGTGAGAATGACGTGGGGCTGGATGGAGGTTCGTACATTAAAATTTATAACGGCGGTACGTTTCGGGCCCGCGGTAAGTGCCGGCTGTGAGGTGAGATGTGCATCTGTATGATCTGTAAATGAGGCATGAGTGACACTGCCACATGCGCGCAGACATGCCCGCTCGCTCGCTCGCTCGCTCACTCGCCCGCGCAAGAAATCGGCTACCGCAAACTCTGCCGGGCCGACGGCAAGCAGGCCAGTTCGTCCTGGCTGCCCCCTCGCCGTGGGATTCGGTGCAGAGATGGGGCTAATCTATGAAATACCCCCCCCACACACCCCCACACATGTCCCACTTCAATGGCTTTCAACATACTTTATTGTTCTTACATTATTGACACTATTGAACAGGGCCGTCTAGCTCTGTGGAGTGCCCTTGTCAAAAGTCCATCCACAGCGCCAGCGTACAAAGACACTTCCTGGAGGGACTACAGCTGGTATCCTCAATGGCTTCCCTTTACCGTAACACCTGTGACTGTTTTGTTGTGTTTCGCTTTGTCTTTGAGGTAAACAGTGGCTCAGCTGAGACCACATTGAACGCGGCGGACAAAGGGAATTTTTTTCCGTTGCGGACAATGGCTCCTGTGTGTCCGCAGGAGCGGGCCCCGGCCGCTGGGGGGGAAACGAGGCGCCGCGGTAAAAAAATTAAGCTTCTCCCCAAAATCCAGTGGCACAAAAAAAAATTAAAAAAACAGAGGAAGAGGTATGTAAGCGGCTTTCTTATTTTCATATTTATTTTCGAAACACCAACAAATAAAACTGCCACGGTGCAACGAACGCATGAGGCTGCGTACTTTGCCCCGCCAGCTCGCAGACTTTCGCCCCGGATCCTTACCTTTTCCAGGGGGCTTGGTGGCACTGCCGCTGGAGGAGGCCTCCTTGCTGTCCAGAGCTGGTTCATCTGGCTTCTCCGTGGCCCTGGACTTCCGCGGGCCGCCCTTACACTCGCCGGAGCATTGCTTCACCCTCCCCTCGTCGGCCTCTCGCATCGTTTTCTGCAAAACACTCTTACAGGTTTATCTCTGCGGGACCAGGAGTCTCCGGGCTCTAAACGGCCCTCAACATATATCCCCCCCCGTCTGTAGTATTTATACACAAACATACATTTATATCCCCCCCCCCCACAAACCGCTGGCATGCATGGCCAGGAAGGGCGTGCCACATTTTTTTACACTGTGGTACAATTTTAGCGTGTCTCTTAGCGCCAGCATGGAGTTCACGACGTCTTTACGACAGACGCGTCCCTCTCATATCTTTTATGTATGTCGCCACAATCATCTGCATTCTTCACGAAGAACAGCACGGTTCACAGGCTGCGTCCAGGTTGCCGTCGACGCGCAGCCACTCTCCGTGGCGATGATGCCGGTCAACCCGGCACCTGATCGGACGGATATGCTCGCGATCATCCCTCAGAATTCCAGCCCGCGGTCCGTACGGTATGCCGTGACAACAGCTTGCACATAAAAAAAAAAATTTTAAATTATAAATTAAATTTAAAATGTAAATACTCAAAATGCAAAAAGGTAAATGCTAAGGGAAAATCTAAAAACAAACCATATTTCCTAGTGTAATTAAGCCTAAAGAAAATAAAAATAACATGTTGTGTCATAATTGGGTGTTGTACAGTCCACAAATACTATTACAAGGCTGATCAGGATTAGCTGTAGTGTATACCTAGTTATCTATTTCTGAGTGCCAGGCAGACAGCAGTGGGCAACTAAATTTCAAAAGCTGGCAAATCCAGTTGTCTCCTAAATACAGAAAGTACTTAAATCCAGAGCTAACACAAGAAAAAGGAGGATAAAGATGTGCTCGCATATCACCAGAAAGCTGGTGCACTCTTCAGTATCACTGGCTAGGTTAGACAAATACGCTAAGTAGAGATCAAAACAATCCCTTTGATCTGTAGCCTAGTTTCCAGAGGAATGGTTTGGCTCTTGTTGTAAATAAGTTGTATAAATCTGCACCGTTTGCCTCCAGGTAATATCAGGATGGCCAGGGATTCACAGGCAAATATCTTGTGGTTAGTAAATAGATCAGATAAAAAGAAAAAAAAAGAACACAAATATTCCATGTGTACTGCGATGGTTCCTGTCAATGTTTTAAGCAGAACTGACTCGTAACGTCAAAAGTTTTGGGAAAAAAAAACAGCAGAGATGTGTAAGCGGGTCCCTGACCGTGACACAAAATGTCGTTTTTCTGGAAACGCGAGCCTGACACCGCTGCGAAAATGTGCCTGAAAATAAAGGAAGTGGGGACAGCAGGACTATCACACATTTAACTGCCTTTCCCACATAGGCATCGCACACATGCATTAAGTAAAAAAATCACGCCATAAGAAGGTGCATGGCGGTGTTTGTGACGCACATATACTGTACGCGCATCACGCTCATATGTAGGGACAGATATGCAACTAAGCAAACGCACGTTTAATCCCTTTCTAGCATCACCGCCAGCGCCCCCTTTGAGGTAAAGTGAAATTGACTGACAAGTCGGCGCCCCCTCAGAAGGTGGTGCCCTAGGCAGCTGCCTATGTCAAAT
>JAODUD010000082.1:4023725-4035794 GCA_026784285.1 Stomatorhinus walkeri | reverse complement strand
TTAATGTCCCTTGCAGAAAGAATGCCTCAAATTTTCTCTGCTGTTATAAAAGCTAGAGGAAGTTACTTTGAAAAAATATGACATTTTCGTCCTAATAAAGGTACTCAAACGGTGAACATACTATATGTGTATTTGTTAGCAAAGGATATTAAGTGCATTTTTAGTTAAGTGAGTAACATACAAATGTAGAAAAAGTGTGGGCAAAAACTTTTGACTGGTATCTGAGGGGCAGAAAAACACAAGATAATTCTGTTTCCGGAAAGTTGGCCATTTCAGCCTCTTAGGAAGAGTATTCTCCCAGCATGCATTAACTGCTTAACGTCGCTTATGTTGTTTACCCATTAGCTATGAGTATCAGCCAGCCGGCAGCCGAGGGTCGCTCCGCTGATGCGTTACAGCTCTACAACAAGACCCTAGTGCAGTTACAAGGAATCTGTCCTGCTCCCCTGCATGTTGTAGCTACTTCATCCTTGCCGAACATTTTATTCCGTGAAGCCATCTAGTAATTCTGGCATTAGATTTTAGATTAGCGTACACAAAGTGTTCCCCGCCTGAAAGCTTAAAGGCAAAAAAAAAAAGGGAAAGATTCACCAGAAATCAAAGTTAACTGGAAGTCCTTACTTGAGTCGGACTTGTAGATTGTTGGCGAGCTCCTGTTTGGCAGTTGTGCATTTCTGCTTAATGTCCAGCAGCTTCCTGTGGTTGTTCAGCATGATCATCAGCTGGTTGGCGTGGCTTAGACACAGGTCAGGCAGCACCGAAGTGTCCTTCAGGTTCTCTGCCCTCTTCTGATTGGCTAGAAATCCCTGGGGGAGAGGGGAGACCAACCAACTTAACATCAGAATACTGTATTCCATCAGACGACGTTCTCGACAGGCACCTTGATATTTTACACAATCTTTAAGACCTGAATGAACACAGGTGAAATACACCGTGTAGGTAGTTCATCAAATAAAAACTTAATGGTAGTTCTAGTGCTCCATGAACGGAGTAGTTACAGAGACCAAGAAAGCCATGCATGATATAAATGCATAAAGCCTTTGTTGAATCTAGATATTCTGTGAAAGACTGCCATCTGCTGGTCATTAAATACGTTTAACCCAGATATAAAAAAAAAAAAAAAATGCACGGCCACATTAAGTAGCATATTCACATCGAAATCCCACGCTTGTCTTATGTTTGAACTTTTCCTTTCAACAGGGGAACACATAGGATAAGTGTTTTCTGAGGGCACTGATGACGACGACCTGTGTGAATATGAACATCCGGCGAATTCCACAGCACCCGCCCACCCGCAGCATGACGGGCTGACCTGAGCGAGTTCCTTCTGCTCGTTGACCAACTTCTTGCAGCTTGCGATCATCTGGTCCAGAGCGTACAGCCTGTCCTCGAGCCCCTTGATGGCTTTCATGTTCTGATTATCCAGTTTGGCGATGGTATCCCGGCATTCTGCCAGAAAGGGCTGAATGATTCTCGGATCGAGCTGAAAGCAAAAATAGCCGAACCACGTCAATGACGAGTCTGCAAGGTCTATCTCTGTTTTACACTTAAGTGCAACCTGGCATGCATTGCCAGTCACATGTTTGAGCACTCCTGCTTGAAACACTAATTATCTAAGCTTGAATCCATCTACACTTGTCCATTAACAAGAGATGATGTCAGTGAACAGATGACTCAATTTGAAATAATTGGGGCAAACCATTGTGTCTTTCTAAGACGGCATGAGATTTGATATGTGTGGTTTGTACTGTCGAGCACGAAGGCAGTGTCACAGTCTGGGGTTTCTTTCCTAGTGATCTTTATGAAATCTAAAGCCAATCTCAGCCAGCATGGTTATCATATATTTCACATGCCATAAAGACGACTGTGGAATCCCTCAGTCGTCATCAACGCAATGACAAAGCCGGACAGAAGGATCATAGCAAAGCAACCCACAAGCAATCCATGTCTCAGGGATCTGTTACCAAGAAGATTTTGTCTATCCTGAGGAATCCCACAGTGAGACCATTCCCAGTTTTTCCGAACGCCTCTTTGATATGACATAAAACATTCATAACATTCCACATTTACAGCAAGTATACTTAAACTTCTGACTGTTACTGTTGTAAGAAAAAGTACAGGTAAAACACTATGTAAAACAATCTTCTATTTAAAAATATAAATGATTAATCTACTTTTCAATTAACACTTTAATTATTCAGAGTGAGTACGCATAACTAACAACCGTCTGCTGCAAGCTTCTTAAATGTCCTGGTATCAGGTAAGCAACTGAGCTGTACTATACACAGTCACTCTCCCAAAAAGCTTTTATTTCCTACTTCTCCTCCGCACTGCATGCTAAAATATCCATCTACTCTGAGTTAAACGGGGTCTGCGCACCCTGTTGATGGAGTCGAAGCACTTCCTGACAAGTGACTCCACGTCGTTGGGTCTGTCCTGGACGTTGATCCAGTCCAGTAGGCTGACGTTGAACTGGGCCGGGCCGCATCTCTCGGGGGAGTCCGCCTCCTGCAGGGCGGCCCTCAAGCCGCTGCTGTCCGTCATCTCGCTCCCCTCCCCGGTGCCGCTCTCCACGACCCGCGGCTCCTCCTCGGGGGAGGCGGTGTGCGAGCCGCTGGGCGAGACGGCCGCGTCGCTGGGGCGCAGCACCGAGCCCCCCGAGCCTTCATCCTCCTCGGCCTCATCGGCGGCGGCGTCACGCGAGGACGGCGAGGCGGACTTCTCCAGGCTCTCTCGATAGCTGTGGCGGGTTAGGCATTCCAGCAGCGGGATCCGGGCCATGACTGCCACCGCGATGCCTAGCCTGTGTGGGACGGGCGAGAGCCACATGGAGGCGCTGGGTCAGTACAGCAACGCCTCGGGTACCGTCTCTACGAGCGACGTGTCAACAGAGCTGCAGCTTAAAGATGCTCCATCTGAACCCCGTCAGATGACACGCCCCTTGCTGTGCTCACGATGATGTTTACGTGTCAGATGGGGCGGGGCCTAAGAAAACTTGATTTCTGATTGGCCCTCAGAGTGTCCCTTCCCAATCAATCATTAATTCAAAACATGTTATTGGCGCATCATACACTTGGCCTTTCTGTATGAAAAGGGTCCCTCTTATGCCTCCACCTTTAAAAAATTCTAGAATCCTGGCATAAAGACAAATTGATGCTCCACCGCAAATGTGAAAGGAAGCATTTAAAATGCAAAAGATAGTAAAGGAAGCGTTGACAGCACCGTGCCAGAGCGACACTCCCTCTCTAGATGGTATGGTACCTGCCAACTTGTCCTCCAGCTGAACAAAGTAACCCTGCCAGATCTGGCATCGAACTGGGTGAGATTAACACACCATTAACAACAAAAAATACCCAGGGATTATTTTGTACAGGTTACCGAAACAGAATAAATTCACCTAGTGCTGAACTTGGTTTTAAATCTCCGGTGACAAGATGCATCCAAGTATTTCTAGTTGACTGGATATTTAATCGGCATTATGCAAAAGAATCACTGGCCAAATCACCACAACATGAAAGCCAGTCAGCTGAAGGTGTGAAACAAGTGATCAACGGCACCACCTGCTCCCACCTCCGTCCACTAGATTGCCCAACGCCTAAGAGTCAGCCCAGGAGAGGATGGAGGTTCATCACGCGCCTGAGTGATACTGGAAGAGATGAAAGAGTGAGGCGACCACTGAAAACCGCGAAGGAAAGGACACAGCGCGCTCTTCATGTCCAGATTTGTTCTTTGTGAGCAGGACTTGACTGGATCCTTTACAGTCCTGCATAAATTTCTTCAAATGTGATCATTTTGGCATTAACATGTTGAATATGTCAACCGGTGACGTGTGCGACGAATCACCCGATGTCATATGGACGCCTTGATTATTTTTAAAAGCACTCCAAAAGCACTCCGAAGCTTTAAAAAAAAATTAAATGAACGAGGACTAAATTTGAAAAATTAACATTCCTTTACCTCTCATTCCATCTTGAATAAAAAAGCAGTTTTAAAAGCTATTAAGCATAACTTGTGTCAAAAACGTGCCTAATTCTTCATAATTATATATACTCATCAGCCACACGGGCAATACCGTAAACAAATTTTGACATCTATCCTTTTAAAAACTGATGTTACGCCAACTGAAAAACATGAGTGCTTGGCCTAATTACAGCTTTTTAACAGGTCTGTAAAATGACATCCACATTTAAGCATCATGCATACCAAAATCCCTTTCGTTTATAAGCTGTCATTCCTTTCACATGAATGTGGTTCCACTTAGACTGAACCAACGCAGAGATTTTTTATCAGCATAACTGGCCCACAATAAACAGCAGCCGGTGTCATTTGGAAATGTGGCTGGGTTTCGAGGCCCCAGGACAGGCCTGGAGATGAGATCAGATCCTGTCTGAACATCCATTTTACTGAGAACTGAAAATACAGCTTCCTCAAGCCCGCTGGATCTTCTAAGCTTTTAATGCAGTAAGTTTACATCTGCTCAGGAATGCCACACCGAGAAAGGTAGCACGACCATGGCGTAATGCTGAACAACATCCATATTTAAGGCCTTCTCTCAAACCGCGCCATTGGATTCGCTTGGAGCCTCTCTAGCAATTACACTGAACACAGCGGGATTCTGGGAATTCCCCAAGAAACCGCCACACGGTCCTCCCTCTGAATGGGAGTACCCGGCACACTCGGCACCCCCTCCCAGCGGGAGGCTGATGCTCACAAACCACAACCACAGAGGTACCCTGTGACGCAATCCTACCACTGAGGCCTGGCTCACTGAGAGCGCTGAAATAAATGCACACTGAGGGCTCCCAGGAGAGATACCTCCACAAGCATATTCACGTAGTAATGTATTTCTGTGGATTTGAACCCAGCTCCACACTCCATGTGTGCAGATCTTCCCTGTTCTTCTTGCCAGCATGGATTTTCCCTCCTGTCCCAGGAATCCCAAGGCAGGTTGGATTCCGCCTCACAAGTCCCGCTTCCCAAACAGATGCTCTTGTTTGAGCTGCCCGTGCATCTGAGTCTGGAGCACAGACAAAAACTCATCCCTGAAACAGGATCGTGCTGCAAACAAGCCTGGCTCTTCAGCACACCTCATGTTAACACACTGAGCACCAGGTCGCAAGACCTCCTGTGGGATTAAACGATTCAACACATCACAGCCTGCTGCCGTCTCTTCTGGATGCATCTGTGTGCAAGTCTGCCTTCTGTACTTAGCGCCACCCTGTGGTGTTCTGCAGGCAGACAGCTTCAGCCCAGCCTCTCCCGAGTGTCTGCACACAATTAACATTCACGCCTAAATACACAGAGCTGCCGTAAGCTCATGCCTTCGAATGGACATCCGGGCTGAGATAACTGGGAGTCCTTCCGTTTGTGAGACACGACATTTCGGCAAGTCTGGCCTCCTTCCACGGCAGGGGGATGGACGAACCGGAGAGCGCTGCATCTACTGCACTGGAGCTGTGATTCCCGGTTGACCACAGGCGACTACACCATGCACGAAAGAGCAGGCAACGGCCGGAGGACCAGATGCAGCTTCTCTAAAATCCAGTGGCGCCACAACATGGATTTCAGATCCAGAAAGTAAAATCCAGGCCAAGATTTTGTTTCAACCAACCAGTTGAGTTTATGGAGTCACACTCAACTGGTTGGTTGAAACAAAATCTTGGCCTGGATTTTATACTTTCAGGAGCTTAAATTTACAAATGTAGCTCATATTAATCTGGGGGAAAAAAAACTTCAGTATTCATTCTCACAACTCTCAGCAGACTTGGGAACCTCTAGGAGCGAGATTGGAGCCCTCAGCTTTGGAAGGCAAAGTCTGTTCTGACCTGATCTGGCCTGGTGTCACTTACCGTTTGCATGCTGAATATTTATGGGCGATACGCCTCAACTTCTCCATTTTAATATATTCAAATAAATTCAGTCGAGTGAGGAGGCTGAGTAACCTCTCCGAGAGCAAGTGGGAGGGAGCTTTGAGTAACAAGCGAGCAAATGCCTCAATTGTACTGTCCACATCAATCCACAGTATCCCCTACATCTTTCCCACCATTCAAAAATAATGATAATCACTGTCATTAAGCATATGCTTTAATCACTACTGAATGTTTTTTGAAAAGTATTTTCAATAATTTTTACTACAAAGAAGCACCTCCCAAAAATACTGACACAAACAAAGCCAACCTACTTTACTCAGAAAATATATAATGATGTCAGACACAGTACTGTGCAAAACGCAAAGAAAATGTTCAAGGCTTTGCTCAGAAAAACGTTTAACTTGAAACGTTTAAATTTTGCAAAAGTTACCGGCTTCTTGTTGGATGGAAAGATGAACATCGCCTTGGTTCCCAAACCTCTGCTCAGGGGCACTACAGCCATTCCATATATTTGTTAAATTTAGTTAGTTAAATTACTTACAGAGGTACTAATTAGCCAAAAAAGGAGATGCGGCGGTCAACTCAAAAACCACGTTCAATATGGTTAAGCTGACACACTTTGACAGGCATAACAGTGCTACACCAACATGAAGATCATTTACACACAATTTTTATTTATGGAGTAAGACTTTTGTACAGTACTAATAACAGACTAATGAGGATGAAAAAGATGAACGTACTTGGTGAGTTTGAGCTTGATGTCCTCGATGTCCTGTTGGTAGTTCACGTAGGCATTCTCGAACTTCCAGAGCAGCTTCTGATAGGACAGCGTGCAGTCATCCAAGTTCGCCATTATGGCCGCCCAGCCTTGGTGCTGCAGGTGTTCGTCGTGGACCAGGCGCTCACAGAAGGAGCAAAGCTTCTTGGCAACTTCAAACATTTCCTGCCAGGCAAACGCCACAGAGTGAGATCGGCCTCCATATCCATGTGACAGTCAGGCGGTTGCTAAGCGACACTAAAGCCTTTATTGTGAAAATTTAGCCACCAAAGCAAAAAAGATAAGTGAGATGCTGAAGACTAAGCAAGCTCTTAGAGCATGTATAGATCAAAACAATTCAACTGACTTCATATTGAATGTAAACTTAAGAATAATTTATTTGGTACATATTTATTCAAAACGGTCAACACAATATTTTAACTGAGAGGAGTTGCAAACTTAATAACAAGGCTAAAATTTCACCACAAACTAACTCATAGCTAATGTCATAGTAGCATCTGCTGACAGCAGCATTACTTACAATTGCTTCATATATCAAATGCCAATTTCACTGAATTATGGGTTCCATTTTCCTCTTAATAAATTAATTGGATGCATGTTACTGACATGAAACTTCATTGGGCTCATGTAACTTTTTCAAGCTAACCATTAAATCAGGGGTGGGCAATCTTATCCGCTAAGGGCCGGTGTGTATGCAGGTTTTCGCTGCAACTCCCTAATTAGGTTATTAATTTAGAGAACTGATTGGCTGAAGAGTCCTCACACCTGGGTTTGAACAGCTGACCTAAAGGTTATCCCAAAAACCTGCATACACCCTGGCCCTTTGCGAATAAGATTGCCCACCCCTGAATTAAATCATCCAGCGTCGCTAAAACCTTCAAAAACATGGACAGCAAGCCCATGTCTTACAGAAGGAGAAGCATGGGACGTGACCACATAAGGAGAAGCATGGGACGTGACCACAACCAGCACCGTCCGAATTCAGGAATTCATTTGTCAAAAAAGGCTGTTGACCAGCGTAGGCCGACCCTTTTGCTTGAGTCATTTCTGGGATGGACAAAATCTAAAAGGTTTCTTTTGTTCAAACTTGATGACTAAACTGTTAAAGGCATGCTAAAGTGCGTTATGTTTTTCTCTGTGCACTGCCTGTCACACTGAGTCACCCTCACTTCACATTAACGTTTCCTACAACGACGCTCTTCCGGCAAGGCGGAACTCCAAAACTCTGATGCTACATCCGTACCTCGGCAGAACCCAGTGTCTTCTGGGAGCTCATGTTAAAAACTCAGCCAATCATAACGTGGCGTGGAAAAACAACCTCCGAGGCATAGAGACAAGGCCAATGTCAGGCTCACCACAGCAACAAAGTAACACTATGGCCAAAACCCAATAGCTGGAGAATAAATTAAAGGATTTCTTGTTTTGGCTTCTATGTTCCCGAATACAGATTAACCGATGTTAATATTCCAGATTATGAGTGTTACTGAAAGACAACAGAAGAGGCATGAATCGCCTTCCTGCTGTCCTTCAAACCACAGCAGAGGCTCACTGGGGACTTCCGCAAGGAAAGGACGGAAAAACCAAATTACCACTGCAAGTTGGGTTCTGGAGGCAACAGTGTGAAAGACAGCCGGCATCATAAGGGACTCCTCCACCTTCAGCTCCATCTCATTCTCAATGGAGAAGGTCGTCTTGAGTATGGTCGGAGGTCGATCGCACAAGATCATCTCTTTGTTGAAGAGGAAGATGGGGTTGGTGTCCTGGAAGTCAGCACAGAAAAACACACACACTTGAAAGGTAGTAATGGGAAGCGCGGCTCAGATATGGAAATTTATGCAACCTTTGGTAATGATCAGCGAACACAAGCAAATCCTTGGCGAACGGTGAAGAGCGACTCAAAAAATGTACAGAATACCAAAAGTCATATCGTTAAGTTTTGGACTCCTTAGCAATCAATACCACCATGTTTGCCTTTAAACTCTAATCAGAATAATTAATTTCCAGCAATCAGCAAAAACAAGATACAAGGACGTGTTTATTTTTTTTTTTTAAGGAAGATAATGAAGGAGAACAGGAGCATAATTCTGGTAAACCCGTATTTGTGTACATTTCCATTCTAAGCAGTAACATGCTGGAATAAACCAAGACATATTCAGAAGCAAAACAATTTGGGCAGCACTGTTGGTGGTCCAATGGGACCCGGGGAAGCGGAATGTACAGCGGCCCTCGTGGGGGTGTTTGGGAGAGGGACAGGTGACTCCCCCCCGGGTGCTTACAGTGCCAGCGCTGTAGCTGCAGACTCGCCTCTCCGCCACCATGCACTCGCCCCCGTTCGCAACGAGTACTTGGTGCTGCACCGCGATCTTGTACTTGGCCTGGATGGCACGCTTGAGGTCCAACACCCTATGAGTGACACGGATATGGGAGGGCAGCTGCGTCAGTAAGTGAGGTGGAGCAGGTGGAAAAACCAGGGGCGGCTGGCGACAATGGCGTGAAATCGAAGCTAGCCTTACGTCTGGACGGCGAGTTCCGTGTCAAAAGTCAGCGTGCTCCCATTGTTGACCTGGAACACATACAACTTCATGTTGAATTCTCCGACAATCTTCACTTTTCCCTTCCTTGATCATTTAGTCTTTTAGCACCACCTTTAGGAAAGGAAAAAAGGAAGAAAAAATATTTCAGAAGACACCATTTCACGGGACAAATGAACAGCACGGGCAAGTAAAACCATCATTAAAATTATGAACCAGAGGACACTTACAAGGGAAAGAAATACAAGCTAATCGTATTATCATAGCAGAACATTACTGTAGCAAAGCTGATATTACAATACATTCCTACATATGGTGCAGTTAAATCTGGGTACATTTACACCGCGGCACCGGTCTCCTTTAATTGACAACGGAGAATTTTAAAGAGGCTAAGATAGTGAATCCAGAAAAGAGCGTGCAGAAGTGTGGGTGAAGTTATCAGTCTGAAGCAGATTATCTGGTGTATTCCCAAACAGTGTCATGGACAAGGCCTTCAAAAGGCAGCAGGTGCAGTGCAGAAGAGCAATTTTCACTTTTTTCCCCAGAAAGTCACAAGTTTGCAAATAAGGAAAAAAGCAGTCATCGTGATAAGCGCTGACATTTCTGAACGAAGCATCATGCAGAAACACAACTGCCACTCTCGGTACTACTACTATTAATGAAGAAAATATGATGCCGCTTTCAAAATAAACACGTAAAGTTACCGATCGACAAATGCTGGGATATACTGCAATATTACATTTAAAAAAAACGCGATACAATCTTATTTGTGTCACCCAACTCGATATATGTGACCCGATCATACTTACCTACTGTCACAGGATGCTGTCTAATTACAGCAAAGAGTCTCGGTAAATCAGCGGACCTTGGCAATAGACGCATCAAAAATGGATACGGGGTCTGGCTTAGGGGATCTGTAATTTGAGACGTATTCATCAACAGGGAAATGCACTGCGCTGAAAACAACCGTCAGGTTATTTATCAATAAATAAAACAGAATGCTGTATTAAGAAAAACTGCGTACGAAACAGACCATATTCACACCTATAACGATGGAGAAATGGACACTGGATTGTTTTAAAGAAATGTGATCACTGTTAAAAGCACCTTTCTTTGTACTTCTGGTTGTCAGTAACCCCTATTATTTATCATCTATTAATTGCAGATGCCTAAAGAGTCCTGTAGGTGCAGCGATCGGAGTTAAGCTTACGGCTATAGAGATGGGGCGATAGTTAGGATTAGGGTGATCCTGCCGAGGGGATCTGCAGCAGTGCAGGTAACTTTCTATCCCAGAGCCGCAGCCCTGCTCCCGCTAACCGGCCATGCCTCCCTTCACCTTGGCTAGGAGGAGGAGGGGGGGGGGTTACAGAACTGCTCCTTTGTCTTTCACAATCCGCGCTAAGCCACATACACTCTATCTTTATACGTCTATTATTATACTGAAATTATATTCCCATTTTAAAAATGATGCCCCCCCCAATAGCCGGATTCCACGGCCGCAAGGCCTCCCCTCAAAAGGCAGCGCCGTTAGACAAAGAGCCTCGCGCGACTGCGTCTCCGCCGCCGGCCCGGAAAGTTACAAGTGTCCCGAAAAACGGATTTTTTTTAAGGCCAGTCGTAAGACCCTGGGCGAGCCTGAGCGTACGGGGGACGGCGGCGGGCTGACGGCCATACACCGGGCTGTCATATAAACAGCGCCCGCCAGCCCCGCTAGCTACCTGGGGGGCGCAGTGTCAACACTTCACGGGTTAGCGGACTGGCTAAAGCCAACACCTCGCAGACAGTTCGGCCCACGTTAATAAAAGAAAGTCAATATAAACAGTCAATGAAGAGTCCCGGACAGAGAAGCAGGGACCCCGCGACAGCCGAGGCCGGAGGAAGCCTCACCTCGGCGGCCGTGTGTCACATCCTCCTGGCCGCGCGATCGCACGGCTAGCCGGCTAGCACGTCGGCTAACTAGGCGACGGACGCGGCGGGTTATTTCCGACTCTCTCCCCCGGCTGGCATCACCCCGGACAGGATCGTGGCGTGCTTTCCCGTTTCCTCCTCCAGGCCAGCGCTTTCGGGCCCGGCGTTGTGTAACGTTAACAGTGTTTACCCCAGCAGCACCCAAGCTTACAGGCAGCCTCCGCTGCTGTGTTTTGTTGCTGTCGTCATCGCGCGGCGCAGTGCATTGTGGGATTCCAGCCCGGCTGAGTGACAGGGCCAAGTTTTTGCGCTAGGAGGGTGATGCTGTGATCTCTGTGTATGTTTTTCCACGAGATAGTCGCAGTTGCGCTGACATGTTTTGATCTGAAACAGAGCTCCGACAATAAGACTGAACAAACTGCCGTTCTTTTTGTAAACATGTATTATATTTTAAATCATGATTTTGCTGTACTTGTTAAATAAAATGACATTGCAGTTAGGTTTTATTAATACTTCAGTAACCATTAACTTGTTGCCATTTCAAATTTATTTTTGAAGTAGCGATTTTTAAAAGTCATTTTCAAAACAGTACCAGCTCTGTTCAATTGTGATTTTTTTTTTGTTGCCAAAACATTCAAGTAGTAGTAGTAAGACCTGCTTTGTTATTTATGCTGTAAATAAACCAGGTCCTGCTCATACTTTCCACTCAACTGGTACTACACCTGACTGCCACCTTTGATGCTGTTGCCGATGATTCCACAAGGTGGCTCCACTTGGCCATTTCAGCCTGAGCCTGCCGGGACTACAAGGATTGCACAAGGCACCACCCTCAGGCTACACCATATGTGGGTCTGGAAACCCTATGTTGCATACAGAATACTGGTTTTTCTTTGTACTTATGTCTTTGTAGGATAAGATTGAGGTGGTTTGGGTGTCTCGCAAAGATGCGACCTGGTTTACTCCTAAGTGCGCTGTTCTCTGC
>JAODUD010000082.1:4010073-4020610 GCA_026784285.1 Stomatorhinus walkeri | reverse complement strand
GTCTTTAAACAAATGCTTAAAATGCCATTTAACACCGGCACTGTTGATTCTACTTCTGGGTTTACCAATGATTATGATAATAGGGTGACCAGAAAACCCATGTCCTGTCCTAGCTCAAAGTGTCCTCCCTTACATGGATTATCTGGTCACCCTATCATCATAATCATTCAGCAAACCTAAAATCTGGAGTGAACAGCTCCGGTGTTAAATAGCATTTTAAGCATTTGTCTAAAGACTCATCGTATTTGCCATTAAAGGTGCAAGTGCTTTACTATACCGCCCTCTAGTGTACAAAATGAGAAACATCACTGCAGATCCGCGACTGAGACCTTTCAAAGCGAGGATGTCATTTTGTTATCATCCAGTAGATGTAGTCATTGTATCAATACACATTTAATCAAAATGGCCACGTTCAGTTGTTTTTTTTTTGTTGAAAAGTTGAAAACTCTGATGCTTTCACGTTCAGCTGTATTTTAAATAACACACTCAGCTCGCCCGCCCCTTTCCCCCAATGTCCACAGGTACGGTATAATGGCACCCTGAGAACATTAAGACTGTAAGAAACTGAAGCGATAAGCCGCAAGGCTGCCTGGTAGCCAGATGTCCGTGGGGAGGAGAAACCCGAAAATGAAGATGACCACCTGCGCGTCGGGAGTCTGACAGCATTCGTTACTGGCAAGCTTTGCGGCATATTCATTTGGCGCGAGTCGCAAAACCCCCTCGGTACCAACCATGCAAGGAAAAAAAATGAATAATTCATCTGTCAACATGTGTTTGTCTTACTTGCCATTAGAAAATAAATAAATAAGAACTCAATATGGTGTCCAGGGAGAGATGGCGATACCAATATGTACCCCGCACACCATGAAGAAAATTAAACGTCTTTGTTCCACTGAATAATTGCTAAATTCACATCAAACCTAAGTAATAGTAACAAAAAATACATAAACATATGACAGTGACATTGGCATCCCATCCAGTGTCCCCTGCCTAGCATTCTGTGTTGGCTGGGATACACTCCAGGGTCTCCGCAACCCCATTCTGGGTAGCTGTTGGAAGCTGGTTGGATTGATGGATATAACAGTGACTAAATTAATTACTGAAATACTATGTTGACTATATACTGTAAGAAAGGGCTTTATATCTTTTGTGTTTCATAACTAGAATAATATATTTATAATATTGTTTATATTCATCATGCAATTAGTCTGCTGCGGGTTAGATAATCAGACTGTAAATCATATTTCAGTCCTCTGAGCCTTTTAATAATTGTAAATAACTGATGCGTTTTACTCCAGGGTTTTAAATATGCCGACAGTAGCGCAGGTAATTTGGGGGGATATGGTGCAGCTGGCTTGATGTGTACCTCCTGACTTGGCCCACGCAGTACAGGAGAGGATGAGAGATAGAGTTGGTGCAGAAGATTCCACGGGGATTTTCTTCCCTCGGAGGCGTCGCCGTGTGACTGACAGCTGGCTTTGTCAGCTCGCCTGCCAAACTAAGACCCGGGTCTTTGATCCACGCCGCTACGCATCAAATTTGCTTTTTTTAAACAGCGTGTTTCAGACATTTTTGCTGTTCTTCTCTGCCGTGAGTGCCTTCGCACAGAGCTGTCCCCATCGGTGGTCCAACAGCAGCCCTGAGACACGGGATGATGGCCAGAGATCTCGGCCTTTGATGCCTGTGTGAGTAGAGGCTCGGTGACAGTACATGCAGGGCAAGCAATGGCTTGGGGCTCCCGAGCTGGGAAGGGGGCCCCCAAGGGCGGTTGATTACATAATACATTGCAACGACAAATCTGCTTTATTTGTGTATTTTGTTTATCACAAAAGTAAAAATAAAGGACTTATGTAATTGTCTTTGTTGATATCGCTAATTTGGACCTCACACTAAGACAAGGGTAATAAATTTTACCATGTCAGAAGAGAGTGAGTTGGAGGGCCCCCAGAATGGCCCCTTTTTATAATGGCCACTGCATGTGAGGACACATGACCACCTAGCTGGGTCGACACAACACTCACACTGCACCAATGATCTCCTTCAGAAGGTCATCTTCGGTGTCACTCTAAAGGCTGCTGGACCAAAGGCAGTCCAAGTTTGTACAGATTTTCAGCCTAAGTCTTCTGACCCAGTATCAAAATATCAATTCTGTGAAGTTTAGCCACATCTGAGGTCCATTAAGAAAAAAACCAGGATTTTGCTTCAACCAATCAGTTGAGTACTCTGTGACTGTGACTCTTTAAACTCAACCGGTTGGTTGAAACAAAATCCTGGTTAGGATTTTTTACATTCTGGACCTGAAATGTCCGTCTCTCAGTTTACCTAGCAAATTACATGGGGTGATGGGGATTCTGAACGTCAACCACGGCGCCCATCTCCACATTGGCCTCGGCGAGTGGCCTGTCACTGCCCCAGATCTTCTGTCTAGATGCCCCTGGTCATGGATCTTAGTTTCTCTTAAGGAAGTGACATCGAAGTCTGATGACTAAAGTCCTGGCAGTACAGCCCCCCCCTCCTCAAGCGCCTGCGAGTGCTCAGTTGCTGCTGTGGCATTTGCCAAGAATACGTTTGTCATTGCCCACGTTCCCACGGCAGAGATGAAGGGGATATATGATGAGACCTGCCAACAAATATAGCGCAATCCTACACCTGAAAAATTCATGCATTGCATTTTTTAAAAACCGTGAGCTTTCTTGTGACTCTGTAACTATGTGTTTCAAATGTGAGGTTCAGCGAGGAGGGCATTTAACTGCTGAGTAACAAAAGATTTCACCGCAGTGAGTGATACATGTTCTCATTACAAAATTGCTAGCTTTGATGAGTTTCTTGTCATGGAATATGAAAGCGAGACAAACAGGCCCATCACAACCAGCAGGCAAAACAGAGCATAAAACCGATTCATCTTAAAAGAGCTGCATGCCTTCATCAGATAATTATGGTGTGAAGCTTAGGTACTTTAAAAAGATCTCTTGTCATTAACCTTCAACCACATGGATGAGAAGAAAGGGCTGGTGAGATTGTCATAACAAGGGTGTTGGTGATTTTTTTGAGGGTTGCAGAGGAGTCACCGCTCGTGTTTCTGGAGCCACAAGCCTGTGCCTGACATCTAGCCACAGACCACTGCTGACCTCTGCACAAGGCGTGACGTCCAAGCAAGTACAAGGTGTTACCCGGAACATCTGAATATTCATTAGTTACTGGACCGTGATTGGACGTTGATGGGGACGATGAAGAAACGTGGGGACTGGGGAAGACTTTGAGGTCCATTAAGTCATTAAAGTGTCGTCTGAAAGTGAAAGCGGCTAGCTAATCAGCGTGAGGCCCTCCTGACGTTGAGATGTTCCCCATCCAAAGTGATGTATATAGACTTTGGTTTTCCTTGATCTTATCACACACCAGTACTGCCCCCTGGTGAGCATTTTAATTAGGTCTCTGTAGCACCCTGCACCTCTCTCTCTGCCCGCTGCAGGGTCCTGTAGATAAACTCCCTGCCAGCTACTTGTTCATTTGCTCTCTTTCGAATGTTGACTTTAGTGCTTTCTTTTTATCGTCGTCGTTCCTATAAACGGCCACGTCGGCGCCTCTCCCCTGCAGTTTTCCCTGCATTTGTTTCTTCTTAAAATGACAACGCTGCTAATTCTTATTGTATTATCGCTTATGGACTCAGATAACTGCAAAAATCCCCAATCGATTAAGGATCGACTTATTCCCGTTTTGAATCATATTCCATATCAGTCATCCCACTTCCACCTGAACAGAGAACCATAATATTCCTCAATTCTGCAGCTTTGACTTCCCACCACAAATTATACACCACTGATGCAAATCTATTTCAAATCAAGACTTCACTCATCACTCAATTCCCCATTTGTTTACATGATCAACATTATCGTATTACATAATCTATTTGCATAGCACATGAAAGAGAGTTACACAACCACAGAAAAAAGTAATTATCACAGCTGTGTTTCTCTTTCAAGACACATACAATGTATCTTATCTGTATTTGGCGGCCTTTGCCCTTTGAATCTCTCCTTAAGATGCAGCTGAGGCCATAAAGACAATAAGAAAGGATAAATCATTTTCCTTGAGTCACATTAAATAAGATGTTCAGTGCAGAGAAAGAGTTCTTTCTTTAGCATGCCCTTGCACTGACGATGAGGTAAGAGTTTTGCGAGACCTGCAGAGATCTGTTGTGTCGATCCAGAGATATTATCAAAGGATGTCTGACTTGCCTGAGGAGACAAGTAGTGTAAGAAAACACAGCACGTTTGCTCTTTCCAGCAGGTTGGTTTGTATCTAGTGAAAAAAGAAGAAACCAATCAAAGGTCTCGTTAGAATTTTTAGTGTCCTCCGTCTTTACAGGGATGGATATTGGCTTAAGTGTATTTGGTTAGCTGCCCTGCTCAGAGGACCACATCGAACTCACATCCAGCACTGGAGGCGGGAGCCAGAAGCCCACAGCCTTCCGGTGGAGCATGCCTTTCCATCCCTTCTCCATCACAACATTGGATTTCAGATGCATGGAGCAAGATGCTGGAAAATAATTTGACCAAATGGTAAAGCAGCACGGAACACATTAGAAACTTAAAGATGTCGGTGTCCTTTGGCCGACGTAAGCTAACCTATATATACCACATTGTCATTTTTTAGTATAGTGTAGCATAGTTAACAGACAAGTAATTAAGCACTTGTACTGCTGAAACTTGACATTATTTTAGTGTGGGGATCATTTGTAGTACACATTGTTTTTTTTCCATGAGTTTTTTTTTGCCTCAGATATAGATTTTAAAAGGAAAGTGCCAGAAAAGTTACAAGAAGACAGTCAGGACTACTAATCAAGTCAGGTACCGTGGGGGATGGGGGGGGGGGGGGCAGGGGCTATCAAGCAGCTGGTCAAGGAAAGCAGGGGAAGAAACAAAGGCTGCTAGTCACAGACTGGAGGGGAAACGCAATGCAGGTACCAAGCAGGGAAGGCAGCACAAGGACGGGCACGGACCTGAGCTGCATTACGGAGGGAAAAAGTGCTTAATAGTGCACACCAGCAGCGAGGGACAGGTGGTGTGTTTGTCCGCAATCCTCCGGGTCACCTGACTCCTCCTCCACCCCCAACCCCCATCCCATTATGCAGTCAGTAATTATAAGAACAGGTCATCGTGGGATATTTCAGCTGCAGAGACACCACAACCGCGTGTTTGATAAGGGGTTGTGGAAGAGAATAGATAGATAGATAGATAGATAGACAGACACAGATGGATAGATGGACAGACCAGATAGATGGATGGATAGACCAGACAGAGAGACAGACAGATGGATACATAGATAGATAGACATGCACAGATGGATGGATGGACCAGAGAAACAGACAGATAGATACATAGATAGGTAGACACACGCAGATGGACGGACAGACCAGACAGACAGAATACAGCCATCTCCTATGAAGGTGGCAGCCGTCAGAACCCTCACTAACTCCTGTCAAAAACACACTCCCTGAAATAATTTCATCAATGGTGCCTGTGAACTGTCGGATCCAATCAGCGTCAGCGCTACGCCCCTCTGAGCTAAAGCAGATCTCAGTGTTCCATCACTTCTGTCTCCTTCCTGTTTTTTCCTCCCTTTCGTCATCCACACTTTCTGTCGCTCTCTCTCTCTCTGGGTGTCTTTCTAATTTTACCTGCTGCTCAGCTCTGGTCAGCCCTCGTTATATTAGTGCAGCACGTCTGTGGGAGGAGGCTGGAGCAGGTGTGGGGGAGAAAACTCTTGTGGGGTGAAGTCCATTAATAATCCCGGGAAGTAATTCGCGCCTGAGGGAGGCGAGAGTGTCAGAGGCGGTGCGGCGGGACAGCGGCGTGCGAGAGGATGACTCAGGGTCACGTGACCTTAAAATCGCACTCAGATCTCTGTTCTTCTGCGGCACGGAGCTTGTATCCCAGAAGCCATATTGTTGTCATCCGCAAAAGTACAGGTGGGTGATTTCATTCTGTCAGACCTTCAGTGACTGACACGGATTTAACATTAAGATAATAAATATGATTTAATCACAAAAATCACTTCAACAATAAAACCATTACAAAAGATATTACAAAAAGTTAAATGGATAAAAAAAATTAAAGGGATCTGCATGGAGATTTAGAATGCAACAGAGAAGTACAAAGTTGTTTATCTATCCACCCATGGGTCTATTTTAATTAGAAATACAGACCATGTCTGAGCTCTCGGCGTAAAAAAAAAGTGACTCATGACTGAAGATGGTTTAGTTCGACTCTGCGGCCCCTCCCACTTCCTGCGGTTGGGGTGGCTCTGAACAGCTGTACTTTGGGCAGCTGGTGAAGCGCACAAGCTGAGCCAGGCGGGCAAACCCCGCCGACCCAACACCCACAGGCCCCCGATCTCCCCTGCCCCGCCTCCCCCCACTCGCTGGTGCAGCTCGGGATGCAGAAGGTGGTGCCAAAGTGTCCATCTGTTTCCTCGGAGGCCCGCTATGCAATGACGCGGGTCAGCCTGCCCCTCGTATGGTGGCCCTGTGCGCGGGTTGCCAGGAGACCGTCTGGCAGCCATCGAGCCCACGAGGTGTAAGGCCCCTTCATCCAACTAATAGCTACCATCTAACAAGCTCCCAATGCTGAGGCTGTTGTAGAAGTGAGCTTGGGCTGTTATTCCCCCCATTTCTGCATATAGAACGTAACTAACATTGATTTTTTTGATGAAGCATAAAGGAAAAACTAATCAGCCCTGCTCCGGGACCCAGACCGGAACAACGACCCTGACCCCGATACTCATCGTCGGTTTTCTAAAACACCTGTTACGATTTCCGATTTAATTATATTCATACCGCTCTCAGCCGGCTGCTCGTATTGCTCGGCGGTCATCCGCCTGATCGCTGTTACCATTTACCCCTGTCATCAACCTTTTGTGGTTTCGGTTTTTGCTAATAAACGGCGATGGGTCATTCTGCGACTACACCACGGTCTCCGTCATTACAATAACGCTTAGCTGAACTGTTCGCCAACGGCTCTGTATTGCGCAGTTTGCGTGCTATACGACACAAGCAAGCAAGAAAAAACACATAAGTCCCAAGCGGCTCGTTTCTTAACAAACCAAGCTGTGTCTTTTCAAACAGCTCTTCTGCGGTGGCAAGAAAACAAAAGAAAGAAAGAAAGAAAAATAGCCAGTATCAGTATCACAGTATTTCCAGCAAACAAAGACCCACAGCCATTGTTTTTGCAAGCTATCCGACAGCAGGCTGTTTATGTTCATCCGTGGTGTGGAGACGCATCTGGCAGGACAATCCAGCAGCAGCACACGAGCTTGTTTGGGATGCTGACTTTCCTATAATTTATATCAAAGCTGTCAAAATAAAATTCCTCAGGGACCGCGTGCATGCATGTTCCCATCTCAACACTCTCCCTCAGCTTAATTTGGCCAATTAGTGGTTAATTATCTATGCTATTTATATCCATTATGCATTTTTTTCACAAAGCACAGCAGCGCAATGCATAATTAAGGAAAGAGGTTCCGATGAAAAATGGGGCCCAGTCTGATGGCCTGTTTATGTCATGATGGTTGTTTCAGAGCGGCACGTTTATGGTTAAGGGTATTTTTGTGTCACTGGCTGCAGATGCGAGACAGGGGTTTTACTTGAGCGACACTATATAATTACGTTCACCACTGCGGCATCTCCTCGCTAGGCTGCAGTGTCAAAATACAGTGCAAATGTTCTCCCGTTTTTTCTGCTCGCGGTCACTGCGCTTAGTTGACAGGTTTTCATTATGTGTTGCAATTTCATGCGTGAATCTTACAGCTTACATCAGAACAGCAGCCTGCATGAGGGGAAAAAATCTCTTGCAGGATTTTAGGTTTTAAAAAGAGCGTCAGGGCAGGAAATACTTTGCAGATACGTTACAACACCCTTGCTCCCTAAGCAGGTAGTCATTATCTCTACTTCTGAATATATGCATTAATTAAGTCTGCCTCCGTGTCGCAGTCATTACCTCTAGAGCTTTCCGTCTCTTAAACTGTTTGTAAACACGTATCAGAGACAGAAGTGTTTCCTCTCCGCAAAGGGGAACCCGAAAAAGCATAAATAATAATAATAATTAAAAAACTGATGGGGTTATGCAGTAATTCACCAAACGTCACAAATCTGCTTCGGCCCAGAGGGGGAAAATCCTTTATCTCACTAAAAACCTTAATTCATACAATGTGTTATTTATTGCTTATAACATTAATATTCATAGTTCTGATTCTGGATGCAGTACTTTCGCAAGTTATCAAAAAGCTTTTAATGTGCGTAACACGGCGGCAGAACCGTCCAAATTAAAGCCAATTAAAAGACTTTACCTTCGCAAATCGAGTTTTCGCTTCGCACGGTGGAAGAAAGCTCACGTCAGACTCCCTTGAATGTATGTTTTAAGGTGAAACTGCGGGGGTTTAAACGAGAGGTCACAGGAAGCATCAACGAGGGACTCCTCATAACAAACCAAAACGAAACAGATGATTACGTCGATAATATCTCTTTTTAAGGGCAAAGTCTTAATGATATGTGTAATTGCATTAGGCCACTTTGAAAGAAACCATTAGACAAAATTTAGTCTCATTGTTGTACATATGCCTTTCTTTGGATTCCTATCTGTTTTATCGCCCCCCAGGCTTGCCCCTCATACACTCAAATGATCTTTTTAAAGCCCTACAAATAACTTTTTTTAATAAAAACAGGTCAAGGGCGTAACTTTGGTTTGAGGTCTCGACCAATTTAGTCTGGTTTTATTTATTGGGGGGGTTCAAGCCCCTCCCCCCATAATTTACACCCATGACACAGGCAAACTTAAAAATGAGAGATTGAAATGCCATAGTTACCGTTTGCGAGTGACGCGAAAAACATCTGGAAAAGTTAGTGTGTTTAACCCATTTCTATTCTGGAAAAGAAGAATTCGTTTTCTGGAAGGCCTTCTGATTGCACACTTCGCATTTTGGATCGGAGATGTTCCTTACCTGTACAATTTGCTTCATGCTGGGAACTCCAGGATGCCTTTCTGACGCAGGAACTGAAATCCAGGGACAGTGAGAGGTGGATCCAAACTTGTCCACCGGGTGGCGACAATGATCTTCATATCCCTTGTGCTGCTTCCTGCTGGTGCTGCAGTGTGTTATTTAAGGTGTATTTATTCTCTCCCCATATTGCAGACGCTGCATCGCCTCCGAAGATAGTGCTCCTGATTCCCCTGTCAGTATCACGCCCGTGATGTTGTCATCCTTCTATAGTAATGCGCTTCTTCTTCGTTCGTCTCGTGAGCGCGTCCGTATCTGCAAACGGACCACGTGTAGGCGTCTGCCGGAAACACCCACAGATCACCTTTGCTCTGCTCCACTTTTGCAGTCACATCGTGGGTCCTTCAGTGATGCCATCGCCATGCATTTCGTGTCATACTTATGTCCTTAAGTTGACTGGAACTCAAACGTGTTAATATTCCTGTCCATTTGCCTGTGACTTTGCCGCACGAAAGGTTACAGATTTTCCTGCTCACCTATAATTATCGGCTGTGGACTGCACTGGTCTGATTGCCTCGCAGCCTAATGTAAGACTTATTAACTGCACAAGACCACGGTCTAATTGTTAAATAACGGAGGTAGCACAAGAAATACAGAAGAAAATATTTTAAACTAAATTATAAAACCGCGATTCTGCAACACTACAAAAATTAGACAAGTTAATAGGCCTATATTTATGCCGTGTACTTTATTGCAATTCAAGTTTAAGAGTAACTTTAACACTAGATATTAACCCTGCATACACCTTCACCGCCCTTTTTTGCTGTTCGGCACTAACACTTGCTAACAAGACACCGTGTTAACCTGTGCGAAAGCCATGCAAATCGTCATGTTTGTTTGGAATATTACCGCGTCCCCCCTCTGGCCCCTGCACAAGCGTGTCTGCTGCCTGAATAAAATATCAAAGTGAAATATGAAAAATACTCGGCCGCTATGTTGTTTTGGCTGATGAATCAGGTGATTCTTCCCAGTCATATGTAAATTAAGGTCTTGGGGGAGGGAAAACCCCCAACAGACGCATTTGTCTTACTTCGTTTAGCATCTGCTAATTGATGCTGTGCTGTACGATGTAACATAAAGAGATGGAACTATATCCAGCCCGGTGTCCTTATTAACTCACACATCAACCACCACACATGGACATTTCCTCACATTTCCTTCCTCGCTCTATCCGTCCTTCTACCCATCAAACATCGGCAGTGCAGTCTGCCAATCTCTCCGTGCTTCCAGCCGATATCGCTTTTGAAAGAGAGGATATTACCATACCGGCCCGAGACGTTACCTAGATGTTTCCGACTTCAGACCAATACAGGCTCACCGAATTTGACAGCTAGCTGGCGTAAGATTTTTTATTCGATACAAGTCTGCACACATGTTTACATATATGTAAGTTTTATTAACTTGCTAATCGTTTGTAAGGTTTACAAACTATCCCAATATTTTCGATGCAGCTAATTTTAGTTTTGTAATGGAGTAATATAAATTT
>JAODUD010000082.1:3966657-3977053 GCA_026784285.1 Stomatorhinus walkeri | reverse complement strand
CAGGATCACTGTAGCCTCGGCCTAAGGTTAGGGAACACCGCGCAGGATCACTGTAGCCTCGGCCTAAGGCTAGGGAACACCGCTCAGGATCACTGTAGCCTCGACCTAGGGTTAGGGAACACCGCACAGGATCACTGTAGCCTCGGCCTAAGGTTAAGGAACACCGCGCAGGATCACTGTAGCCTCGGCCTAGGGTTAGGGAACACCGCGCAGGATCACTGTAGCCTCGGCCTAAGGTTAGGGAACACCGCGCAGGATCACTGTAGCCTCGGCCTAAGGCTAGGGAACACCGCTCAGGATCACTGTAGCCTCGACCTAGGGTTAGGGAACACCGCGCAGGATCACTGTAGCCTCGGCCTAAGGTTAAGGAACACCGCGCAGGATCACTGTAGCCTCAGCCTAGGGTTAGGGAACACCGCGCAGGATCACTGTAGCCTCGGCCTAGGGTTAGGGAACACCGTGCAGGATCACTGCAGCCTTGGCTTAAGGTTAGGGAATACTGCACAGAATCACTGCAGCCTTGGCTTAAGGTTAAGGAATACTGCACAGAATCACTGCAGCCTTGACTTAAGGTTAGGGAACACCGCGTAGAATCGCCAGAGCCTTGGCCGGGGGTGCAAGCTGCCTATTATGACCACAGGCTTTATAGTCATCCTGTAAAAATGTGTGCAATCATCTAGCCTGGCACCAAACATTACACAATATGGATTCTATTTTTAAAAAGAGGAATAAGAGAAGGCTCTCCTTTTTTATTTAGCACTCTTTACATGTAAATCCTAAGCTGACAAGTACATTTTAGCACAAGTACATTTTAGCACACTTTACCCATCTGGATTTTATTACTGGCGAGATTCAGATGAGCTCTTGCAATAGCCGTCATCTTGGGACTTGAACCAACAAACTCTGTCCTCCTGCTACCTTTTCTAATTTAACCCTTTAACCACTAAAAAGGGGGCTTGCCTATACAGTATTTTGTTGCTGCAGCTTGAGGGACCAAGGGTAAGATGAGTCACACTGGGCCTTGTTGGGCCTCAGAGAGGGAGGAACTGCTCTGTCAGATCTGTGCTTATGATCTGGCAACGTGCTTTTAAAGGCACAGAGCTGAGCTCCGCTTTGGTTGTCACATAGGCCCACAGTACAAATGAACACAGTTCTGGACATCTGGATAAATGGATTTTGGCACATTTGCACAAACTATTGTGTTAACATCTTTAAGAACTGTCATTTACCCCTTAACTGTGTAAAGGTACAGGTCTAAAGATATATGTTTGTTACTGCTTTATGCATACAGTACTTTGTAGTGTATTCATGGAGAAAGTTACCTTTTCTTTTAATTGTGTCCATCCATCCATCCCTCCATGCATCCATTGTCCACCACTAATCTGGGACAGGGTTACATGGGCAGCATACTGAGCAGAGATGCCCAGACGTTCCTCTCCCCAGCCCCCACCTCCAGCTCCTCCAGCGGGACCTCCAAACCAGGGTCTGCTCTCTGATGGATATGCTAAATTCTGCCATGCATCCGAATTATAAAGAGAATATTATATTCCTCAGGAGGATCACAGTGCATAGAATGGGGGATTCATGTCTCCAGGGTGGAGGGTTTGATTCCCACACCCCGACCTGCACTAGGAGAGTTTGCATGATGGACATGGGTGAATCTCAATACCAAGAACTCAAAGACCATAATTGAGGTCTTGGCAAGACTAGTCCTCCTAACTTGCTGTCCAAGAACAAACGAGTCCAATCCCACAATTCATTGTGCCTCATTCGGCGAGGATGCAAACGATGCACCCTTGATATTTGGGGTGGATCAAGAGCAACATCTGCAGATTTACTGTCCTCGGTACTTCTGTTCTTGAGTATTGGAGCTGGTCTTTGGCCATGGAAGATGACATCAAACAGGTGGACGAGAATACAAGCACGGTCAAGTACACATATTAAGATTCACCATTCATGTCTTGTGTGGTTCTGCTATAGATGCTCCCATTTCTTGCTGCAGTTCAAATACATGCAGTTCAGGTCACTTGATTTGTAAGCGAGTGTGTATGCCCCATGATGCACTGGGATTCTGCTCACAGCACCCTTTGTTGCCTGGGAGAGGCTGAAGGTTCCACCGGGTTACCATGGTTGGATATAAAGTCATTACAGTCACACACCACAGTACATGCCATCGCGGAGGGTCTGTATTGCAACCTGCTCCCCAGGGAGCATGCAGGCCATTCAGGTCAGTGGTTCACTGCCCCAGTGTGCATCTATTCCCACAATGCATCTATTCCCACAATTCATCTATTCCCACAATGCTTTGCATGCATACAAAGCCCCACCCCTTGCACCCAACTAAGTTACTTTCAGCACGTTAAGGAAAAACAGCGTGAAAGGTACAATTCGCCACCAAAATTATGCGAAACGCAGCTAAGCATGTCTAATTAAGTAATTAAATGTGGAGCAGAAACACGAGTGTTAGCCTGCTAGTCATTACGCTACTACATCAGGAAAGTAGAAAAACTAAACATCTTTAAGTAATTCAGGGTCTGTTTTTAATCTTTTTTTTTTTTTTGCTTTGTAACCACAAAATTATGGAGCTGATTAAGTCATAAAGACAACAGAAAGCTGTCCCCCCCCCAGGAGCAATGAGCACAAAGGGTCTGACAGCACTGTAATAAAGGGCATCGCAGGGCTGAGATGAGACAGCTTCGTTAAAGAGAGTTTTTTTGGGGTGGGCAGATGGCCCACTTACCTGCACGGCTTTTATGGAGGCGGCCGAGGCGGCCAAGTCGGCCGAGGCGGGGCAGGCGGGGCAGTCGGGTCGTCCCGCACGCATTTCATCTTTTCGGCCGAAGTGCCGCAGCTGTTCCGTCGTCGCTGGGTTTTGTGGTTTCTGTTGGAAGTCAGCGCACATTTGTCTGAAGCACCTGGCGAGAGTGTCTGAAGACTAGCCGCGGTCTTGGGGAGTCACTGTCCTTTTGGGCTGGACTGGGAGGGGGGGAAGGGTGCCTGTGCATTCCATTTCTTGCCTATAAAATTCTGTTCTGTTTCGTTTCCTTTATTTATATAATTGTCGCACTCCACGCTTGGGTGTTTATAAGATGTAATGGGTTGGGGAAAATTTGGCAAAACACAAAAAAATCACCTTATAATACGTCACACCGTACGGGATGTTTGCTAGCTGGGGAACAGATCGAAAGTCAAAGTTTGATGACTATTACATGTGCAGCACTATTGTACCATGACAAAGGCGAAAAGCCAGGTGTCAAGAATTTGTATGTGTGTCTATATTTTTCTGATTTATAGACTTGGGTGGCAGGTTCTGAGTTTGACCCCAGTCCTTCTTTCTCCTGGGCCTTCTCTAGGTGGCCTGGCTCCATCTCCCCGCCCAAAGTCATGGATTAGTGACTCAGAGTCCACCTTGGGTGTCAGTGCCGAGCTCTGACGTCCGATCCAGGGGCGCCTCCTGGGATAGCCGCTGGATCGCCGCGAACGAGGACAGATGCACGATTTCCAGTAAATTTTGCGTTTATGCTCACGAATTTTAGCAGGAGTAACAGCTATCATCACCACCATCATCAACATCATGCCGAATTATCACCCGATGGCCTCACTGCCAGCCGCCTCAGCATCGCCCCCTACAGGGAGGCAGGCTGAGGTGTCAGTAAAAAGCCTTGCATCGCGATGTGGGTGCGTAGCTCCTGGCCGTGTCTGGTTTGGAGAGCATGTGCTACTTGCGGTGGAGAATAATCCTCAGGCGGTGGGGGCGACGGCACGGCGTCCGCCGTGGTGTGTGTGTGTGTGTGGGGGGGGGGGGCAGGGGTAATTCCACTGTGGTTATAAATAGCCGCCCCATGCCGACATCATGTGCCACCCTGCCTCACGCGGCTCCCTTCCGCCTCCGGAGTGTCACCACGGTGACTCGCGTGACCTTCCTGTCGCAGTCGGCGTGCGGGCGGCGGGCCACGACCTCATGCTCACGTTCCCATGTGTTTGGCTGGGGGCCATGGCTCCAAAATAGGTGGTACCTGCCATCAGCGCCCCAATCCGTAACCTTCCACGCATCCTGTGCTGCCACTCACATCTCTGTACAATACCTCAAGCCTAAGGCCTTCATTATATGCTGTAGTATGTTGTGGGTGTTTACAAATTCTCCTTTCCTGGGAGTCAAGACACAACAGAACAAATAATATTAGGCCTGCGATGGGTTGGTGCCCCATCCTGTGTAATTCCCTGCCTTGTGCCTGTACCTTCCAAAATGGCCTCTGGAACATGTTAACTGAACTAATAACTATGTTATTGCTATGGTAATATATAATTTTTGGTTTTTTATCCCTCATTTACAATATGAAATCTGTTACAGACTGGAATACATTGAATTAAGTTTTAGGAATGTGCTGCTACAGGGAGCAGGCAAAGTAACAAAAGTACTGGAAGAATATGAGTTTCACTTTGAAGTAAATTACAGACTCGGTTACAAAAGTGAGTCATATTAGGTTGAATGCCAATTAGTGGTATGTGTCGGCTATAAAGGCACTTGGATACATGAGTTTCAGGGAAATAACTAACGGAGTTACAAAGAGGCCGGATAGTTGCAGCCTAATTGCCGATGTCAAAGGGAACAGTCTCAGAAATCATGACAGCATACGGCAAACGTGTGGAAACTGCTTCAGCAAAGAGTATTCATGGTGCCCAGTCAAAACTTATAGACAGGGATTAAAAGACACTTGACGGCATAGTTGTTAAACACTATAAAAACATACATTAAAAAATGCAACAAAAATGAATCATCTCTGTAGCATCTCTGTGACACACTCCTGAAGAACACTATGCCACGAGCTTCTCCTCGATAGATGCGCAAACCCCCACATCAAGCTCATTTCTGTTTCAGGTCCCTCCCGAACGTCTGTGCCCCTCACCCTGTCTCATGTCCACGCGCTCGTCCTTTCGGTCACTACCCAGAGCTCATGACCACAGGTGAGGGTAGGAGCGTCGATCGACTGATAAATCGATAGCTTCACCCTCCGGCTCAGCTCTCTCTTTACCACAACAGAACAGTACAATGTCTGCATAACTGCTGACGCTGCACCGATCCGCCATCGATCTCCCTCTCCCTTCTTCCCTCGCTCATGACCGAGACCCCAAGATACTCCTCTGCTCGAGGCAGCAGCTCCTCCCCCACCAGGAGAGGGTCATCCATACTTTTCCGGTTCGAGAACCATGGCCTCAGACTTGGAGGTGCTGATCCACATCCCAAGACCCCCTCCCCACCTCACACTCAGCTGCAAACAGCCCCACTGCCTGCTGAAGGTCATAGCCCGACAACGCCAACAGGACCACGCCGACCGCAAAAAGCAAATATGAGATCCTGAGGTCACAATACCAGATCCCCTCCACCCCTTTGGCTGCACCTAGAAGTCTGGTGACAAACAGCAGCCCTAATAGAGTCCAACACCCACTGCATGCTTGCAGCCATACTGCTCTATCCGCGCGCTCTTTCGTCTCATCAGAAGGCCGGTGTACGTAGATCCATAACCTGGCGTAAGGAGAACAAAGCATGAACCCTTGACTAATGGAAAAAGTATGTTGTTCTTTCAGCCTTGAAGATGGGTTCATGTTTGGAACCATAGCATGCCGCAACAATATGGGGATTCCCGACAGCATGGGAGAAGCCATCTTCTGGGAGGCTTCAGGGCCAAGGGGCGCTCTGCATTACTACATAATGCCCAAGAAAAATTTTCAGGACTGTTTTTCAGGATCAGTTGGGCCCTATGGTGCAAAAAACTGTTCCTATGACGACGAAGCCCCCATATACAGTACAAAACAAATTCAAGAGTGGTTTCCCCAGAAAAAGTCAAGTACCATCCGTGTCCTCCCCAGTCACCAGAACTAAACATCACTGAAACATTTTGGGAAGTTCTTCTATGTGAGAGTTTCCAGTCCCTCAAAAAACTGGAGACTTTTCTTCTTGAAGAACGCTGCAGTATCTGACATGTGTGATAATATTCCAAAGACTGAAGTTGTAATGAAGGCAGTAGATGACCCCAGTCACTATTAGATCAATAGTATTTATATATTGATAGATGTTTCTGTTATTTTGTCAACTATTACACCTGCTCTGTTTAGATAGTTTTCTGAATTATTCTGTTCTGCCAGAATGTTTTCAAAATGTATAATGCTGTGGGGAATGTTCCCCTATGATTTGTGTGTCTTTTAAGTTTTAATTTTTATTTTAGTAAAAACGATTAACAGGCCGCTGGTTCTTTGTTTCCTAAGCAACCTACCTCACTGTTATTTTTCCCAAGGAAGCGGTTCATTATACTTAAGAATCATTTGTATTCAGCACAAATCATTTTGAATTCAGCCGCTACATTTCTCTCTACTTGACAAACTAGTGGGTCTCAGGAGATATGAAGTTCCAAGTGAAAGTCAGTGAAACTTCTTTTCTGAAGTTTTTTTTTCTTTTTGAGTTAAAATTTACTTATTTACTTATTTTAATTTGGTAATCAGCCGAACGTGCCTGGGTGGGAATTACCACTCTCATATCAGCAAAATTACAGTCACCCTGAGATGCATCATTCTCTGTGATTCTTGGGTCTCATAGTAGTGAATTTATAGTGTTAGTTTATAATATTTATATGCATAGTCCTGGGGTTCCCAAAGTGTGTGTGTGTGTGTGTGTGTGGGGGGGGGGGTCGAAAGAACAGTTGGAAAAATGTTTGGGAGCCCAGTTCTAAAACCAGTAACTGGTTAAGGTGTGCTGGGTGTTGGATGGGCGGGGGATTTGGACGTTTGTAGTGATTTCCGAGAACTCTGGACAAAAAAACGAATGTCAATCCGTCACTAGGGTGTCTACATGTCGTGTCTTTAAGCCAAGTACCCAAAATGAATTGCTTCAATATAATATTAATAAATAAATGTATCATTTATAAGATGTAATAACTATAACTGCCAGAACACAAGTAATAGGTGTCTGGGAACATTTTAGAGAGCCAACAAAAGTATTTTCGTATAGTTTCGTATATTTTCGTACGGCATAGTAGCCTAAGTATTACTGATGGACTGCAGAGTATAAAAATATATAACGTGCATCTGTGTGTGTCTTTGCACACTATTCCGTATTTCAAAGAGATATTGTGTAATTGACAGTTAACTAGACACTTTAATTCCAAACTTTAAAACGTGCCGCATTTCCCTAAAAGCACCGCCATCTCGAAATCCCGCAGTATAATTATCCGGTGAACATTTTTATTTATTTTTTTTTCCATAGTTTGAAATGAAAATTACAAATGTAGGCGCAAAATAGGAGAGATTGGTATTTAATTAACAAAAAGAAATAGGGACTACGAAAATAAATAGGACAGCGGAAAAAAAACAAAACAATGAGAATGTAAATTACCCTATATTATAAAATTCGAGTTCAACTTGTTAAATATTCAAGTTGTTAAATATTTCAGAGTTCAGACATTTCCCCGGAATGCAATACTGAATAACAAGTAGTCCTCCCGACTTCGAGTCTTCCCAAGCTCTGTTTTATAAAGTGTGAAAATTAACTCTTTTATGTCTATTTCACAGGAAGTAAATGCTACATCAGATTGGCTTTTTTTTGGCGCCAGAGTACCGTCAGCTCCTCCTTACCAATGAACGGGAAGGAACTCGATCAAACTGCGCACTGAGTCACCGAAGCCGGGCAGAAGTGCGACCGACCCGTGGTGACGGCCGGGCGTGTCCGGAATATAGGGCGTGAGACCACATGAGTTGACGGGCGTGCTGGCCGTTTATGCTGCATGGTGTTTACGCTCGTTGCCTTATGAACGCGGATCGGAAGTTATGCAAAAGCTGGCCGAGTCATTTTTGTTAGATAATTTAATTCCAGGCAGGCAATTCTTCAAGACTTTCATTTGTGTCCCTCCACGTAATTGGCTGCCATAAAATGCGTAATGCATACGTAAAAAAACGTTTAAAAGACGGCGCGACTCCGCTCCTAGGATGGTCTTTCATTTTCAAACTCAGTGTGTTTAGGGTGCAGAGGAATTTTACGGCTGCAAAGAAAGGGGACGTTTTGAAGGGAAGATCTGGCGGGAAACAAGGTCCAAACAGTAATAGCTGTCTGGGAACATTTTAGAGAGGAACCCCCTCCCGCGCACACACACACACACACACACACACACACTGACCCCGCCCACCTCCACTTGAACCACCCATCTTGTGGAATCCTCCATAAAACTGAGTAACAATAAGCGAAATGGGCAGGAAAATATCCAAACCAGGCTGTTGTCAAATGGCAACTGGCAGCTAACAGGCATCCATGACTGGGGAGGTCTCTGCGGCCACCTGCCCTTCTGAAACATACACAATGATCGCAGGTAGTCGTGTCTAGAACGACAAGGCTGTAGGTGCAGCGGGGGGGTGGGGGGGGGGGTGACTTGGCATTTTCCTGTCATGCTTTGCAGGTATGAAGAGCCTCTCACGGGAACCGGGGGGGGCAGCCGAGAGCTGCGATCGCGGGCAGTTATGATTACGGACGTTAACTCAGTCTCGCCAAACAGGCAGGCCGGGATGTTCAATCAGCACAGGGTCAAACGGGGAACACCCAAGGAGGAACACAATATGATAATCACCATTTTCATCAGTGAGACTGCAGCATATCAAAAGGGCAAAGTATCTTAGATGGAGGCCAGGAGAAATTCACAGGACAGGCTGCGATTCGCCTTCCTGTGCTACACCAGCTGGACCTGACTGGATATTCTGCACGCCTCTGTGGAATAGCTTTTAGAAATAGCTGAACTCCGATTAAAGTATTGGTGTTGTGTTAATGGTGTCGCATGGATACTTGTGGTTTATCTTCAGTATGAAGTATGAATTGAAAAAAAATGTAATTAACTCTAAGTAATGTTTATTTTATGGGACTGCAAGCAGCTATGAATGGAGAGTCGCCAAGGTGACCAAGGTTTGACTGCATAGTCAACATCTGTGTGCATGGGAAGTCTGAGAGAATGTTCTAGGGCCAGTACTGTCCTTCTGCTTAATGGCTGCAGTTTGCTACCACCCAGCGTGGGACTGACCGTGGCCAGATGTGATCACATTTGGAGCAAGATGGCGCCAGAGACAAACATCCCTTCGGAGTATGAACAAATCACAGCTGACAGGGACTTGGGCTGCACCCCCTACTGGTCAGGATCAGTGACACAAGAACCAGCCTGAAATAGCTTGGAATCTGCACTGCAAATAACTTAAACATCTTAGATAGTTTGTGAATAGCAGAATTATATACAGCTGCAGCACTTGCATCGTCACACTGATTGCAAATGTTTCCCGGCCAAATTAAAAATTCTTTGATGTTCTGAAAACACTAAATGGTTTGGCAACTCATTAGATAACAGATCGACGGCATGCTATTCTGAGAGGGCCGTCAGATTCTGCTGACTACGGCCTCTGCCGTGACCATAGAGCTAATTAGGAATTAATTCTCAGACTGCCTCATTGTTACCATCCCAAGGATGTAGAAACCTTTTTCCAGGTCTCTGAGTGACAGAGTTTGTTTAGCATTAAGCACTGGACTGAAGCCCAATGGCATAAAAAACAGGTAAAAATCTTGAGGAGCATCTCACTTAGGTAGCGCGAATGATTGCAGCTCACATGTAATTATATAGGACTGAATCTTTTGCAGACCACCGGTGGGCGTGGTCCTGCTACTGATGATTGCTGTTCATTGTCACAGTGACACCTAGGTGACCTACACTGGCAAGGGGGAACTAGGCATTCCTCATTAGCTTGGAACCAGGATGCATATTGAATCTGGATTTATCCAGAAAACGATTTTCATATATCAGAGTGACATATGGGTGGCGCAGTAAATAAAGACAGGAACCCCCCCCCCCCCCAATGACATTACCTGTTTAAGTCTCAGGTGCTATGCTACTGTGAGATACTCAGCAGCAAGTCGAAGCTGCTTTGGTGAGCACAAAATCAACAGACAAATGATATGGTATCGCAGCAGAGATTTAACAGAACCATTACAAAAAACATGGGGGTGCTTCAGAACGAGAGAACAAACTGACAAGAGTGAGTTTTATCACCGAGCTTATATGCAAAGGCACAGATGAGTGAATGAAATGGAAGTAAATCAAATACTTAAGATAAAGTGGAAGGAAAGTTGGGTTTCTGCAGTATCGCCTGGAGTTGCCAAAACCTCCCGAAAGCTTTCCCTACGTTGCATTTTATACCTGGTTTAATCCCCGACCTTCTCCCCACCCCTAACTTTATCCAGTCCATCATCGGCAAAGTTTCTGAAGTTTAATTAGATGAAAAAGTAAAAAGGTGAAAAAGCAGCCTGGAATTCCTTCGCTGCACCGTCGCGGGGGGGGGGGGGGCACCCCGGACCGTTAAGATCCCCCGCGGGGTTCGC
>JAODUD010000082.1:3938583-3952471 GCA_026784285.1 Stomatorhinus walkeri | reverse complement strand
GAGGACCCCCCCCCCCCCCCAGACTGGTCTCTGTCTGCTGCATCCCACCCTCCCCCATTTATGTACCTGTGAACTAATAAATGTCCATTTTTCTCTTGCCCAAGCCAGCATCCCATGGATCTAGGCCACCAGTCAAAAGTTTTCACGCTCCACACATTTTTACCATTTTTCCATTTATTTCATACACTGCAGATTTGTTCAGCATCGGAAAGTTGAGTGAACAGCTATAAATGAAAATATAAGACAAATAAAACAAGTTTCCTTTACAACATGGAAAGAGGATGTCTCGCATCCTGTTAACTGGTTGTATGGAGATGGTTTAAGGAAATTATGGGCTGTTCTTCAACTTTAAATGCGCCAGTCAGCTGTTTCATCCCAGCGGCATGTATGTGCTGGTGATCGCCTCGGTGCTTGACGACGTGCGTGTCTACCTCCGTGAAGAGGCCGGACTGCGTTTCCCGTACGTGGGCGTGTCACTGGTGTGGCGGCTCACATGCCCGCTGGTGATCGTCGCGGTGACTCTGTAGCAGATGCTGTTTTTCCTGAGCTTTCGGTGACGTACACGGTGACACACTGCCTCGGGGCGATGCGGTGGTAGGCACCATCAGACATGGAAAGGGGGGTGGGATCTTGGTTAAAGGGCGGCAGAGGGAGACCGCGCTTCTCCCGGGATACGTGGTGCCCCGTTCTGCAGCAGATTTATGCCACCGGAGCTGTTTTCTGGGTCTGGTCACGCAGGCGGCCGAGCTGATGGGCGTTTGTGTCACGTACCTCTGCCTACTGCACATTCCAATTGGTTGAGGCCATCCAGGGAGTGATAATCGATAGCAGTTACGTTGGGTTAACCATCCTATCGTTACCTTGTTACCTGTCTCTTATAATTTACTCCCTGGCGTTTAAGCTAATCGGGCTGCCCGTGAAATTTAACTTGGTGGATCTAATGCGACTCAGTGGAACTTGGGGGAAATTTTTAAGGGTGCGGTTCTTGATAATGAAGAGTTGCGAGAGGACAGGGAGGTGACAGGTGATCTTCAGTGACCTCTGTTTTGGAGCTTCGGCCGTCCGTGTGACTCTATCCCTTCCATTCTCTGCACCCTAGGATCTGAAGCCCTTCTCGTAGGGATTTGAGCATTGATGAAGTGCACTTGACACCCCCCCCCCCCAGCAAAAATCAGCGTTTTTTGGGGACTGACTCCTCAGACTGTGAAGTAAACCATATTTTTAGGCTCGTTAAACTGGAGAATCCTCATTTTCTATGAAGGGTTGCATTTTTTAATCTCCTATTTAAAATCCGTAATTATTACGCCCGTGGAGTGTAAGTGGTAATTTGAGGCGCTTTGGGGCCCTGTAAGGGCTGCTGTGTGTCACAAGGACCCCTTAGGGGCCCCGAATGAGGCGACATGTTCCTCATTTACATCTGACTGAGCTGTGGTAGCTGGAGATGGGGGGCCCTCGATCATGGACCCCCCAAACACGCAGGATTAGGCGTGGACATATCCCCCCCCTCTTTTTCTACTCCAAGTCTTTATGACAGTATTTTGGCTGGCTCTCCATCTCATTTATTTATATATGTGATATACAGTATATTTTTATAAATATAATGTACAACGGCCACTTGGTTCCCTTCCAGCTAGGAGTGTGGCTTATAGTGGCTTGAAAATCACTTAAAAATAGCCAGATATTTGAGTAGGAGATGGGGGGGCTCATATTTTAATAAAAATGTGTATAGATGTCAAGGCTGCTACACATTTGAGTGCTTGGCTGGGGTGGGGGGGAGTGGGCAGACACTACCAGTGTGCCACCGACCAATCCTATCCTTGTGCTCATGACTGGAGAAAGTGACAGGGACAAGGACGGACGAGCTATTTGTGAATTCTGTTTTTTTTTTTTTTTTTCTTTTTTAACCTGAACCCGTACGGAGCTGTAATTTGAGCTTTAATGCTGCGTGAGGCGTGAAGGAGCATAATGGTGATGAGCCCCCCCCCCCGCCCCCCCACATTACACTCAGCTGAATGTAGGCGACATGCACGACTGTTGGAAATGGTGCTTCTGCAGTCAGAATGATGGCTCAATGGGGGCACGCATCACGCCTCCAGGCTTATGGGTGCTGTTCCTGTCCTGATTGTGTGTGTGTGTGTAGATGGCTGTGTGTGTGTTCTTGAGTTTGGTTAGTGTGTGTTCCTCACATTTCTGAGTCTCCTTTCAGGTTAGGCTTAGGGTACGCCAGTTTCTTCCCGCAAGTCTGACTGGAGTCAAATCAAATCACTTTTATTGTCGCGTCACTTGTCACCAGTACACGGGTACTGTACATGTGAGTGAAATGCTTGCGTGCAAAGCCTCTCGAAGCAGCTGTAGTATGACAATGAATTAACAACCAATATAAGCGGTTTAATATAAGCAGATGCAATTTTGCGGTTTTTAGATAGGTGTGTGTGTGTGTGTGTGTGTGTGTGTTTGCGTGCACCCTGCATTTCCCCACATGGACGCCAGGTTCTCTGGGACCAGGACAGCGGTAATGGCAGGTGCTTAGATGGCCAATGACAGCCTGCCGTAAGCCCTTTGCCGGAAGTGTTGACGTATCCCCTGCTTGGAGCTGGATCATCGTCTTGTGTTTACCTTCTGCTGAACTCCTGTTGAATAGTAATGCTTGCAGAGATGCCAGACTCTCTCTATTCAGAGGAATACCACCATGCAGATTTTTCTTTTCTCCTCGTTCTTTTGTTTTATTTAGCACCTGTGGACATGTGGAAAAAACATTTCTAACTGCAAATTGCTGACATAACTTTGGGTTTATTATTAACGCTTTTCACAGTGGCGATTCGCATCACTATTTTAATTGGAGGAAGGTGTTGTCCTCCAGTCTTGGGCCAATGAAAAGGAGCCTCCCTCCACATCCTAGCGCCCCCCGCTGGCCATCAGCAGGAATAACCACGGTAGTGCTGTGTTAAGTCGAATTCACACACTTACTGCAAACCCTTGCAGTTTTGTTTTTTCTTTGGTTAACTGGAGTAGTGGCCTGATCCAGGTTTTTCTTTTTTTCTTATATAAACAGGGCAGTATCATTGTTTTGTGTATTTTTAAATGGACAATAACTTAGTTAGGCGGTTGTGTATATTCAGCCCAAACCAGATGGCTCCGTTTCAGTGCATCATGGCAGAGATATTCGGTGACTCCATTTTACTAAGCCACTTCTGTAATAATGATCGACACCAGGCAAGATTCTGCCGGGCTTGGTCGCACTGCGCCTTCGCATGCCAAACGTCTCTGACCCGAGCGAAGCCTGCGGCAGCCTTCTCTGAACTTCGGGAGGCTCTCTCCGCTGATTACACGTTTACATAATGTGTGGCTTCATGCTGGGCCACCGGGTTGGCATTTGCGAGGGGGGCCACTGCCTTGTTTTGCGACAGAAGCTGCTTACAAACATTGACATCTTTGGACGACCTAGACGTCCCTACCTGGATGGATGGATGTGGGTATTTCGGTGGTAGGCGGAAAGCCTCAGGTCTGACAACAGCATGGGCTCGAGCAGTGCTCTGTCATCCTGTCGGAAGGGTTCTGACCAAGCTGTGGAGCATCCAAGTCCTGGTCTGGTACTTCCTCCATTTAATGGCACGCTGATCTCATAGCCCCCACTTTGTCATTTTCCCTCCGATGGCCTCCTGTGCATGATTACCTGACCTCTGAGGTGGAGGGGAGGTGTGATATATGGTGTGATTGGGGACCCCTTCACAGGGAATGTAATCAGGCTGGAGTCAGGAGGGAGCTTGTTTTGTGCTCCCTGATTTGGCGCTGCAGGAGCGTACCGCTTGAGAGTTCTGCGGTGGGGGGTGGCAGCATTCGAGTGCCAGTCCCGGTGCGGCAACTCCCTTCAACAGCACTGCCGGAGGAGGGCGGAGTCATGCCTACCTCGGGGTCGAGGTTCATTAGCCATTTTCCTCCGCTTGCCGTGGCCCGCTCTCGGCACGCTGCGATTAATCCGGCGCCGCTCGTTTATTAAATTAAACTGTAAACACTCTCGATGGGCCAAGAGGCCTCCTGGGCCACAGCAAATAAGTCTACTACCTGAGATTGGATTACCGTGGAGGGAGGGGTGGACCTCAAGGATCCCCTGGTGCAAGACAAGCTGCACTCCCTAAAAATAGTCTTGTGTTCATTTACGTAACTGGAGATACACATAGTTAAACTGTCAAGGTTTAAGGGGTTCAACAGCAGCGCCCCTCATGGGATTTCCTCACCCAGTCCATGTGTCATCCACCGGAGTGGGATCCTATGGAGGAAAGCCTGCAGAGTCATGGGTGTGACCTTCTCTCCCGGTGCGGATAAATGGGGTCGTCGCCACAGAAATGGACTCATGGAAGTTTTACTTGCATGCAAATGTTTTGAAGGCATAAGGAAAAATGATTGGTTGTCTCTGAATCAATCAGATTGTAGCGGAAGTGAGTCCGAGCAACTAGAGGAGACGGGACCAACCAATGGACCAACCGACCAATGTCTTTATCCTGCCTCGTCTGGTTTCTTGGACCCATCTCCTCTACAATCCTATTGGCTATCTCCCGGAAGCAATCACTTTTCTTTCTGCCCTCAGAAAAATTTGTGTAAGTAAAACTCCCACGAACCAGAAATGATGACTGAGGGCGTCCTCAGTTTTTGGAGCCCTTTGTTCTTGTCGGTCACAGTGGGTGGACATATTTAAGCCCCCCACCTCTGCGTGGAGAGATGAGCTCTATTGTCAGGCCATTCATGACTCTCAGATTAGTTTTCGAAATAAACTGGAAGCTCGGAGTGGTTATACCGATGGCTCCTGGCTCAAATCAGATGTCAAGGAACTTGCAATGGATGGGAGAATGTATTGAGCAAAACAATGCTTTAAGTCCTTTGATTTCCATGATTTCTGTCAGGTAATGGCTGAATTGGTTTCATTATGTACGCAGATATATGCATATGATAGGCCTTGAAGGGGAAATCATCTGTGAAGAGCCAGCGATTGCTTGTCAGCCTCCCGTTGGAAAGGTTGCTCAGTCAGATGTCATGTTTGTAAATGAAGTTTAGTCATGCGGTTATTTGGGTGCCAGAAAAACAAGCCGGCAGACACATTAAGCAGGGTATCAGATCCATGGTGGTTTATCCTAATTAGTAGATGGATTCCTTTATAAGATAAAGTGAGGTATACGATGGATAAACTTCACTCTTCTTCAGTAGCTCCTGTGATGGGATTTTGGCAGATTTTTGTGCACATGTAATAAGCTTGATTACATTAATTGGGTGTGTATGTGTGTGTTTTTTATGCCTGGCGGGTTCCGTGCCTGTTGCATTTCTGTTTTATAGGGCAAAGCTCCAATCTTTTTGTTGAGATTTATTTATTTTGTTTTGATATTGTGTCTGGAGTCTCTGTCGGATCTGAGGATGCAGATAAACTACCTGAAGTTGGATCTATCTCCGAGATAAGCGATGGGTACCCTTCCTCCGCAATAGGTCAACCAGTGTGGAATTGCATGCCTCACTGTTACTCTAGAACTAATCGATCGTTGGTGATCCATTTTCTTAAAGCCCTAAAGAATTTAAATCAGATCTGCTGTACTATGCATGTGAAACTTTAAATTTATTACAAATTCTAATGCTCTTTGAGTAAGTGAGCAGGACCCTTAAGGGAATACCATTGGACAGGAGGACATTCGTTTGAAAACCTCTTTTTCTTTTACCTTTTTTACTTGTCACAAATAATATGCACACTTTCCAGCTGACGTTTGTCAGCTATTCACTTGGGGCTATGTTTTTCCGCTTTTAAATGCTCACTGTTCCAGTGGGAAACATCAGCGCTTCAGGGAGCCAATGCCGCTGTAAACAGGAGGGCGCTGGAAATTAGGGGAAGAGCAGAGGAATCCTAGCCAAAGGACCACCGACTGACAGGCATTGTAGGGGACAGTCAAGGGGAACGTCCAATAGGAAAGCCTCTTGACAAGATGGCCAGTGGGATTGGACACTGTTAGACTGATGGGAAACTCCGCCCATATGACAGGGCAATCTTTCTTTCCCTGTAGAAGATTTAATATAGATACTTTCAGTATATTGTTCAATAAATGACATGAGATATTCAACACTATTATAAAATACACGTTGTGTTAATGGTTTTCTGCAACTGTAGGTTAATGTAAGTGTTCTTAACATGTTTTTAAGGTAGGCTAAGCTAGCCTATGATATTTGTTAGGTTCATCAGAATGTAACCCCATCGAAATCCAGGGGGACGCCTGTAAGTATTAGATCTGCTTGGATAGCAGTGCCTCATGTTTCCTGTTATATGATGTTCTGTCAATTAATGCTGCCTTTTTGAAAAATGCTACCGTAGTGCTAATCAGTAGCCCTAACCATAACCCCTAAAACCTAACCCTAATCCCAAGATGGTGGAACTGCACATGCGTAGACTCGATAGCACATCTTGATAGGTAGGTTTTTATGACAGAACATGACTTAGCCTTTATTAGTGTTGATTTCAGTGGAATTGCCCCACGTATGGCGTTGAGGTGTGTTTTGACCTGTGGATGGTATCGTTCCTCCAGTGGAAAAACAAGGCACGGTGCACTTTCGTAAACACCGGACTCCTCACTGAGTGGCATGTATTTACCATCAGTGTCCTTCAGCCTTGGTTTTGGGGACCAATCACAGAGTTGGTTGTGATACCAGTGGTGGACCAGTGATTTCCTGTGGTTGGGCGCAGCTCTAGGGTGCCGCGGAGGCTCTTATGGATGGGGGGTAGTGGGTGAGTGGAAGGAACTGCGATCTAGATCAGTGGAGGACCGGGGAGATTTGGGGTCCCCTTGAAACGCATTTCTTATAGAACCGCAGGGTATTTTTAGCCATTTTTTTCCCATGGAGAGGAAAGTCGCTCCAGTTTTCAGGCCCAGCTACCGAGATCCATCCCTTTTGTTTCCTCGCTCGGTGCTGCCACATCCGCTCTAATTAATTCTCATTTTCGTTTTTCATCTTTAAAGTTGATGACTGCAGCAGACATCGCGGGGACATCATTTAGCCAGAATTTGGTCTTCTGAAAGTGCCTGGTTGGCCTCTCGAGGTTCTTTTTTAAAACATTTTATTTATTTATTTACCAGGAGTGAAAATGTGCATAACCTGATCCCAGCATGCGTTGCGACTGGGGATGAAAACGGGGCACGGTATCCGGAACGTTCCCGCAACTCTTCATCCACTGTCCTAATGAGGGGGTTTCTGTTTCAGCCTCGGGATATTAATAGCATCCCACGCAGGGATGCTTCGCAACAGGGGTAGCACGATTCGGCTGGGGGGGGGGGGATGCACTCAGGGGCTGCTCTCTGCCATCCCTCGCAGCGGCGAGGTGAGGGACCACGGACCTTGCCGCTAATTGCTAATTGCTCTTCCTCAACTGTGGGGGGGGGGAGGCCAGGTTGAGGAAGTGAGTATGTAATCTTTCTCCTTCTGGTTGGCACATCGCAGCCACCCCCGGCCAAAGAAGATGGAGTTTTATTCATCGCAACTTGGGTCATGGTTTCTGAATAATAATCCCTGTATGGCTACAGAGGTAGGACATCCAGTTGGTCACAGTGACTAGGTTCAGTGAAAGGGTTTCCACGCTCTTGGATCAACTTCAATGCATTCTTTTTTCGCCCCTGAGATTGAAGGTGGAACTTGATTTTTTTTTTTTTTTTTTTTGGTGAAAGCCTTCCCATTCTGGGCCGTATGCTCAGCAGTATTAGGGTTATAACCGGATGCTCTGGCTACTGGGATGGTTGACAGTGTGGGGGTGGTATCTGGCTCAGTGGGTTAGAACGCTGTGCCTGCGATCGGAAGGTCGCTGGTTGAAATTCAAGCACCGGCAGAGTGATTTCATCGTAGGGCCCCTGAGCGAGGCCCTTAACCCCTAGTCGCTCCAAGGACTGAGTGACCCAGCTTTCAATTGTACGCCGCTTTGGATAAAAGCAGCTGCTGATTAAATAAATTGTAATTGTTTGGCGGGATCCTGACTGAAAAAGCTGATGAATAGTTAACAATCAGCTATTTGTTGTAGATAGCAGATGCTGCTGCTTGTAGCTGTTTTACAAGATTTTTATATATATATTTGTGTTTTCACCTGTTAATGCAGCTGGACATCTGCTCAGGTGACTTCAAGGTTAAGTACTGTATCATGGGATTCAGTGGTGTGGTGCCAATCAATGGCTATTCATTAGTAGGTCTGGTTCGGTCACTGCAGCCGATTCGGGTCGAGAGGGGACTCTCGCTCGCGGTTTCGAGGCTCCGCCCGGCGCGAGCTCTGACTGACGGATGAGTTGGCAGGCGGCCGACATGTGGCGAGGTCTCCGAATCTTGCCCCCCCCTCCCCACAGACAAAGACTTGTTGTTTTATGATAGTTATTAGGCAGCTCGGAGAGCCACTAATGTCTCTCCTCAATTTGGGCTTTATCAGACAAGTGGAAAAAGCCAGCAGATGGGCATTATGTGTTTTTTTTTGTTTTTTTTTTGTTAAATAAAAAACCCTTTGTTTTTGGGTGAAGACTGATCTGTTGCACTCAGGCAGAGAGAAGCCTTCACACTGCGTGTCCAAGCTCTGTTTGGTTAAAGACCAGTCTCTCGATCCACCGTCGCACACTATTGCCAACAGAAAAAACTGTATAATGTCTGCCTCTTTAAAGAGGTTGGGTTTATTTATTTCTGACCCTAGTCTGTCATTAAATTCTTCAGCTCGCGAAGAGGCATCAGTCAAAGATGACCGTACTCAATGTCACCGGAGCGACTGCCTGCCCCTCTATTTCACCTTGGGTCTCAGAGACCCAAGTATCACACGTGCACTTTAAGTGCGAGCCGGCGATTTACAGGCGGTCTGTGCGGCGAGGATCTCCTTGGTTTGTCTGAGGGCCGTCATTCGTTAGATGGAGCAACGCATTAATAACTGCTTTTACAGGCGCTTTGTTTTGGATGCCATTTAGAGGGAAGATGAACTATTCCTCATCATGTATTTCTGAATTTTAAAAAGCCAAATTTAAGGTGGTGGTGGAAAATACTGGAAAGCTGGGTTTTTCTCCAGGACTGGGACCCAGAGAAGGTCAGTTGCGATAGTATCTTGTATCAGTCTGTGGATCCACTTGGATTTAGCTGTCATTTGAGATGCCCTCATCCTTGGATTCAGAACCAGAACCGCGTCGGCCTCAATCTCCAGTTCTTTTCTGCCCTTCGCTGGGTTTACCCACTGGGGGGGGGGGGGCGGCTTGATGTTGTGTAGCAGAACAATCAGTGTAAATTGATCAAAGCGTCCCCACTTTTTCAGAGGAACAGAGAGTGCGTGTCTGATTGGGATCCGTTGCTGGTGCTTCCACTCCTTTTCCTGTTTCCTCCTCTGCGTCAGTGTCATCCTGCTGGGATCTGCCCCCCGAGTGCTGCCATGCGGCTCGGCGCCCAAGCTGTCAGGACAGTTTGAGGACTGTGATACAGAATCGCAATTCGCAATTCGTGATTAACCAACACTGTCTTGGATGTCCCCCCCCCACCCCCCCACCCCGACTTCTGCTGCGAACTGTGAGACATTGACGTTAATATAGTTTCCTGCTCAGATGTGCCTCTTGTCACTGTGTTGCGGGAATTCACAAAAATATTAGGGACGTTCAGAAATTCACAGAGTTGGGTAATTCAGGTTAAGAGAGTAAAAGTTCAGACCGGGATTTTGTTTCAACCCACCAGTTCAGCATAAAGAGTCACAGTCATAGATACTCAACTGGTTGGTTGAAACAAAATCCCGGTCTGGACTTTTACTCTCTGGACCTGAATGAGTATTTTCCCCCTTTTTTATAGATTTTTTTTTTTCCAAGTTATTTCATTCATCTCCTTGTTTGACCGCTGCTCTTGTCTGTCGCTGCTTGATCGAAATGCACAAGCGAAGTATTCTGTGGTAACAATGGCCTCCATTCAGCCGTGCCTCTTTCAAGGCAGCTGATTTTTGATGGAAGGGGTTGCGGCCTTTTGTTATGAATGAGGGATCGCCGGGAGGGGTGAGTCGGTGCCCCTGTAGCTTGTGGTGTTTGCCTTACCAAGCAAGCCTGGGACACGGTGCCCTTTCACCCGTCTTGAGTTCCGCTGCCAGGGCGGCTGTGAGTACCGGTTAAGTGGACCAAATTGCTTCAGTTTGATGCAGTGTAAACAGTCCAGACGTTCATCTATTGATGGCCTCCGGATGTCAGCGTAACAAGAAGTCTGATTGGATGGTTAATTGCACTAGTGTGAGTGCGTTAGAGCCGTATAACCATTCAGGAGCTTTTACATATCCCACTCCAATAAACACAACGGCAGCCGTTAAACTGAGTGACCTAACAATTGAGCCTGTTAATTCTGGACTCCAGCCTCTTGTATACTTAATTTAATGACTACAAGTTCCATAGCAAACACTCTTACAAAGGAGCTACCTACTGATTTAACAATGCGAGTAATTTGTGCAGCTGCTGGTTCTGTTTTCCTGATGTTTGTTGCCATGTTCTTCGGTTCAGAGGAAAGAGCTACACCTGTCTGACGCTGACGGCCTTGTCGTCCAAGGCCTGCGTGCCCATTACCATGGGCTTCTCACTCCCAGTACTAGAAACCATTTATTGACTAGAAGTCAGTCCCAGTAAATTGGCAAGGAACAAACCAGAGGGGCTGGAACGTTCCGGAAGCTGTAGTCGTCGGTCGCCTGGTTGCTGGTAAATGTCTCACGGTGACAGTGAGAACACCTTTGTCGTTGAAAGAGATGTCAGTTTTATAACCTGAGGTTTTTTTTTTATTTCCTCAAAACCAAAAATGATGCCTCTGCGTGGTCTCCTCAGTCTCTGATGTGACTGGATGGCTCCTTAATTGGGCGGAGCTTCAACGTCAAGATGGGCAGGCATTGGCTGTGTTCTGTCAGGCTTCCTACCATGTGTTCTCTGCCCTTTCATGTCTGTCGCTCATTACATATGCTCACATAGACTTCTGTGTAAGCGGCAACTCATTGTGTTGTCTTTTTAAATGAATATCTAAGCCATCGGATGTGAACCTTTGTGGAATGCCTGCTGAGTGGGGTTGCTCGTTCCTTAGAGCTATTTTTGTCCGTTCTGCCTCCCCGTCAGGGTGATTGTTCTGTTTTTTTTTTGTGTTGAGATGCCATTAAGGGATATTGGGTGTCCCATTTACTGTTTCACAAAGTCCTACTATGGCTACGGGCAGGTCTTACAAAACCTTCATTAGTGAACCTCTCGGCCGTAATGGGGCCTGACAGCAAATCGAGGGAGGGAACTGTAAACTGAAATGGCGCGTTAATGAAATGTGAACAGCCCCAGCTTTTAAGCTACATATATTTCTCTATCTATACTAATGCTGAGTGTTTGCCCCAACGTGATTATTTGTTTGGTTTACATGATTGGGGCCATAGCCCCCTTTCCGGAACATTTCTGCTCAGCATATCAGCGTTAATATGTTAAGATCTTCAGACGTACCTCAGTATCCATCGCGTCACTGTGCGCAAATGGCGAGAAACACTTCACTTCTGACGAAATTTTAGTAAACAAAAACAGCTTGACTCTGAAGTCGCTCTGTCTCCCGCCTGGCAAACTGTCACCTTCTCGTCATGTATTCTCTCTCCTACTTGCTTCTTGTGGTCAAACTTCAAATATATATTTTTTTCATGGCTGGATATATGATTTCAGCCGCTTTGAAAACAGAATGAAGGTCTTGAAATGCTTGTCTCTCTCGTCCTGCCTGATCTGAGCTCTTGAAATCTCATGGATCGTTCTTGTGTCAAGAAGGTAATAGACAAAATAAGGTCACCTTGACTTGATTTTTAATAACAGTTCTGTTTATCATCTGAGGTTGTCTCAGTGCTGCAAGGACATGCCATTTAATTTGAGATAGAAATGATTTTCTGCAGTTATACTGTCAAAAGCAGAAGCTGAACTTATTTTTATATGCTGGCAAAGACTGTCGGTACTTGAACCCATATTGTGAGGTTCCAGCAGTATTTGAGCTTTATTGACAAACTGCATGAAATAAACTAACATTAATTTCCTTTTGGTGTTTTGCCCCCCTATTTTTAAAGCTGGCGCTGCAGCTTTCGAATGCTGATTTCCATGACTTCTGCTCTTTATTTAGATTTAAAAATAAAATTGTCAGTGTTCTGTCAGTATCTCTGCTTCCCTATAAATAATCAGTTTTTTTTCACAAACGTGTGCAGGGATTTTGTTCAGGTTATGCAAATTTTTTTTCTCTCTCCTGATTCTGTCTAAGATACAACCAGAATGCTGGCCAATCAGATGAAATACTCCAAATCCTACCTGTTTTACCTGCCTGTAATCCTTGAAATTCTTTTCTGCAGATACGGTAATTCTGTTGCTTTAAATCGGGTCTTTATGTGCCAGCCTCCCACTTAGCTATTTTTCTAGCTCTTCCCATCTGAGGCCCACGGTTGCTGTTAGCAATATCTGTTTAATTCTTCTGAAACCGAGGGGGAAAAGATATCGGAGGGAACTGTTAAAATTGGGCGGTGTTTCACTGGAACGTCATTAGCTGGCGCACAGGCCTTTGACGCTGATGTTCTGTGGCACTTAAAGTTATTTCGCTTCAAGGGAAACAGGGGCCGCCCCCCTTCCCATCCCCGTGACCTCCGTCGTTCATCAGAAGGAACACCTGCGAGGTGCATGACCCCACTGCGACAGGGATGGCGTGGTAATCAGAGGCGCCCGCTCTGCCCCCTGACACACCTCTTTACCATTGTCCCCTTCCTTTGAAGTCTCCTCTGTGTTGCCGATTGGTCCATTCCCCACCCAGCTCCCCTGCCTCTCCTCGGATTCGCCCTGAGTATTATGGGAAGCCACCTGGGCTGACTTTTTCTCTGAAAGCGAGGTGGAAACAAGACATCTAGCGCTGAAAGCTAACTATGCTGCACATCAGCAGGAAAGCAGGGTATGTCATGAAACATATTGAAATATTTCATTTAGAATAGAACGCTAATAACCAAGCCTCCTTTACTTTGGCAATAGACTGTTCGGTGAAGCTGTACTTCATGCCTGTAATTCTTGAAGGTTATCCATAAAGCTTAGGTGTTTTATAGCCTGGTCAACATTTACTGACTACTTGTATGCTAGTTATGGTTCTAAAATGGTCCTCGAAGGTCAAGTAATGGTCACAGAAGTACTGTTAAAGGAACCTCAGAAGCTATTTTGCGTATCTTTGATTGAGCTTCAACCTGACCTCTTCTGTGATGGGGCTCTCAAACCCACCCCCCCACCCCCAGCTTGACCAATAGAAGACCCTGCATTTCACCACAGGGAGCATCGCAGAGCCTTAAGCCCTGGGTGTGAGAAGAGGGACAAAGCTTTGATCACTAGCCAGCTGAATCCTATAGCCCCACACCAACCCCTCCCCACGTTCGGCTTGTGTGCCTTCTTCACGCCGTTGTCCGTCTGATTCTCCCTTCATGGCACCCATCTGGGCGTTGCTGTGTGGGGCCCCGTTAGGGGCCTGCAAATGGTCGCTGCTCGTCGCTGCAGATATGCCCCCCCTGGAGGACATTTGTTGTCGTGGCTGTGCTCTGCCTCCTCTCGGCCCGTCTGACGCCACGCACTGGCTTTTCAGTATTTTTATTTATTTCAAAAATATTTTTTCCCCCGTAAAGTTGTGGTGCATGAGTGGGATCTGCTGCCATAGAAACAAGCGTGCAAATATATTGGGGGGGCGGCGTGCCGCTTTGTTGCACTACCTCTTCCCAAGGACAGTATCCTTCTCTGCGGCTGAGAATCCACCAATCGTGTGTGTGTGTGTGTGTGTGAGAGTGTGTGTCTGAGTGTGAGTGTGCGGGTATACCTATCCTTATGGGGACACAATGTCCCCATAGTGTGATAAATATCTGTTTTTTTTCCCTTATGGG
>JAODUD010000082.1:3858540-3871242 GCA_026784285.1 Stomatorhinus walkeri | reverse complement strand
GGTTTACCCCCCCCCCCCCCCCCCCCCCCACGTGCGTGCGTTCCCGCGGTGACGTGACTTATTGTGCTATAAATGTGTCACTCTGTGCATCTGTATTGAGTGTGGTTTTGAGGCAGGTTAGATCGAACACTACTGTAATAAAGATAATAATATCATGAACGCTGCCTGTACACCTGTGTAACTGCTCCTAAATGTGTGTAACCCCCAGCAGTGCGCTTGGGCCCTGGTCTTGCCCTTTCTTACGATTTACTAAGTCCACATAGTAAATGTTCCTCGTTGTTTTTCCAGACTCCTTCGTCAACAGCCAGGAGTGGACGCTGAGTCGATCGGTGCCAGAGCTCAAAGTGGTAAGTCTGTTATGCGTGAGCTTATTTCATTAACGATTTTCATTAATTTATGCAGGCTTCCTTTGGGCAGTTTAATATTGAAAAAGTTGCACTTGGCACACCGACCGGCAACGCGGTCCATCGAAAGGTGATTTTACAGCCTGAGAGTGTATTTTCATTCACTTTTCCATCACGGGCACAAATTGGCAAGGTTATTCCTTGGCAGGAAGCAGGTGACTGTAATTAGACGTGTTGGCATGGCGATGCAGTGGGGTCCCTGACCGTGAGTGACAGTTTGGGGCCGGGCCGGTGACGGGGACCTGGAAAATCCACGTCGCTTAACAGCAGGTGGAGTTCTGGAGGAGCAAAAAATAAAGCACATGGTCAGAGGAGCCTGTGGATTTTTGGATCAACCGTAATTAGACTTTGGCTCCCTACTGTTTCAGGTATATTATCTTTTCATCATCATCACCCCCCAAGCCAGCAGGTCTCAGGTTGTTAGTCCTAGGGTGCAGGATCCTCCCATGCCAGAGGGGGCAGCACTGAGCTGCCTGTTTACATGCATGTTAACGGGTAAAAATCAAATAAAATCCCAGTTTCCAGACTCTTGGTTACACGTCGTCTGGAACACATTTCTGTCCTCCAGGGTATTATGGGAATTAATATTATAATATTATGCCGGTTTATTTGATCTGAGCTGTTAAAAGGGGGAATTATGAATGTTGTGGCGTTTTTAAAAAACAGGAGTGTGTCCTAGGATTTGATTAGCTGTCGATGCCTATATTAGCATGAATTTGTATATTTTGGCTGTTTATGGCTTATGGCTGTGAAGTCATTACGACCTGGCGGTCAGTCACTCGTGTTTCTTCTGCTACGGTGATGCTGGCAGGCACAAAATAGATCATAGCAAACAGTCATTTTAGGGGGTAGACCATATAAAGAACCTGTACTCCAGACAGCAGAGCCTCAGAGGCGTCGCCACGGTGATAGTCTAGGTAAATCTCCACATAATCCGGGTAATACACGCGCGTGCCCTTGATGGCCTCAAGGAGCTCCAGCTGTGAACCTAGAGACCCGGCTTGCACTTCTGAACCATAAATATAAGCCTGGTCACAGGGAACTACAGCGCCGCCCTGCTGGTAACAATAGTTACATCCTGAGGCTGTATGGCTGCACAGAAGGGTATTTTACCACCTTTCCTCAGACCACCTTCTAGCTCTACTACGAAATATGAGAATAATGAACCAGGATTTGTGGTTGGAGGCTAATTAATAGGTAAACTTGGTGAAATTATAGTTCAAAAGCTCTTAATGGCTTAAAGGCACTTTTAACTTCAGAAAGGAGTTTACCTTCATAGAATCCAGGAAATACGTGGATTCTCTGCCCTCTGCTTACTGTTTACACTGCCTCACAGTGTAAGCATGGGTTTTTTAACACGCCTTCCCTCTGCTGTTTACCTACAGTGCAATGCAGGTATAATTGCCTTCACCTTCCTAAAGCTGCCAGGTATTACAGTGGCATCTAAACACCATGTTTCCCGCTGTAATCCACTTAATTAGGAGCTTCTGCTCATCTTTGTTCCTCGGCTTCCTGTCTGCACAGGCTTTCTGCCGTAGATCTGCCTGCCACCTGCGTGGCGCGCGAGAAACCTGCCCCCCCCCCCCCAGGCATGGCAGTAAAGAACGCGGGCCTTTGCACTGTCTGAGGCGTGCCCCTGTGTCCGGACTTGGCAAACGTCAAGCCGGACGGCGGTTTTTTCGAACTCCGGCCGAGCCTTTAAGCTTTCAAGCTGCTCCCTTGCAAAGATCAGCCTGCCCACTGATGTCCAGAAGTGACATAAATGCAGTCACATCCCTCCCCTGAGCCACAGCTTCTGTTGTGCCGTTAATGTGCGCCCCCTGGTGGAGCCATTTTGTCATGTCGTTGGCTAGATTAAATTGATCAAGCTGAATGACTTAAATAAGCTCCTCAGTTAATCAATTAATAAGAAATTAATTAATTTCCTTTTTTTTATAGTAGTTGGTCTTTACGCCATAGCAGCTTTTAGCTGTTTTCACGCTGTAAATTTAGTGAAATTCTTGATTTACCAAAAAAAAAAATTTTAAGAAAAGATCCCTCTGTTATTTGTGTTCCCTATTTCCATTCCCTGTTCGTCTCGTCCTCCCCTACCCCTCTCCCATTCCCTTCTGTCGGAGCTCATAACCTGATATTTAGATCAGCGCATATTTTATTTATAAATTTGCTTTGTTTGTGTCTCGTTACCCGCTGCCAGCTGTTTACGTGATTGTTCATTGTGCATGGATGTTGACACCGCGTCGCACGCCGCAGAGAGACGCACCAGAAGCCCGGAGCCACACCGCCGTCGTTAGCAATTCTGTGTTCTCCCCCAGAATCGGATTTCTTTGTCGACAGATGCGTGGTGGGCCATTCGTGAGCGAGCGCAAATAAATCACCTCGTTAGCCTGTGTCCCGACCCGACGCGGCATAAATCCCGAAAGTGCGTGCCCTGCACAAACTCAACAGGAGGACGCCTTAAGGGGGTGTCACATGGGAGGACTCGTACCTCTGCTCTACTCTCCCCAGTGATGGAGAGCCTTAGAAACCCACACCCCCTCGGTGGAAAGCAGTACAAGAAGGAACCTGTAGAGGAGAATATGAGATGGGCTTGTGGGGGTGGTGGTGCTAAAACAAACAAGGACTCCTCAGACAGCTGCTGATTGGCCGCTGAAATGAAAGCCCCTCCCCCCCAAATCCATTACCAGCCAATGTTTCTCTACAAAATAAATATTAAGAAAAAAAATTCAGCGTCACATTAATATTTAGCCTCGTCTGGGCACTGTTAGTGAACGGAGGTGTTGAATCTGCTGGGATACCATTAGTTAACGATTGGCCCTTTTTTGCTTCCCAACAAAAAAAAAAAAATCCCATATCAGGTTTGTGTGTCTGTATGGAAATGGTGCAGGATCCAGTGTCAGAGCTGCTGCGTGACCCGTTCTGGGTTCAGAAATAGCAGTTGTTCAGGCATTTCTGTATAAAAATACATCAATCATACAAAGTGCATTTGTTTGGGAAACTGCAACATTTTACACTGTATTCTGGGTGGCATGAAGGCATTGGGGATGTTAACCACTTAAATTTGTTTTTACCTTGGTTGGTTGATGGTTTGGTCAAATATTTAAGTGTAAGTCACTGGAGAACCAATATATTGGTACTGGGTGCAGTGCTAATCTCTGTGTCCTTGGACAGGGCATTGTGGGTAACCTCTCCAGTGGGAAGTCGGCCTTGGTGCATCGGTACCTGACAGGCACCTATGTCCAGGAGGAGTCCCCAGAAGGTAAGTTCTGCAGAAATTTTTCTTTGGAGGGGGTCTTCCTGGGAGGTCTTGACCAACAGGCCAGCTTTGGCGAACCACTGCAGGGTGGGTTCTTGATTACTTTTCACCAATTCGAACCTAATGGAATAAAAAATTGATTTAAATTCTATTTAAATCAACAAATCATGAAACTATTATGCCCATTTAAAAGGTGTACTTTTCTCTTTTAATATGTTACAATGTAGTATTTAAGTGAAAGAGATTATTGAGGTATTATTATTTTAATATCTCTGGACTTAACTGGGTTCTTTGAATAAATCAGTATTTTCATATGAGCCCCCTCCCCTCTGGATTATGACCTTGAGAGTTCATGTTGCTGTGTCAAATTCCCCGCAAGGGGGGACACAGGGAGTTTTATTAGAGAACCAGAAGCTCTTTTCACCTGAATCAGTGCCAATTTGCAATGAGATGTTTTGTTTTGTTTTTTTTCTTTTTCTTTTTAGTAACTAAATACATGTCTGAAGAGAAAGAAGATGTCATTTTTTATCTATCAATTGAGGCACCCAGGGAAGGAAACAAGTTCAAATTAATGAGCAAGGTCTCGTTTTACTGTCGCATTCTTTGAAAAGTTTCATATGTCAGTATTTTTTAAAATCGTCTCAATGGGTTCATACCCAACTAAGTCGTAATTTTGATTAATTATCAGAGCTTTCAAGTAAACTCCTACACAGAGACTTTTTTTAAATAGACAATAATGAAAGGACTGAGTCATTTGAGATAAGATACAGTGACTGGGAATATTTCAGGGTATCTAACCTGTTCTGTTTTTCTCGTATTTCCAGTCAATCATTCATTCTTCAGTTCAACTTTATTGGCAAAATATACGCGCAGTGTCTTGTGAATCCTACAGCTAGGCCAGCTAAATAGAATAAGAGCATAGAGTAGCGCAGTGGTAAAATGAATAATAAGAGAATAACAAACACAATAGAGAGTATTTATACGTCAAGCTTTTTATAACAGACAACACTATATCATAATATTAAGCATGAAAGTGCAAGTGCTCAGCCTTATTGGCTGTATAATGGGTCGATGTGTTCTGCAAATGATTGTAATTACCCTTTTAGTCAAATTTGTAAATATTTTTGGAAAGTTAAGTTTTGCTTTGGTCGTGTCGCCTTTCTTTGGTCTGCCTCACTGAGGTCTGCTGTCCTGTGGTTCTGCATGCCTCTCCCAGGGCCAGTGGCATGCAAGGGGTTAAACGGCAATCCTCATCGCCTTGGCGATCTCTCCTCCTTTTTTGCCTAATTATAGCCCATCACAACATGAAACACATAATTAGTTACTGGCATTTTTTTCCCCTCATGAAAAAGAAGGGAGACAGACCTACAAGCTTAATTAGTGGTCTGCAAAATGGATGACAGAATGCTAGAAAGCTAAACCGGCACGTTCCTCATTTTTGGGGAGGGGGAGGGGTGTTGTTCCCCAGAATCCAATGCGGAGAGCCTTTTCATGTTTCTATAGCGACATGATGAAGGTAAGGCTTATTTACAAGGAAGGGCCCCTTTACTGCATAAAGAGTACTCCCCCCTACACACAACACACACACACACACACACACACACACAACCACTTCCGCTGCTCCTCTCTCTCCTCTTTAATTCCCCGTCTTACCGATTTGTTCCATGCCATCCACGAGCTTGCTCTCCCACGATTCTTTGGCCGCACTCAGCCTGCATGCCAGCGTGAGGCCTGGGGGGTGTCAATCCACAGCTGGGGGCTGAGTTAGGGAGTTCGGATTAGGCCTGAGTACAGAACGGAAGGATGTCCGTCCTTTAGCAGGTGGGGGTAGACTGAGGATGCTGGGCCGTGACCCCCATCCTTATTCCAGGCACATTTTTGGGAAGCTTTGGTGTTCTGCAGCACCCACACGAGCTGCCCGGACACGGTTGCGCGTTTGGAATTGGGCCGTTTGTGTATCGACGGCTGACTAGGTGGGGGGTGTAAAGGTCTCTGGAGAGACAGTGACAGTCACATGCTTGATCCCCCATGACACCAAACTCATGGTATGTAGCCACGTTCCTGGAAGCACACACCCTGTCTGCCCTCCTGCCGGTCTGGTTTTGTCTGTCCCGCCCCACGATGGTTTAATCGGGACGTGACCGTGCTGTGAAGGCAGGGTGACAGGGGACTTCGCTGTTATGCATTCTGTGCTTATTCTTAGCCTTTTATCAGAAATTAGATACATTTTTTTTGCAGTCCCAAGAGGTTTCTCTGTTTTTCAGAACGATGAACATTATTTATTTTATTTTTTTTAACCGTTTCAGTTTTCCATACAGTTCCGACTCCTTTCCCTACCGAGCCCTGGCTGTCGCAGTGCTGTGATGCTTATCGTTCCGTTACGGAGTATAGGTTATGTAGCGTTCCGCTTTGGATGCTCCTCTCCATGTTCCCGTTCGCTGGTCGGGCCTACTTTGGAGGCAGGCGCCCTAGGAATGCAGGCCTCCTGTTACCGTGACTCTTTAGCCGTTTCATTCTGGTCTGTACCAGAAGTGGGAATTTCTGGTCCAGAAAGTAAAAATCTAAATCATGATTTAGTTCCAACCAACTGGTTGAGTATAATGAGTCACAGTCACAGAATACTCAAATGGTTGGTTAAAACAAAATCATGGGCTGGATTTTTAGTTTCTTCACCAGAATTTTCCATATCTGTAGTCGTTTCTGTTCAAGTCTAGGTCAGGGGTCTCAAACTCCAGTCCTGGGGGGCCGGAGCCATAAACAGTTTTTGGTTTCCCCTCATTTAACATATCTGAATCACCTCCTAGTGCTAATTACCACACAGCTCTTGAGCTGAATCATTTGTGGTGGAACAGGGAACGAACTAAGCTACACAGTGCTCTGGTCCTTCAGGCCTGGAGTTTGAGACCTCGGGAACCTCTCCTCAGGAACCCCGGACAGTCCACTTTTTTGCTTCCTCTCAGCTCCCAGCGCACCTGTGTCAGGTTTTCAGTGTTCCTCATTGGCTGGGAGCTGGGAGGGAGCAAAAACATGTATTGTCCAGGGTTCCCCGAGAACTGGGTTGGGAAACACTGGCCTAGGCTTTAGTTCAACGTGCCACCACTTCTGCTTACGCACTGGGGGGGGGCACTGATTCATCTAACGCCACCTCACCTCTGATACTTCTATTGGTTCTATGGGTTGCATAATGCAGTGTTCAATGAATTTGGGCCAATAGTTCACTGATACTTGTAGAATCCTAGAGTTATTGAGTACAAGAGTTACAAAATTCACAGCACGCCCCGTGTTGGACTCCAAAATGCCCCTCTAATCATCTGCCCCCCCGACCCGCCAGGAGGACGGTTCAAGAAGGAGATTGTCGTGGATGGCCAGAGCTACCTGCTACTCATAAGAGATGAAGGTGGACCTCCTGAGCTACAGGTATGTGTCTCACGGTCTCGTTTGGTGTTTTTGTTGTGGCCGTGGCCAGCATCGATATCCCTCCCTCCTTATATAACCTTGAAAGGTCCGGGGTGTTTGTAGGACGATTCATTTTAGCCTACAGCGCTAGTAGAACATAACCTGATCTACCAGACCTTTATCTCTCTGTAAAACGGCCTAGTTATCCAAGGTGTCACCTCATGGTCCAGTTTGATCAGGCACCTTATTGTTCTTCCGGCATCAGATTGCCTCCCAGAAGCTTTATTACATTTTGATGTCAGGGTCTTCAATCTCCCTGGAGGTTTTTCTCCCTGTTTGTTTACGGCCAAAGACCTGCATGGCGTCAGGATGTCGGTCTGGTGGCTAGGGGAACACTTTTGCGGGGTGCGTCCCTCTGGGCATTCTGGGTACAGAGGAGGGACAGCTTGGCCGTAACAGGGAGGGCCTGGAGCAGCTTCGTGGGCGGACAGACTGACCCCTCCAATCGCTGCCCTTCTGAATCGCTGGCTACAGGCCGAAGTCACAGCAGAGAGCAATTTGCTAGGAATAATTAAAACCCTTCGTTATGCTGCGCAATGCAGGGGGGGGCGGAGCGACAAGGTGGCAAGTCGACAAGACGTCGCTTTTAATTTCCCTTAGCCTCTTGGCACTGTCAGATAGGACCCTGTTGTTATTGCACTGGCTGGTGGGGAGAGATGGGGCAGGGGATTGTGTGAGGGGGAAGGTGTTGTTTCTGTTGCAGTGTTTGAAAATGTTTGGTGTAGATTTTTCCCTCCCCCCAATACCAAGTTTGTCGTTCCAGTCTGTTCTACAAGTGTCGCTTGATCTGTTAAAACCATTTATGTAACAAATCCCTCCGATAGGATTACAGACTTCTGTTCATACCATTCATCATTCTTGACTGGCTTACTTTACAATGTAGCTAGAGATGGATGACAGTATTTTTTTTTTTTTTTTTTACACAAAAGATTCCAGCAGGCCCTTTTATAGTTGTTCTACTGCCATCTGCTGTCTGCTTTCTGAAATGCCTCCCAGATATGATTTGCCCTTAAACATACAGCAACGGAGTTTCTTTAAGGAAAAAAAATTGTATACATAGATATATCTCTCAAGGTATTGCAAATTCCATTACCAGAACCTTTGTCTGGTCCATTTGAACTGGGAAGCTGGAATTTTCTAGTTGCAAGTCGGAGGAATCTACTCAACCCTGATCTGAGAATTCAATATGGCCGCTCCATGCATCAACAGTAAAAATATGCAGTCATTTTAATTTACATACTTATGTCTTATTTGTCTCTCCTTAAATCGATCGTACACACAGTACTGTCCAATTTGTATTTGTGAACATGTTGCTATGGTGTTTGTATGTGCAAAATACCCCATAATACATTGTCATCAACTAATATTGTTATAATGGCTAATGATGAACCTGGACAGATCTGTTATTGCTAATAGCTAACCTGCTTATTGTACTAAAATGCGGTTCGTTTTGAGTGTGACATCTTTCCCAGCTCCCATTTCCGACTTCCGAGGTAGGGAACGCTGTGTGTAATCACTGGCAGCCAGTCTTTTGCGTGCAGGTTTTATCCATGTAAGATGAATGATTTCTGTTATTGCCGGATTCCTTTCCTCGTGACGGTAACCTTGCCACATTCCTCTTTTTCCATCAGTTTGCAGCCTGGGTGGACGCCGTGGTCTTCGTCTTCAGCCTGGAGGATGAGATCAGCTTTCAGACAGTTTACAACTACTTCCTGCGGCTGTCCAGCTACAGGAACACAGCTGATGTGCCTATGGTCCTGGTGGGCACACAAGGTGAGAGATCAAGCACCCCCCACCCAAAAATTCCACAGTACCCCCTCCTTAATTGCTGTTTTTAAAAAAAAAAAAAAAAATCCAATCAAGCTCTCAGCCTCATCCAAGAGAATGAGCTCATCTCCTGAATTTTGCATGTGATGCCTGTTGCAGGTATTGGCAGATCAGTACACAATTTAATACAGATCGCATAATCCACCCCCCCCCCTCCCCCGAGTTGGCAGAATTGACTGGGGGGGGGCTGCCCAGAGAATTCCATCTCTGATGGGCATTGGGGCTTGCAGAAATTCAGTACCCCATTCTATGCTAACCTAGTGCCAATATGTTCTTTGCAGTGAGACAGAATTTGTATTTTCTTTTATCATTATTTGAATTCAAATCACATCTGAATGACCGCAGCTGGGACGTAGCAAGGCCACCCTGCCCCTCCTCGTGGCTGGGGGGGGTCTGAACTAACCATGTGCTCTTTGACCCCTTCCTTAAGATGCCATCAGCGCAACAAACCCCAGGGTCATTGATGACTCACGGGCCCGGAAGCTCTCCAACGACCTGAAGCGCTCCACATATTACGAGACCTGCTCGACCTACGGCCTCAATGTGGAAAGAGTCTTTCAGGATGGTGAGGGTGCCCCCTATTGGCAGGTCTGGGACCTGCTTCCATGGTGCACTTTTCCTGCCTCAGTGAAACATTGCAGTCACTGGTTTTCCCTTGATTGATATCAGTGACTGAGATTGGAATCTCCAGGTTCCTTTAAACACTGCATTGCCAGTTTTATTAAATAAAAAAAACCATAAAGGTGCCTTTTTCTGCTTGCTTGACTTAAGATCACATTGTCTTCATTATACCGACTCATTTACCATCAAGATCCATGCCCGTGCATTTCCTCTCTTGCTTTTTAATTGCCTTCTGAAACCCTGCAAGAAATAATGAAGGCGTTCAAACGTGTTTGATTGGACGGACAGGAGGAGGGAGTAGAATCTTAAACAGCTGCTGCCGTCATGGAGATTGTCTCCACGTCAACCGGAGAGCCCGAGCTCCATGCCCCTGTCTGCATACAAAATGATATGGTGGACCTGGAGGCCTCCTCTGCTAATTAAATTAACGTCACCTGTGTTCCCCCATCTACAGACACAGGTGGCACGGTGATGCACAGCCCACTGTGTTACTCGCACCTTTGCTGCTGGAGGAAGGTTTGCGTTTCTAGGGAATGCATTAACCCAAAGTGTTGGCAGGCACCTCCAAAATAAGCAGATTTTAGATGCAGTCCCAACCTCGGGGATTAAAACCCCAAACCTCTTGGTCCAGACTTTCCCAGATCTTGTGCTTTGAAACCTTATCTTCCAGTCACTGATATTAACATTCAGATCAAGTCTCTTCTGCATTTCTGACTCCCAGAAAATTTTATAAAGCAGTATAAAAAAATACCCACACATGTATTAAGTATAAGCTGACGGTGTAAATGCTGGGCGGCACGTTTAACACGTGATGCTTTGGTGCATCCCGGCATCGATCCCCGTGGCGTAAATGCCCGCGGGCGCCTCTCTGTCTCTCCCCCCCACCTCCATCTCCAGTGGCCCAGAAGGTGGTGGCCCTGAGGAAAAAGCAGCAGCTGTCAATCGGACCCTGCAAGTCACTGCCCAACTCCCCGAGTCACTCGTCCGTCCCTGCGGCCTCCATCCCAGCAGTGCACATCAATCAGGTGAGAGCCCTTTGAATATTATTTAAAGCTGTTTATCAGAGCATTTTTGAGGGTTAGCATGTAGGCCTGACATACATGTGACTATTTTGACAAGGACAGGTTTCAAACCAATGACCCTCTGAGTATAGGCATAGGGCCACATACTAGTTATGGTCAAATAAAACTTCAAGAACCATTCTCTGCATTTTTTGACCCCACTATGATGCTCTTGGTTTGCTTTGCAAATTGCTTATACATTGAGCCCTTTTTTTGATTAGAGAGCACCATCTAGTGGTGTCCAAAAATACAGTAAATGGTTCATGGAGTTTCATTTGCCATCACTACCACATTCCGCCCTGTCCCCCCCATGAATAGCTAGCGTTGTCAGTATGTTGTCATTACTGCGTGTATAAATATTTTGTATTAAACTCTTCTTTTGTTACCTTGCTACCGGTTTTCTTTTTTTTCCCAGAAGTGGTATATTTTTCTTGTTTACGTTTCTGGTCCAGGTCCTTCATCACAGCTGCATGTCTTGGCTTATATTCAGTTTACCATTAAAATGCAAACTGCATGCTCACTGTTGGCGGTGCTTCCCAGATTTTTGCTGATACTAAATAATCTGTATAACTGATTTTTAAGCTTAGCGTACAAAACAAAAAATGCTCTTATTACAACTAAATTAGTTGCTGTTAAAATCAATAATAAGACCTTCAGTAATGCGTTCATAGATATAGGTTGTGTTATTTTCGATGTGTGTGCGTGCATTTGTTGGCCTGGAACCAATCCAGCCAATCATATAATTCAAACCCTTTCAAAAAGTAGTCAGTGTGAGCTGTACATCACAATGCTGAGAATGTAGATGTCAATTAATTGATGACTTGTGCGGGTAATTCAAATTACGCAAATTAACTTCTCATTTTGGCTGTGAGTGAGGCTAAGCCCCTCATTCTGGTTCTCTTGTATGTAGAGCTCTTTTTTCAGCAATAATGTATGCGGGCAGATTGTGGCCCATATGGTGAGCTTAAGATCACTCCTTGTCAATTAATGGGTGTCATAGCCACAGGCTTCCACTAGAGGGTGCTGGCACATGAATGAGAAATGGCTGCCATTTGCTGCCAACTGATCTGGGCGTTTTGAAGTACAGCGGGTGGGGGGGAGGTGCTGGGATGGGGCACAGGCCTGTGTGCTTATCCCTCCTTTCATCTGACTGCTATGTTTGCCTGCTCTCTTTCTCTCTGTCTCGTTCACCACCAACCAACCACCCCCCCCCCCCCCACAGGCAGCAAATGGCGGGGGCGCATTCAACGACTACTCCTCCTCCGTCCCCTCCACCCCTAGCATCAGCCAACGCATCGAGACAGTGGCCGCATCCAACACGCCCACGCCCATCCGCAAGCAGTCCAAACGCCGCTCCAACATCTTCACAGTAAGTATGCGCCAGCTGATGCAGGGCAGCACCCACTCACACTACTAGAGGCCTCCGGAGGAATGGCATGCACGCAGTCCTCCTCCACCAGAGGGAGCCAGAGAGCCCCACACCAAGCCAAGGCCTTCTTCTCCTGCAACATAAATGAACATTCGGCTCGTCTTTGCCGAAAAGCTAATCGAAAAAAATTGCTAAAACAACTAAAACTGGCTCTGACACTGTACGCTTGTGGGGGCCTGGTTTAGCCTGAAACCCATAACAAGCGCTTCTTTTTTTCTGTACTTTTTTTCTAAATGAAAAAACCAAAACTAACCGCAGGGGGGGAACAAAGACCTCTTGCGTTTCTCGTACGCTGTCGGTGATGCCTCCCCTTATTTGTGAGTTCTTAGCGATTTGCACGTGGCTTGATCATCTCTCATTGGCCCTGTCCTCTTGCCCCAGTGTCTCTGCCCTGGCCTCCCCTCCCCTCCGGCTGTTCTTGGCAGGTCTTTGCCTTGCTTCCCAGTGGCTTCCCTTGAGGGGAAGTGAAGGGGGGGCAAGTACCCCGCAGCGACACCCCCTGCCGCCCCCCACCCTATCTGCTCCCCTCCAGTCTGCACCCCGACTATGCTCTCGCTCTGCCAGTGACAAACAAATATGCATGTGCCTCTTCCACCAGCGTCCCCGTCCCTGTGCCTCTTCCTCCTTATCCTCCTCCTCCCACCCCCCACC
>JAODUD010000082.1:3816127-3830631 GCA_026784285.1 Stomatorhinus walkeri | reverse complement strand
CCCCCCCCACCCCCACCAGAAGAAAGTAAATATTCATGGCCCCTCTCTAAACAGATGCAGATCCCACTGCAGTTCCACAACTGTAGCTGCCAGACCTTCAAAGCCTATGCAAAAAAAAATAAAAAATCATTTCATGTTAAAAGGGAAGATAATCAGGAAGTCAAGTTCATACACATCAAAGTTCATTGACAAAAAAGAAAATTACAAGCAGGAAATGGAAATAAAACCGTGTATGGGAAAATGTGAAAATAAAAATATTTGGATAGTGATTATGCAGAAAAAAAATTATACTACTGGGTCTGTTCAGGCTTTGAAATGCCATTTTAAATATGTAAACAAGAGGAAAATAGGGCGATATATGAAAATGATACAGTGAGGAAACAGAAATGTATAGGATAGCTGTCTTGCCAAACCATGGGTTTTATACATAATAAAAACCTAAGAATGACAGTCACAGGCAGATGAAGACCTACTTCATTTGTAACTGATAAGGTTCATAAGTGCCTGACTTCATCTTTGAGGGCCGAATCTCTGAGTTATGACAGCATTAAGCTTCTCGGTGTGTCCATAAGCTCAACATCACAAACATCTGTCTCAAGCAGCTGTTCGGATCCTGCCGATACGTGATCGCACGTTGGAAGTCCTTCAGAGCGGAAGAAACCTGGCTGGAATTGTGAGATAGAGGTCCGGTTCGGGCCTGTGTCTCATTCCTCCTCCTGATATCCAAAACCATCCAGGGGTCTGGTCCACTCCACCATCCGCCTCAGTGTACATTGTTCTCTTTCGGAAAATGGATCGGTCCTGTGGGGATCTGGAGCTGGAAATCAAGGGGATAAGCCGCAGATGCTGGCGTGGACGCTGTGGCCAAATGCTCTGGACAGGAGGATCCCAAGTCAATCAAAGATGACAGATCTGTGGCGCATGGGACGTCGGTCAGCTGTATGCGATGTCCCATTAGGGCGTAATCAAAGGAGCCCAGGAACAGGCCTGGGAATGGCTATGCTAATCACCGCGGCCTTCGAAGGCCCAGGCCATGAGAATACAGCAGAATCTTTAACACACGAGACGGCTGCTTGATTATCATCCTTATTCAGATGACACCATCCCGCGCTTATCAGAATCCATACAAACAAAATGCAACTTAGCAATATCTGCCTTGAGAATTACATTATCATGCTCGTTTGAAGATCTTCCATCTTTCATTCCATGGCGTTATTTGAGAAGAGAAGACGTGATACGTTTCCTTAGATTCATACTAGATCCTGCCTCCCCATCATTTTTATAAAGCAAAACATCCCATTTAACAATTAGAAATATATTTCCCCACCAGATGTTCTGTGTTTTAACGATAATTGTAATAAAATATTAACGGTATTATTACATATAAAATAAACGTTTTCTTTTCGAATATAACATCTATTTTATTTAGAAAATCATATAGAAAAATCATTAAATATGTCAGGCACACATTAATTTACCATAACCATACAAATAGCAGTTAAGTTAAAACGCATATAGCATACCACACTCTGAGAGAAAAAAGGGCAAAAATGGGTACCTTCGCTTGACACTGGCGCTGTACCCTCAAGTGCAATTGTACTTTTAACGCACAGAAATGTTCCTCAAAGCCCATAAATTTCTTAACTTTAAAAGGTACAACTACCTACAGCCAAGGGTACAAGTGACAAGAAACGGTACACATTTTTACCCTTTTCTTCTGAGTGTACAAATCAAAGATAATCTTGAAATGCACGCTGAGGACGGGCACGAAGAACAGTATTATTCCACTTCAGTAGTTAAAAAGTGAATCATTACGCTTTCACCTTGATGACCTGTGCTCTTTGTTACTAAATTTGGGGCTTTTAATTTAGTTACAAACAGTAGAACCTTTCGGCACCAGCTGGACGCTAGCCGGCCGCTTCACTGCCGACCATTAATACGTCGATAAGTGGTATGGCAGCGCACCTTTGTGCAGAATCTGCAGAAGATCTCTTCTCATTCCCACGCTAACTTCGTCGCCTCCATTAGCACTCAGGCAGCGGAATACCTTCTCATTATTTCAGCAGCTATAGGAAACTGCTAGTTCCTGCCTGCGGAGGCTGATGAGGTAATACTGCTTCCCCGGGTCCCACCGTGACACGTACTATGCTGGTTTTTTATATATACTAAATAATTTCCTTTGGCAATGAGTTTTGTAAACGGGTGAGAGTTAAACTAGTGTCTCAGTTTTGTCCAGGCACGTTTAAACATATTAAAAACATCTAAATAACTGAACTTGTAATTTGTTCCTTCCTAGACCTTACCATTTTAATTTTAAATCAAACCTGTTCTTTTCTCTTTTATTTGTTTGTTTAAAAACGCCCGAGATTTTTTTACGCATTAAGTAAACCTATGGGTTTTCATTTTCGTCGGTAATTCAGATCTATCTATTATACAACTTAATACTACTGTGTTAACCTGAATATATCAACTTGATTCAGGCTGATTTTAAAAGCACCCTCACAGAGAAACTGCAGGCATCTGAACCACTTATCCTGGTCCGTGTCACAGAGGGCCCAGAGTCTGGGGGCTGGCAGCATGGGACACAGGGCTGGGGTCACCCAGGCGTGGATGCCAGCTCCTCACAGTGCACAAGCACAGTCATACTCTACAGGTAATTTAGAGACGCCAGGTAGCCTACGGTGTGTCATTTCTCACACAACACGGGGAGAACGTGCAAACTCCACACACACAAAGCTAAACAAAGAGCCGCCATGCCACCCAAAGCTTGCCATCTTTAGGTTTTAATATCAGATCATTAACCTTTAGACCCTAATCTGCTTCTCCTGTAGTAACACCTCAGTCAATCAAACAAAATGTTACTTAGTATAGTGGAGTATTACAGTCAAATAGTCCGAAAATTCTTTACAATCAGTCACTGATATTTCACCAGAAAGGAATGTTAAAAAAAACATAAATAAAATATGAATCCTGCAGCAAAAACTGCTACAAAGCCCAACATGGAAAGTTAGGGAAAATCCGAAATCAATCCGCTTCCCCCCTTAATAGAAGCTAATATAGTAATGCACCTTAAAGCGATGAATGAAAAATACAAGGGTAAATGTCGTATAAAATGTTGCAGTCTTTGGTGACCAAGCAGCAGGGAGTGGGTGGTCTATGAGGAGGTGGTCTAGCTTCTGAAGGCGCTGTCAGGGCTCCATAACCAATGTAAAGCTCACAACGCAGACCGACACATAAGCTCAGATAAAGAGTGTAGGTTTAAAATAGCTTCTGACCTACAGGAAGCTACCTTTGCCCCATGTTATTGATGCTGTGAGCTAAACGTGCCTAGAGGCATATGGACTGTGGGTCGTCTCTTCTCACACACACACACAAGCACGCTCACAGATCAATGGCCCCTCCCCCTGACTGATGATTGATTGTGAAGTTCATTACAAAGTGTTGGATATGACCACTCTAATGGGGATCCATCACTCCACCTTGAGGAATCATGGCCTCCTAAAGAGAGACAAATGACTCCAACTCTCATTAACACAAATCTCTCATTTTCCTCCTGTGTATGCCTCAATTGTTTAAGAGGGACTCTTCCTTTTGTCTGTCTTGTCAGAGATTTTGGGAAATCTTGCTATTTCTATATTGCAGGTAGCTAAAATAAATGAGTGTTTACACCACAGTCTGCAGTGTTGAGTCAATGTGGGGAAGAGGTGGGCATGCAGAGAACAGAGGTGAAATTGCCAGTAGTTTCTCCTGAAAGTCCATGTTGAGGCAGCGTGGTCGCGGCTCCTTGGCGAATGCCTGGCTGTGAGATCCTGTTACATTTGAACTTCTAAGGAGATCAAGCTTTCATGCAAAAGTTTTTACTGGAACTTGGCAGTGGCATTCGGCCAAAGCATGAACATGAGGTTGTCTCCCACCATTATGTAAATCATCTATTCAAAGGAAGGGAAGTTTTGATTGGAAGTTGTTCAATTCCTTGTGAATCCTTCTTTCCAGGCCCCATTACGTACGAAGGAGGTCTGCCAGACTGTAAGATGAATTGGCCGGGCAGTGGTTACACACTGGGTCAGAGTATTCATATGCACTGCGGAAACAGAAGAAATCACGTAGGATTCTGCCATTGAGAACGCATGCGCAGTCTATAAAGAAGCGTCAAGAAACATATCAAAGGTTCACAGTAATGGTGTTTGTTATAAATACGGTATGTTTTCCTGTAAACCGTGAAACTCTGAGACGTTCAGGAAGTAGTATTTGTCTCAAAATTATACGCAATCTTTAAAGCAAAAAGTGGCATAGGTGCTGTTAGAAAATACCTAGAATTTAGACAATGAATATAGTCGAAAGCTTCCTGATTTCACAATGTTATTGTAAGAGAAAATGCCATTTCAGTAGGGGAGTGACACAATTATTAGACCATTGTATGCTATGCCGGTGTTTTACTTTGGACTTAATGTCCCATAGAAAATGTTTAGCTAAGGGGAATATTTGCAGCAAGGATTTCCGTGCTAGTTTAACGGGGGCATTCTTCCAGCGCAACCGCTTAAAGGAGGTGACTGCTGTTCATGACAGTGTACAGTGCGTGCTGCGGCACTGCCACCGGAACTGGGTCTTTGGGGTCTTAGCTTATGTACTTCGACTCAGCATTAAGCCTTTCCCCAAACGGAGTGCGATAAGTCCCAACTAAATGAAGAGAAATTATCATTTAGCCCACTACTATTACAAACATAATCATACCAATTAAACATTCAAATTAAGCGATCATTAAGTTCCGCCAACATATAATCCTATCGTTTTAACTTATTGACACATTTCTAAATTGAGGAATCCATTTAATTGAGCATTTAAGAGACGGAGTTTTACCTGTCCCGTAAGTCACGTGACAGAGGGTCGCTCCCCGGAATGCCAATAAGCCGCGAAGCAAGGCGTCGGCTGCTAAACGTTCTCGGGGAAAACGCAGCATAAAGCGGCTGACTTAACCTCTTCTAGCTTAGATCCAGGGTTTTCCACTTAAAGGAAAAGACTGTATGTCACCGGGCTACATTTCCGGCAGACTGTGGAGGCGCACAGATTTACATGAGACTTGGAGAAAGTGAACATCAGGTTTGCATTTACTTTTGCTTAGAGAGAGAAAGTTGAAGTGACAAGCTAATGAAAAAATATACATGTTTAAATGTCTGTGAAATAGTAATGGTTTAAGTATATCCTTGGTTTCCTTAAGAAAGATAGGTCTACATGGGCATTTTTATCTGTTAAGGGTAACCTCAGATTCCTAAGCAAAATATGGAAATTTATACCAACGAACTACTACTCTTATTTCGACGAATGTTTGCCTACCAGTGAATTAGCAGGTAATATAATAAAATTTTGTGAACCATATCTCACCGAAGAGCTACGTCAGTTAACGTTTTGTAATACAGATAAGGCCTGAATGAAATGTCAATTTAGCATTTAGCTGTTAGCTTCAGATTTGCGATACAGAATTTTACACCTTGTAAGAAATGCAGTGGAGGTCTCCGTCTTCTTCTAAATTTAAAATACTTAGCGTGATTTTTTTCTCGCTGGAAAAAAAAATATATCTTTCGCAAGAAGGCTAAGACACTCGTGGAGAGAAACAGCTTAAATAACTATAACTTTTTAAACTATAAAATAATTGTCATTTATCCCCTCAAATATTTTGCATTAATTGGCAAAATATTTGGAACCAGAGCATAATATAAAATCTTGAGTAGGCCTCTCTAGTGAATGGTTTCGTAAAAGTAAAAAGAAAATCTTTCTTTTTTTGTTTTCACATTATTGACCCGTATTCCCGTTTAGATTTTTAATATCCCAGCTAAGACATGGTTTCAACAAACCCTAACTCATTTAAAAATTACATAATAGCATTTCAAGTGTCCTACCCACGTCACAATATTAACTACTGAATTAGTAATTTTCACATGAATTAATTTATTGAGATCAAATATTTACATATAGACTATGTAAATCTTTTTCAGACGGGCCGGTGAATTATTTATTCACAATATGAAAGTGACATAACTTGCTTAGATTATTTATTTCCTTCACAATTTATTTTTCACAAACATCTGTCGAATACAGTTTCTACGGTACCTAAACGCCAACACTGAAAAGGAACATGCAGATTGTTGGGCTCAACTGAAACGATGAGAATTTTTACAATATAAAGTGTAAATCGGTTTCAACAAGTTGGCCGATAAGCAAACATGCAGCAAACTTACGTACTCGGTATACCACACTATAACATATAAATATTTTTCTTAAAAAAGAATTGTATTCAATCTTATTTAATAGTGCACTTTGTGTCGCTCTGACACAGTTAATATTTACATATTTACAAAATAATAAATAAGGACGCGTGTACATATTCCAAAACCAACCAGGCAAATTGATTCATGATACTAAGTAATCAAATTTAACAATGAAAATCTTTTCCGTCCGTTAAGTCGGGCTTCCTATATTAGGGGATTTCCTATCATAATTAGCACCTTGGAGAATATCCTTAATAGGCCTATCAATTTTGACACATAATGCAATGTCCGTTTTAAATAACCACGTGGCCGTCGTTTTGCCGCCGGAGATCCTGCTCTATGCGTCATGCATGTTCAAATAAAGTTGCTTATTTGTCAGTGTTTGTATAAGATACGTACACACTTGCACCGTTACTCAGATCGTTCATGGCCTACTTCCTTGTTCTATCTGCTGATGTTGACTCCTGACGGCAAATCTGTTGACGTGCACCGGGATGGGGACCACAATTTTTGGGTTCCTTACTGGCTCCCCCGATCTGTTGTTGACGTTGCCGGCTTTAATCCGTTTCCATTTGGCCCGTCGGTTTTGGAACCAGATCTTGACCTGGACCTCGCTCAGTTTAAGTGCGTGTGCTATTTGTGAGCGCTCAGTCAACGAAAGGTACTTTTTACAGTGGAATTCTTTCTCCAGTTCTAATAATTGCTCGCTGGTAAAAGCGGTTCGTCTCCGCCGGCTCTTTCCAGCTGAACTCCCCGGCGGTAGAGGCTCTTGTGACCCAGATTTGAGTTTGTTCTTTTGCGACAGCGAACCACAATTGTTCCCGTCCGAGAAACTTTCGTTCTCGCTGTCTGCGGAGCTGTCGTCTTCCCTGTCGCTGCAAGGGGTCTCCGTTGATTTGAGGTCCAGTTTCTCATCGTCTGAACTGTAGAGTTTGGTTTCTCCTGAGCAGCAATAAAGGCCACAAGAGAACACGTTGTTTTAGCCCTTAAATGCATTCATGTGACCCATCCAAAACCTTGCATTATTAGACAAATGTACTAGCTTTTCTGACAGAGATTACTGATTACATCTAACGGTTAAAATACCAATCTCGGGGACATATTATATGGGATGAAAAACTAAAAATCGTCTCACGTAGTCTAACTATTGAAGATGTTATTCAATATACCTCTGGACAGTGTTTCTGTTAAGCGGCTACGCGGAGATGTTTTTCATAGTAATATAGGCCTTAAAATACTGTAATTTAAATAATATTGCTGCTTGAATTAAATTCTTTTTAGAAAAGATACCGAATATATAACACCACTTCTTTTAGTTACTCGCATTGTAGTAATTTATTTGGTTGTAATAAAACGGGTATATTGTGTACAACATTAAAATGCTATTCGCTTAATTTGGAAAATGCAGTTAGAGACAGGATCCCTACGCGCAATTTCACCCTGTTACCTTTTTATGGGGTGCTGTAGTGTAACCTGTCACCGGCCATATTCTAGGGCATGTTAATATAATAATAATAGTTAACATGATCCGTATTTACATGGCATATTTTACTAATTCTATTTAATTCACTAATACGTATTTAGGGGCAGCTAGTTTACAAGAGTTTGGAGGGAAGCTAAAATATTTTTTTCCTGAAAAAAGTGGACCAATGTTGATTTTTGTAGATATTAATAACTACGTTCTTACGTCCATTAACCTTCTATAAACGCATGGTATATCCAGATTGATTGTCATATATCCGCTCCGTACCGTCTACTTCAGATCTGAAAGCTGGTCATTTGTAGTAATTTATTTAATTCTAATTAAATTTTTTAAATGTTTCATTATTGTTTTTAAACAAAAATCCTTTTAGGCTAAAATAAATAACTATTTGAATAACTAGTTTGAAAAGAGTCTTATTTTCGCAGAATCACTATATTAATTAAGGCCGTAAATTATTCACGGTAATTTAACGTTCAGTTTATGTCGACGTACTTATTTTATCTATGCACTTATATGGGTCTATACGTGCACGTGGCAACAAGTTTCTGCAGTCTGAATTACATAGAGCTTGTCAGAGGTTTCAAAGCTATAGTTGTTGTGCTTTTGATGTAACTCACCTGTGATGGTCTGAAAAGTTTCCGAGAAGTTGAGCAGTTCTGAGCCCTTGTCCCTTACGGGCAAATCCTCCGAGTGTGGGCTCTCTTGTCTCCTTATCGCTGGTTCCGAGCTCAGCCGGGGTCCCGGAATCTCTTGCGGCGGATAAAAACTATCCGGCGGGTCAGAGAAGCTGGGAAGTGTGGTAGTAAGGGCGACCATGGAAGGCATCCCCTGTCCCAGACTGGCGCAGAATGTGTTGGTGAGACGTCCGGCAAACGAAGCCAAAGGGGCCAGCGGCGGGATGCCTGACTGTAGAGGCGAATGAGACAGGGCTTGGGGGATTACTAGAGGTCTGTACGGCATGAACATCGGGTAACCCGTGTAGAGCAGGTGCCCCGGCCGCGGCTGAGGAGTCCCAATTAACGAATCAATGGAAAACGCCGTACCTTGGCCGCTTGGTCTCTGCATTCTGGTCGCGAACCAAATATTGCTTTATGTTCTAAAAGTACTCCTCACTTTAAGTTAGGAAATCCCTCCGATCCCCTTACAGCGGAATGTGTGTACTCCTTCTGCCGTTTTGTGGTATCCTCCGGATCTCTCTCGTTAATACTGAGTGCCTTTACTCCGTCCTCTCCTTAGGAAGCCAAATCGCTGACTGCGACCTGCCGCTTATTCGCTTCTCTCTCACTCCGTTTCTCCCTCTGTCACACACACGCACACACACACGCACGCACGCACGCATACTCGCTAGGCTCATCATCTGCAATAGAAGAGGGATGGGAGGGGGTGTAGCCCTCCGAACTCATCCATCTTCCTCAAATTACGCTTCATTTCCTTATTCAGCTCCTGACTTTTTGGCTACCATGAGAGGCGGTAGTTTCCCAGTGGATACCAATAGACAGAGGGGCCGAACCCCCTTAAGCTTGGACGACAGTGACTGGGAGCGCTGTGAGAAGGTTTACAACCTTCCCCTTCCCTAATCGTTGACCACACCAGCCAAATCAACTATTATTAATTTTGATTGATGATTAGTAATTACTTTGGATTCAGGGAAGCGACGTAAAACAAGGGCGCCATTGTTCAAATTTAGGGACGGATGGCACCAGAGTCGTGAAGGAGGTTAGGCAGATGTTTTTCGCCGACTTGTCTAAAAGAAAACCTTTTCTTCTGAACCCACACAATGTATTTGGCCTCGGAGAAGTGCAAAGATAATTATCCCCCGGAGGGAAATATTGTCTGAAGAATGGGACAGAATAAAAGACTTGAATGAGAGGGTCAACTACAAGCTAAAACGGAGCCCAATTTCAGATTTACAAAGTAAATGCTATAACAATACCAAGACTTCGGTTTGCCACAAACTTATACAGTTTCAGTGTTAAGACTTTAATAGTCGCGCACTGTAATTTTATCAAACATTACCTATAATATTGTGGCTTCCGAAATATACTTTATTCGTATTTCTGATAATAATTATTAAAGTGCAAATAAACAAAAAGAATAAACATTGACTATTATTAACATTCTGTCTATCGCGTTATTTGCATAGTAGGCATACAAAACGTGTTATGTATCCAATTTAAAATCTAGTCATAAGGTGTTTATCCATATGTTTCCATGTAAAATGACGATTATACTCTTTATTTCTTATTGTTTAATCCCGCTAATCTTTTTTTTCTGAATAGATTTTTTCTCAATTGTTAATTTCATTTAAAATTATTTTACCGTTTAAATGGCATTTCGAACTGATGATGATTAGCCCCTATTGAGTCCTGGGGGCGCGAGCTCTCCAACTGCCCGTCTGATTGCATGAACATAAACATGTCACCTCCGACTCTGATTAGCAATGTAGGACCAGGGATGCTAATTATTCTTATAATTGCAAATGACTCCATTCACCATTACCTCTCTTTGATCTATTGAAACCAGACAGCTTCCTTGTCCGCTTCCTTTAAGTGGACTTAAAGTGTGGGCTACAATCAGACACACATCTTGGATTTAAAAGAATTTAGATCAAACTTTTCTGACGAGGTGCGCAAGTTTGTTTGTCGTCTGCGTTTCTTTGCTGAAGAAAAACGACTTGACGTGACGGATACTGTACTTAATGTTTGCGTTTAAAGCCATCAAAAGAAAATCTAAATTAGTAGCAATTATGAAACCGACCACTTTTTAAATGATAAAATTTTAAACGATTTTGCAGTTTTAAAATGGGTATATATTTTGAAATCTTCGAAAGTGGTCCAGTACTTGGCAAAATAACATATTTAGGAAAATAAATATGCTCGATTTTTCCCAGAATATATCAGAATAAAATGAATTACAATAATTGTACAAATATTTTAGAATTATATACTAATATAACTGTATGGTTTTGTAAGTATTAGGCCTGTACATTTTTTATTTATGTTAAATTCTCATTCATAAATTTGTTGTTCTTGTATTTTGTTTTTGAAGGCAATTGTAAAAGTGAAAGGCCTAATTTAGATAATCAGCATTGCTAGTTCATACAATACTAATACTATGATTATTGCGTTAATAGATTTAGATTAATCCGTATTAGTGGCAGCAGTAACATGGATTAAGGCTTATAGGCCTAAATATAAACTGATATTCTTTCCTTTGGCGGTTATGTGTTTATGTCTGTGTTGGTCCCTTGTTACAGGAACAAGGGATGCACCCTGTTTGCTGACGACATTTTTAGAAGCGATAACAGCGCAAGAGAAATAGTTATTAGACATGTTTACAGTTCTTCGTTATGAGCTAATTATATTCCTCAGTGTATGATTGAAGCCGTTTAAAACCGTTGATAGCTTTAATTTTCTGTATTATATAATTATCTGCTAAAATGCACCTTTAAGAAAAATGTTTCGTAAGATAGTTTTGAATTTTAATTATATAGCAATTTGTGTATAGCTCCGTTAGTAGGAATTTACTATGGGTGGCCGGAAAGATTTGTGCCTTGACAGCGTGTTGGCGCTTAAAAGCGCTTCATTTAACGCGTTAATTACCGCCGTGCCGCGTGTCTCTCCTCACCTGCCTGATATTCAGACCTTACGGCTACTGTTAACGGCGGCTTGCTTGGCTCCCGGCTTCAATATGCGCTCATTTCTTGAGAGGGTGTTTGAGAGCACTGACAGGTTCATTACCCGAGCCGGCGCATTGTCCCCGTGTCACAACACTCTGTCGCCGGCCCACCACTCTCTCCAATCATTTGGCCTTTCATGGTAATTGTTCACACGCAGGCCTCTTCTCGACACCAGATAATCATAATAAAAGAGAGAGAGACGTAGCAACGCCTCACAATTCGACAAGAAACAGCATGTGGCACGCATGAATCCTACACGTATGTTTTTCTTTGAAGGAGGACACCAGAGAGACAGCTTGCAAGTTTCGCTGACATTCATTACGTATTTTCTGTTGTACTATAGTAAAATGCGGCTGAAGTACAAGTTACAGGTTGCCACAATCTCCATCCTTGCTGCTTGGAAAGTTCCGCAGATTCTGATATTTATTGCTGTTTTAACGCAATTGCGTAAATTGTTGTTGATTAGTTATTTGTTGTGTTTGTCGTGTTTGATTAACAGAAAAATGCGACTTATCTGTGATGTTTTAATGCGGTCGTAATTGCGCTGACATGCGATAACGGCACAATGTCACTAATGATTCAATTAATTATGTCATTAGTAAGATTGTTGAAATGTATATAGGCCTACTCAAAATGGAAGCTTTGGTAGGTGAAATGTATTAATATATCAAATACATGAATATGCATGCTATATTGTTTTCTTTGAAGTTTTAAGGAATGTGAACATTTTATGATTAGAATTTTTTAAAAAGTTCAGTTAATACAAATTTGAGTATCTGAACTTTGTGTATTAAATTATTACGTGATTGATGTAAGCTATATAGCCAATGTTATTCGTTCGCATTACTTGGCACTGCTCAATAAGAAATGGCCATTACTACTACTACTACTACTACTTATAATAATAATAATTATAATTATTATAATAATTATAATAATAATAATAATTATTATTATTATTATAGAAATAAAAGTATAGAGTATACAGAACCCTATATAAACCAACTTGTGCAATTAATTTAGCACAAATAAAAATGGTTTTATGATAGAATAGAATTTTAGGTAATAAGCGTTTATCAAATAACCGCTGGCCATCGTTTACACATATAAGGAACACATGTATTGGCATTGAGGAAATAGTTTTATGAGAATTTAATAATTTGCAACATTCTCCTACGAGGAAGAAAAACAGCATTTACACCGTGGTGATTGTGTAACAAGCTATACAATTACAATTAAACTCCTCTTGTAAAACGCGTATAGGCAGAATGTTCATTAAAAGTACAGAAAATGTTTGCTTTCACTAAACAATAGTTACTGATGTATGAAAATACAAAATGTAAGCCAGCAATTTTCATGTTTTAAGCAGGGATATATCACAGAGAAAGTTATATTTAAATCTAGGTTCTATTGACCAAAACGTGATTTTTTGGTAGAGTAAACGAATTCGTTATATTATATGGTCATCCTTTGTAAAAATAATCTTTAATATCATAGATCTTTGCGTAAAGTTTCGAATTAAAAATTGTTTGATACTCACGTGTCAGATTGCATTATTTTACCATATCCTACCATTTCGAAAAAATATCCGTGATGAAGTCTGCGGCCATCATACATTCTTGTGCTTGTCTTATGCTTAATTCTTACTTAATTCTTACTTAATTTTAAGTTTAAATTTTCCTGAAAATTTGCAGAAAGTTTCTTCTAAACCAGTACCAATATACAGGTGCTAGTTGAATGTTTGTTGCACTTTCAAGGTTAGGGCACCCTCTTGTGGACGATTAGTTGTTGTCAGTCAATACGCGTTGCTGTACTGGTAACAGAAGCCTGCAAATACCTTACGTGAAAAAACATCGTATATCAACCTCACAAAAATAAATAACACATTTTTTTCTGATAAATTTTGGGGTTAATTTTTAGTCTAAATGAATAATATAAACAATTGTTTAAAAGCCTTTAAGTCTTCAGCACAAAAATACAATGCAAGTATATACTTTAAGTTAGTTGTACATATCTAAAATTATATTCTGTGCCATTCTGCAAAGTGTAGTGCTCACTTGGTTCTGATGGTCTGTCAGCCTTAAGCACTTGATCAGTGTTCCAGGGGTTCCAAGCTCTTCCGTTTCTTCTACCTCATCAGTGGACGTAGTCCCGGAACTCCAGGAGCAGATATTTCTGCAAGAAGGTGGGCAGACCCAGCTTGGGCACGACGTGGGGTACGCGTCCCTCCAGGAGACCCCGGATCTTGCAGCGAGCCAGGTGCTGGAGTGAGCGCGGCATCTGGGTCAGGACGAACAGAGACTCGTAGAATCCCCTGTGCTCCTGTAAAGAGGTCAGGACGCATTAGTGGCTGCTGTGTTGCGTAGGAGACGACGTCTGTTACGCACAGCCCTCTGCTGGCTCCCAACTTCAGCTTTTCTGAATGTGAGAACCTTCTCCATGTGCTGAGAACTGCGGGGACTCACCTGGAAGACCTCGTAGGGAAGAGCCTCCCTCCAGCTCTCCGTGATTTTGAGGCGGTCGTAAGCATTCAGGATGACCTCAATGGTGCGAGGTGAATTACAGCAGTATTTTAACAACTAGAGGAGACAGAAACCAGGTTCCTTTGAGTGATATTTCCAGTAAGGAAGAACCTCAAGTGTCAGTAAATCTTTCTACCTGACCTAGCTGGATTGCACGCCAGCCCCAGCCTTATGTTCTACTATAGTCATGTAAGCGTAGGTTCCATGACTCTAGATCATGAATCATAATCTTATCCATAATCTAACTGTTCAGAGAGCCATCTGTTGACCTTCCAACCTCTTACCTATTACTTGGTTGCAGAACCGTGTGAAGAACCAATTTAGGAAATTCCCCGAGCGACTGATGCCCACAATTTTGAACCTGCAGAATTTTTTTAATAATTGATGGCAAATGTGGCCCCACTGTTCCCCTGTTCTGCAAGCTGGAGGAGCTGAACGTTGCATCCATGAAAGCCACTGTTTAGATTTGGGAGCCCAGGGGTGTCCCAGGGAAAGCATGAGACAGCTGAGCAGACTGGGGGGGGGGGGGGGGGGGGGGGGGGGGGGGGGGGGGGGGG
>JAODUD010000082.1:3787910-3802807 GCA_026784285.1 Stomatorhinus walkeri | reverse complement strand
CCCCCCCCCCCCCCCCCCCCCCCCCCCCCCCCCCCCCGACAAAATCTTCAAGATGATAATTTTTAAAATACCATCATTAATGATTCTATCATACCCCCGGTAATATATCTATAGACGTATCATTATCGCAGTATCTGAAAAAAAAATTAAGAAGAACGTCATTAAAGTTGCCGAAGGGGGGTCGACGACCGAACATCACATTAACGAAAGATATTTGACTTTCTGGTCTGACGACATATGAAAGGATGAGGTGTAAATGTATAATAAAACAAGTACGAAAAAATAAAAACATTAGACTAATTAGAAAAATGGCAATCAGTTCCTTTTGGTTATCTTTACTTGAATTTGATCATTACAACTCGTTAGGCGTATTATACAGCAATCAGGGGCTATACAAAGAACACGCATTTTATGATTAGATTAAACTCAGTGTAGATCTTGTGCTAATCAGAACATTATGTTATGTCGCGCGTCACATTTGCTATTATTCAGCAGCAAAATAAACACGGAATCAAGATATGCATAATTGAGACTCATTAAATGTCTAATATGGGCGACACCCGTTTGGCCCCTGTGTGGAACTGCCTCACGTGCGTAGTCGCACGCGTGGAATTGACTCGGAACCGTAATGACAGATCCTTACGGAACACAAGGCCGTATGAAATATCGTGTGCAGTACTACGGATACCAGAACTATTCTTACACGATAAATTAATTGGTATATTAGTTTGCAATCAATTACCGCTAGATGGCTTAATTAGCGGAGAAGATGTCAGTACATGCTTTTGTGGTTCACCGTAAAGCTGAATGCTTTTCTCGGGATTTTAGGATAACAAACATGGTTAGTGTGATAGCAATCAGGTTTTGAACCCCAAAGCTGTTTACACCCTTTCTACAAAATCAAGACTACGAATATGCAACGTTAAGAGATACAATATTATTTTAATTATGATGAATCTTGACTCCGTTACTAATTTCTGGCTACAGACAGATCTTTGTAGTGAAAATCAATACAAGTGTATCTGTTTTGCATTTTTACGTTTTGCTATTAGATGTTAAAAAAATAATAACCATAAATTTGTGATTTGTTGGTAGTCATAAATGTTAGAGAGCATGGGTTTAGAAAATGTAACCGTAAAAGGAAAGGTATATTCATACTGAACGTGCTGCAGTCACTTCTTATTATTTCATGTCACACACTAGGCTCAGTGTGTATCATCTACTGAACGCAGTTCAGCTAGAAAGCTCGATTAATACATAAAATTAAAAATGACATTAAGATCTCAGTTGTACCCCGATCCTGTAAAAAGTGAGTTTTCCTTCTAAGGGATTAAAAATCAAACTGGTCCATCCATCCTTCCGTCTTCCAAATGTGCCTTTTAATAAGATTTTTGTGGTGGGATTAATATAAATACACGAGTAAATCATACAAGCCAGTGTCTGTAAGCTGCCTTCAGTGTACCTTACATACATCACACGCAGGACTGCTCAGTTTTAATGACACACACTCCTGTGTTTTGTTGTGTAGATAACAGCTGCTGATATGATGAATCTGTTCACCAGAAATGCAATCAGTTTTATTTGATCTCATTTACTGTCACTAGCTTGGCTCTGATCCTTGTGTTGTAACAGCTACATGGAACAAAGAGTTCAGGCCTGGCAATATTCAATATTAAAAGGCAAGCCAACAATTCCCTGCATGTTATGATGTTAATCATATTTAGAGTGATAACAAAATAGCAAAAGTTCATTTATAAAATGAGGAGTCATGAAAATTCATTAAATTACTTGCCTGGATTCATGAAACAGATTCATTTCCCATAAGCCATCTTTTCAAATATAGATAATGCTAATAAAATAAATAACATTTAAAAAGCACATAGATTGCCATAGAATAATCAATAATAAATGCACTAGGCATTGATATTTGTGATCTGAAGAATATTGACAAGTTATCAGGAACACACACTGCAACTAAATTTCAGTTGATGGTTCTAATACCCAGGATAAAGTTTCATTAAAAGGCACCAGCTCTCTGTTCAAGCTGCCTGCATGGGGGGCATGGATATTTAAGTAATCAACTAATTTGGTAATCAACCAAACGAACATATTATCATTTTAGAAGAAATTCCCTCTCATCTATGGAAATAAAAGTCTAACTTCTAATACTGTACCGCTTAAGCAATAGCTCCCTCAGGTGGGCATTTTTAAATAATGCAGTTTTTTTTTTTAAATAATAAATCTCACTGCGGCTTGTCGGGTGAAACTACTGAAAAGCTTTATTCTTTATTATTTATTTATTTGATTTAAAAAAAAATAAAAGAAATAGTACACAATAAATATATGATTCGTGAAATTTTTATATGTGACATGAGTATAAACTATATATTTACTACTTTATATTTAGTCTTTGGCAGTGTTCATGCCACGTCACATCCCATCCAGACTGTGCACTGTCTAGTGTCCTGCGATTTTCTGTGTATCAGCATAAAACCCCCAACAAAAGTACTTATCAGAGATAAATTAAGGAATGGACTGATGCATGCATTATACTATGCGGTACACTACATTTACAAGAAATATAGCATATGCATGTTTCTTTTGGGAAATTGCACTTTTCCCTCCTGGGATCCCGGCATCCTAGAGTCATCATATCGGGAGCCCATTCAGTCTGAGTATTTGGGTGTGCTTTTCATACAAACAGCTGTGCCTCTGTCAGCAGCAGCAATGCAGGTATGTGGCTGTAATGTAGGACCTCAGGGTTATGTTACCGAATACAGTTGTGACACAAGTCATATGCCATTAAGCTATGTTCATTAGTGCATTGCTCTGTGCTATGGTGCCTCTTTACACCAAAGATTTAATATGATGACAGCAGTAGATGGTCTAGTTTTTCAGGATCTGGACCGTTGTCAGTGACAAAGTTCAGTGGGCAGTGGTGGCTTAATGGTTTGGGAAGTGCACTTGTAATTGAAAAGTTGCTGGTTTGAATCCCCAGCTAGCAAGACACTGCTCCCCGGTTGCTGAATTAGCTGTCCCCTGCTATGTCATGATGTCACAATGTTAAATGCAGAGGACACATTTTGTCGTGGTGCGTCAACATTGATCATCTAATTCACCTCTGATAACAGCAGTTGTAGCACGTTTGTATAAGTTAACTTGAATTGCTCCCATACACAATAGTAATAATAATCAATGCTTTATTTATCTCCGTGGGGAAATTATTTTTATGCCTCCCTCAACTTGCTCTTTGTAGAGCAAGCTGTCCGCAAGGGGCAGCCACCTGTAGCAGGGCCCAGGGAGCTGGGGGTTAAGGGCCTTGCTCAAGGACCCACAGACAGGCTGAGGCTGGGTTTGAACCGGCAACCTTGTGATTACAAGCACACCGGCTTAGCCCACTGAGCCACATGCTGCCCCCAAACATCCAGTTATGTAAATTGATTGTGTTTAAAATTGCAAAATAATGTTACTTTATGTTATGTGTCTCAGCAATGGAATGTCATGTTCCACCACAGCAGAGGATCTGTGACCAAAGGGGATTTGTTTCCTGAGAGAGCTTCCTTCTGCAAGAGTACCAAGCAGTCAATCCTTACAAATCTCCAATATAACCGGGCTTGACTTTGTCCAGTTGTGTTGAACCTTCAATCACAAATTGAAATATGCAGTTTTTATTGTTATCAAAGGAAATGGATAAACAGTATTGATATTATGGATAATTTCATGCCACTTTACTATAGACTGCCCTTATAAAGGTTTATAATCAGGTTATTACTTAGGTTGTAATATTTTCTAAATGATTAATAGACAACTATAAGCAATTTTTTTGGTAATGAGTTACTAAGATTTATAAGGAGAGCCTAATTTTAAAAGACTTAATAGGAATTACTTTCTGAATAGTGTGATTCAAGTGCAGTTTGCTGCCATTAAACAGCAACATAGCCCTGAATCAGAAGCGTGCCATTGCATTGATCCTTTAACGTCTGCACGTTCTGCTTAAGAACATGAAGGGTATAGAGAGGCAACCCAGCGTTTGACCAAAAATTTGTCAAACTTTTGTGAGATATCCAGATGTAAAAATGTAATCTATTATAGAAATGCCTGATATTAAAGTGACACCTGAATGTAAATAATCACAGTTAGGCCTACATCAAAATGTTGGATAAAAGTATCATTATGTTTTTGTAAAATGTAAATCTTCCTACATTAGTTGGGCTGAATATCCGGCTTAACTCCAAAAACCCATGAGCATGTGGTCATATTGAAAACATAAGTGCATCCAGAGATGACATAGTATTTGTTTGACTTGGGATAAATTTTCAGAAGCCTTGGTGTATGAGTCAGTCTCGTTTTTGCAGCTCTGTCAACAACAATTCAATCAGACCTACAGAAACACTCAGAAACCAATATGAGCCGCCGCCCCCCAACATCGAGACCTGTCCTGGGGAAAGAATCACTTTTCCGGGCGGCGAGAGGTGCTTTGTAAGTGCCTTAATGTCAACGAGAACAAGGGAACCCATTTGTAGGTGCTTTCAGTTTCCCCACACGGTAACTCCCTCGGCTTCCATAGGATTTTCTAATAAATATTTTAAACGCCAAAACAAACGTTAAGAGGAATCAAACCACATTCCATTGTGTTAAGACGACTCTAAATATACTCCTCGACATTTATAGTCTGATGACGCCAGAACCGATAAGCCATCTTTTCAATGGAACCTTCCATCTAATTATATCAAAGTACTCAGTTACCACCTTCAGGATTTTGAGAACGTTTTTATTTCAAGAGCCAAAGTCAAACAAGTGCGAAAGTAAAGCCGGATGCCGGCGTTTCACTTGGAGCTGGTGTATTTGGTCACGGCTTTGGTCCCCTCGGAGACGGCGTGCTTGGCCAGCTCCCCCGGCAGCAGCAGGCGCACGGCGGTCTGCACCTCCCGGCTCGTGATGGTGGAGCGCTTGTTGTACTGAGTGAGGCGCGACGCCTCGGTGGCGATCCGCTCGAACACGTCGTTGACGAAGGAGTTCATGATGCTCATGGCCCGGCTGGAGATGCCGGTATCCGGGTGAACCTTAACGTGCAGATTATGGCAGGATTTTAAATAGGCTACGTCGAAGCTACGTAAATCCGACAGCAGTTTTATCAGTAAATACCTGCTTCAGGACTTTGTAGATGTACACCGAATAGGTCTCCCTTCTCTTCACCTTTTTCTTAGACGATTTCCTGTCCCCGGGAGCCTTTCCTTTCTTTTTTGCAACGTTATTGCTCATTGCTCAAAGCTGAAAAATCAAATTGGATTAAGTTTATGTGTAGTATATGTCCGATGTACAAATGTTTTTGCTTACAAAGGGGAAAATAGCTAACCTTCTATGATACGCCGCTTTTTAAGCTGCCAAACCTATGTGACAGTTTCAAACGATTGTCCACGTTTCCTAGAACGAAATCTGCTTTTGTATTGTCTTTAATTTATTAATTAGCAAATCAAAGTAGGATGTGATTAGGATATTTATCGCAGCGTTTCAAAGTAATTGGCAAACTTGTTTTTACCCTTTAATGAGCTCTTGAAAATATGTCGAAACCTTGATTGCACAGGGTTTGTGTCTCATGGTAAAATGGTAGCACGTGGTCGCTTTTTAATTGCTTTCCCTACCGCTGACAGGGCTTAAACGATCCTTATGATGTGCAGTACCCTTAACTACCTGCAGGTGTCGTGCTTGTAGCGCATTCCAGTCCATGAATCCATTATTATGTATTTTGGACATACCTGAAGAAAGCACACCAAAAAACCATATTAATAGACAAAGCAGGCTATCTGGTGAAATGCGCTCTTTCAGTCTACTTATAGAATACCCTTTACATGCAGTACGTTTTGTGCCGGTTTTCTACAATGTGTTACAATAATTTTCCTTATAAGCAATTGCGTACGTACTATTCAGTAATCTTTAGTGATCATTTCGGGTTACTGTTTAATAATGTTCGGCTTTAATACTTGTGGGAGATGTCCCAATAAATATTAAACATTTAAATTAACCACATTCCAAACGACAAGCAAACGAAAATAGATCAACCCTTATGACATATTACAACGATGACATATAGAACTTTCTATATGAAAATGATTTGCGGTCCTGATTGTGTAGCTACTGAATCTATACTGAAACCGAACTCTGTCTTAATAGCGTCGGAAGACGACATGAGAAACGCTATATGCGGTCATGCATCATCACTGTCTAAGCATGGAAAATGTGTGAGGAGCGGATCTCAGCTCGTGAACATTACTAATGCGGTTACTGATCATTACGGTCTCTATAGTGCAGCCATATCACATTTTGTACCCATAACACTTTGCATCGCCGGCTTTTAGAAAAAAAAGTGGCAGTGGAGTATATGCAATTTACCAGCGCTTACTTAAGCAGTCACCACGCATGTATTTCAGAGTGAGGGTTCACGGGCATGTATTTTTTTTTTTTTTTTTTTTGTGGCTTTGCAGAGCTTCAGATAATTTTCTGTCTAAGGCCAGACGTGACAGCTGTGATGTAAGAAATGAGACTTTGACATGGTATTATCATGCACTGTCAAGTTATAAATTTGGGAAGCTTTAAACCAGCCTGATACTTGACAGAATATAACCCATTGAGGTGTTAAAACCATCTCGTCCATTACTACCTTTAAAGCAAGCATCTGCATTTTTTTGATGCAGACATATCTCAGTTGGAATCGGTTGGTTAGTGTTTCAGTCCATTAAAGCCTGCTTCCCGCTGGATTATGGTTACAATAAGCCTCCACAAAGTCTGACAGAAGAAATTATTGAAAGTTCCTGCAGGCAGGTTCCATTTACACGTCGCTTCTGTCAGAATAACATTCAGTCTCAGTTTCCCGGTACTGAGTTTTCTCCGGGCGGGTCCCTGATCATACAGGAGCAGTCTTCCAAATGAGCTCACATTGAAACCTTACAGCTGGTAAGTGCCGTTCAGATAGCAAACTTGCATTGGCATTCCGCACATATCCAGGTAGAAAATTAATTATTCAGCAAATTTAAATTTGTATCTGTTACTTCTTCCCCCCCCCACATAGCTTCTGGCACCGTTGCTTTTCATAGTCCAGTAGGGATATATTTGAGGAGTTTTCCGGAAGATGGTTGAATGCAGTATTAGCGACACGATGAGTCAACAGACCCAGGTGCGGTCAATGGTGCAGACATCTGTATGGGCCAAAGTGGACCCACAGAAAATGTTCAGGGAACCATGAGGGGAATCGCAGGAAATACTGAACACAGATTTCACAGTAACTGGCCTGGCAGCATCTGCTTCTTCTATGACCTCAGCTACATCTCCCCTGCTAATTTAATATCATACTTGAAAACGTCTTTTCAACCGTAAAACCTGGCGTGGGAATTAAATGTGGACTTTCGCTGTAGTTTAACTGTCAGTAGTAGTAATAATTCTCCATCCACTTAACTAGTTTCCTAGATTACGTCTCCCCAGATATCTTTCTTGTATTATTGGCCCATATAAACCTAGTACTGAGTTTATCAATTAAGCAGCAAGCAAGCCCACACACAGTGTGCCTGCCAGAGCATTATATGGGAACTGGGCCACGGATCGGCAGGGACAGCAGCTTTTGGATTTGCCAGCTTGCGTCTGTGTCAGTTTTCTTAGTTCATCAGATTTTTCACGTTTATGCACAGACACGGAATAAGCCAACAGAGTTTGAAGAGTAAAGTGACCATGAAAACAAAATTGCCGGGGGAACAAAAGGACACAGTTGCATAACTGACTCGTAAAATAATATGCGCTCCTCTGTCCTGTTCACAAGTTAGTTTCGCTGTATTTTTGAAACATTGACTTTGTGTCAGAATCCTTAGGATTCAGATGTAGAGTGTACGATACAGAACTTTCGCACAAAAACAATAGCCTGACTTGTGAACAACAGCCGCTGATTTGTTACATAGAAGGGAAAAAATTTCTTTATAAGCCAAGCATGGGAGAATAACATTGCACGTTTATTTGTTTTTTTAATCCCCAGAGTCCTCAGAGATTCTGCAGAAGTTTCATTCAGACCACAGCTGCTGTCCTTCCCAGAATCCTTCAGTGATGCTTAAGTGCCTTATTGTCAAGGATGTTGGCTGCTGCTGTATTGGAGCCCTTTCAGTTGACAGGGCTGCAGAGCTTCCTATATATGCTAATTAATAAGCTTGTGTGACTTAATATTATCATTATCTTTTCTTTTCTAAATTGTGCATTGTTTGCTTAATTTCTGCACTGAAATGTGTACTCGCAAAACTAAAACCACGGTACAAAATGGTGTAATTTCTCTGCACATCACGTTCTGCTTGTGTGTGCAAACATTACTCTTATTTGACTACTGCAGATAAAAAGTACATTAATTTGTCCTTTGAATGTATTCAAATATTTCGCGTTTCGCTTGTTAATATCTTCCTAGAGGCAGAAAAAAAAATAACCTTGGATAATTTTTTTTCATGCTAGCTTCCAAAACTGTTCTATCCATGAAGATTGATATTCACACCTTTAGCATGGCTCAGTCTTGACAAATTCTCTTGTGCACCCAAAAAAAAAAAAATCCTGGTGGATTTGCACATTTTCCAGCTCTTTGCTGAGCCCGCCCCAAGGACTCTCTGTTTTAGCAGGGGTCTCTGATGATGATTAAACATTTACCCTGCAGAAAACGGTGCATTCCTATCAAAGAGTCTACTTATCTACCTAAACCTCTGCTCTTCCTTTATTTTGAAAAAGGTGTTATGTTTGTTTACGAGGCTTTTTATCTTTTGCTTTCTCTACTTAAGTTCACGTAGTCCGTCACCAAACAAGCTGCTGTGCCAGTTTCGCTACCTTGTTATAAGCTACTGATAGAATTGGGCTTTGACTTATGATGTAAGATTTCAAAATTCAAAACTTTATTTGAACAGCCACCTAAAACAGTTTTTTCGGTCACGTATTTAATTATAAAGAGTCTCCCTGTCCTGGGTTGTTCCGTGCTTTATGCTAGCAGTCTGCGGGATAGGCTCCAGACCGCCCCACAACCGTGAATAGGACAAGTGGCTACAGAAAACGGAGGGATGGATATAAAGAGTCATGTGACAGATGTAGACAGGAGATGTCTTGGGAGCAATATCAGTGACAAACTGGCTAAATTTAAAAAATATCAATTGGAATGATAACAGGCACAGACAGTTTGAGCTGGATTGCTTTCAAGAAGGTCAGACCATGGCAGAACTGGACATTCTACAGTGGAACTGGACATTCTACAGTGGAACTGGACATTCTACAGTGCATCAAAGGATGGGGACAGTTCCTGTGTTGCTCTCAGTTCTCCCAGAAATCTAAGGCATTGGGAATAAATTTGTATTGAGGTCATTTTTCAGTAGCACGGACAAGCGATTTCCTTTTCCTTTGCACACTCTGTAGCAACTGTGATTAAATGCCTTTTGGCCACTGAAGTGTCCCCGTCACAATTATTATGGATGACGAAGCCGGCGGAGCCCCTGCCAGCCCGCCTCACTCCTTTTCATGGTGCGAAGCGCTCTGCTCCTGGGCTAGGCTGTGCCGCTAATCACTGGTGCTTCCTCACTCTGGGCACAGTGCGTCCCAGCTTTGAAACCTGGATTTCTGCGGTGAGCCGGCACTGGGGCTGTCCCGAATGAACACGCGTGCATGCAAAAGGACATTGAGGAATATGGGGGAGGGGGGGGGGGATCGCACGGCCTGGTCCCATGTCAATTTTTTTCTAATCTAAATCTCACCCTCACCCAACCAAATCACACAGTCATGCCCCCCATGACCAAAAAGAGAGTGTTCCCTGCTTGCTAGAACTTCCCATATTTTCCGTTTTAGTTCCCATTTCAGAACATTTGCTGCTTACAACACTGCTGTTCCTGTTTCAATGCCCCACTGCATCTCTTTCAGTGGCCCTTCAGTCCATTGACAGTTATTCTCCATTTTAGGAGCTCAATAGTACGTGAGAGCACAGTTTTTCTGCATGGTTTCCACTGTTTTATCAATGGGGGAAAAAAAAGCTGTTTTCGGTAAAGGTGAGCTAGAGCATTGTTAATGGCCAGCATTCATGATTCAGTTTCATTATTTCATTCCGATAATAACTATAGACCTGTGTGACAGTTAATTGTAGGGTCATCAATGTAGTGCACGTATAGAGCATAAAGCCCAAACGCATCGCTGAGGCTCTTGCATGAGTTCACATCAACCTAAGGAAAATCTGCACTGGATGGGAGGGGGGGGGGTTAGGGCTGTCAGGGGAGGGTGTGTGTACAATGATTTCCATTAAAAGGGGAAATGTAACAGAAGTTCAGCATGAAAATCAGGGACAGTAATTCTTACATTTCAGTCAACTCACAAATCCATGAGAAAGTCATTTCACGGCCGCGAGAGTCTCTGAAACATACAAAAAAAAAAAACCTTGAGTCTCACGGGAGGCTTGGCAGCTGTAAGTAATTGATTTTGTTGCCTTTCTTGGTAATAGAAAAAAAAACATGAAATTGTGGTTGTTTGCTGATTTTATGAAATTGAGCAAGCACTGAATATTTCGATTTACAAAATATGTGACAGTATAAGTTTTACGGTTATCGTCCTTATCTAAACGTCTTTTGTCCTTTAAACATCCATGAAAGTAGGGTGAGCTTAGCAGACCTCAGATCTCTGTAGCACACCTACGTCCAGTATAATTTCAGACTTCAGACCCAGGCCTGAGTGTCTGACATGGCTGAAATCTGCTTATGGTTTTACTATGGCTGCAGTTAAGGAATTCTGGGTAATCCAGACTCCTTTGTCTGCTGCACACACCTGAGAGCAAGTATCAAAACGCCAGCTTGACCTGAGCCTGAGCCTGAGTCTGAGTCTGAGCCTAAGCTGTTTCAGTGGCCATTTATATCCCCAGAGCTCAGTGTTGGGCATTTCAACTCCAGAAGCTACAAATCCAGATCCTGGCTTGTTCCTACCAACCAGTTGAGTACTCTGTGACTGTCACTCTTTATGATCAGCTGGTTGGTAGAAACAAAATCTTGGTCTGGATTTGTAGATTCTGAACCTGTGATGTCCAACACTGCCAAAGCTATACCACTTCAATGAATTCTTAGCTCAGTCAGCTTTTTTCACTCTTGGGTTGATGCATAAGAACCTATTCACACCATCTAGGATTTGACGTGAAGTTTCAGCTCCAAATTCTGTGCTAATCATGATAATCACGGTCTGTTGAGGGTGCAGCAGAAAATATTTTTCCATTGTCCTCTGCATCTTGCCAGGGTCGGGGCTCAGGATGTCCATGTAAAATAATTAGGGAGGCAAAACTAGTAATTTACAGGCATCAAGCACTTTAGTAAAACAGAAATTCAAAGATCCACATGAATAGATCACAAAAATATCTAAAAAAAAACACTTTCTTCACACACAGCTTGAAAACAAATTTGGAGACATCATAGTGAAAAAGACACAGATGGGATATAAAATATATAATAAAATAAAGTAACTATGATCTCCTAATTTAGATTTACTGTGTTGGACTGCATGAAATTCGAGGAGTGGTAGACAGCCATAGAAACACCAGGGAAGATATGGAGTTTAATATTGTCGTTTACAGTTTTTGTGATTTTATAGCGTATGACTCAAAGGCTTAGTGTGTATTCCCACGTTAAATAAGGATGTCAGGTTATCTACAGTATCACTGAATCCAAATCCACCTTTGAACTCCAGTACTGAAAGCATTGTCCTAGCCAATGGAGTGACAGTCAATGTGAGAAACATAACGCAACTAATTAATAGGGATAAGAAGAATGAGACTTTCACAGCCATGGTAAGTGGGACCATGTTCCCCCCCCCCCAGTTGGTTTAACCGATTTCCCATTGGTCACTGTATTTCTTTCCATTGGGTTAAAGAAACCAACTCAAATCAAATCCTCACTCCTCCCAAAACTACATTATCTAAAGCAATGCTTATTACGTAAGGTAATTACACATGAATTTGTTTTCTGTTGTATAATTTTATCGTGATTTCCACTTCTCTACATTTTCTCAACTCCCACATTTTTTCATAGGAAAATTCCATTTAAAGTGCAGTTTTTAGTTAGTTTAGATTTTTGCTTTCACATTCAATGAAAAAGTGGGTGGCGTTGCTTCACACATTAAATACTAACTAATTCTGGCTTATTTATAGATGACTGGATGAACCCTGAATGTTCGTCGACTGTAAACCGCAGCTGCTGGCTGCTTCTTAGCAGAGGATAGTGAGAGCGCGGTGCACTCTCGATGCCGCAGCCTGGCTCCTCCTGCGCCTCTCATTGCAGCACCTGTTTTCCTCCGCGTACCTCAGGTTCCTCCCCATGGTCCAAAAACATGTGGTTAGGCAAAATGTTTCTAAACCTATGGTGTGCGATTGTACGAACCCTGCAATGTATACTTTCCAGAATATCCCCTGCCTCGCGCCCTCTGCTATTGGAATGGACTCCAGGATCATTGTGATCCTATACTGGGTTAGCGGCTGGAAGATGGATGGATGAAAACGCTGGAAGCCACATTTATAGTAAACAGGATATTTCCACTGTTTGACTACCTTCCTAAACTGGATTCTGCCCAGAATCCCTTGAGCTCTCTACACAATATGGTTTTATTGAGTTAGCCATAAAATGTGTATATATATATTTTTTTTCTGAAATCTTTAAAAGAAGGGCTTTTACATTGCATGAAGAAGCAAGGTTAACGCTTTTATCTGCCTGATTACCATGGCAACACATCCAGCAATTCAAACCTCTTCCGGAACTGGACACTAGGGGAAATATATGGTATCTTTTTCCCACAGGGTAGCTAAACAGAAAAACATTTATCACTGCATTCCCTGCACACTCTCTTTCCAGTTGACCTGTGGTGATAACCTCAGTTCGGTCAAAGTCTCCAAATGTGCTAATTTATATGTTAATTAATGGAATTCTTCGTGTAGCGTGTGGGTTTTCTCTGGGTACAGCGGCGCCCTCATGTGGTCTAAGAAACATTCAATTGCGAAATTAGCATCTCTAAATTGCCCTTAGTATGTCAGTGTGTGGGTTAAGATCATGAGTAGGGTTGGGCTCATACTGGATAAGTGGTTTATCATTAAAGTATTTTAACCTTTTCATTATTTTTAGTCTCCTTTACTCCTTTCTTCCTCCCTAATATAACATCCTTTACCAGTTTCCACGGTGATGTTCATCATTATCTTTCTATACCCAAATGCTTGTGTCTAATCTCTTCTATTTCAAAATCAATCAATGATGCCTGTAGTAGGAGACAGCAATGGACTCATCGCCCTTCCTTGTCAATTTTCCTTCGATTGTATCCCCCCCCCCCCCCAGTGTGTTAAGAGATGGAAGGGAAGAGATGAAAAAGAATCTGAAACGGCGGAAATGGCTAAAGTAATGGATTTGAAGCTCTGAATTCCCCCAGAGGGTCTCGTTCAAACTTTGTCCATCTTTCTGAAGAGGGCTGGGAGTCTCCCTTTGCTACACTATCATTTCTGAGAGGAGTTACAGGTGAGAGTAATTGATTTGACCTGGGTGGTACAGTGGGTGACTCTGAAAGTTTAGGAGTGGCGAAGATCACAGTGATAAGTGAAAATGCAGACGGATATAACACAGCATGCGTGGCATAGCTCATTAAGCATGCGTGTTCCCTGTAGAGGGTGTGATCTTAGGAGTCGATACAAGAGTTTATGTTCGGTGAGCTTGCAGACTATTGAGCTGCACATTGTTACTATGTAAAGCTGGGTGCTGTGCATTTGAAAGGTGGAAGCACATAGAACTAAGTAGGAATGTTCATATACTATGTTGATGAAAACATCTCAACATGTCATGATCTGCAATGTACTCCACAGTTCTGTATTGGAAGAGATGGACTGCTGGTTGGAAATCGGACATCATACATCCATCTTGTTACCAAAAGTGTAAGAGCTACATTATAATGAAAATGGGGGTGCAGAAAATGTTCACAGACCACGTCTCTTGAACGTTGCAATAACAGCCCGAGCTGTTTCTCCATGAGCTTCACTTAATCTGCGCCCCCCCCCCCCAATTTAAATTCTGTCATGTTTGGACCATCCACTTGAAAGCCAATTACCACTGAGGAGTTCACGCGTTCCTGCCCTGAAAGATGTGCAGGGCGGCAGAAACGACTCCCGCGGTGCATTTACATAATCTAATTTCACATGCCCCATCAGAGTATGGCAAAAGCTCACCAAATGTCCCCCACAATGTAATAAAAACCTGTTATTTTGATGCTATGAGGACCATTTTTCAGATCCCCACAAAGATTTGTGAATGCAAATAATGTAAAGTAAAACTGTCAAAAGTCTTGTTTTTTGTTTGGTTATTTATGGTTAGGGCTGGGTAGGGGTTAAGGCCGTTACGTTGTGATTAGAGTTTTTCCCATAGAAATTAATGTCCCACAAGTAGGGTCAGCCAATCTCTGAACCAATTAGGGTTAAGGGTCTTGCTTAAGGGCCAAATGGTGGGATCACTCTGCCGACCCAAGGATTTGAACCAGCAACCTCCTGAGTCCCAAACCACAGAACTGGCAACATTTTTTTTTGGTTTAATACTTTTTCAGTCAGTGCATAATTCCATATATGTTATTTCATAGTTTTGATGTGCAGGGTCTTTATTGCAAAATATAGAGAATAGTAAAAATAGACCTTTCTAAGGGTGGGTGTGTCCAAACTTTTGACGGGCACTGTATATTTCTGGAACTATGTATTGAAGTATCCTTGGTCCCCTGCAAGTGGCATAAATAAAGCTGGCAAGGTTTGATTGTATTTGTCATGCTCCGTCCGTGAGCGTCCCGTATGTGCCACGCCCCCCTCACTCCTCCTGTTCAGCCCCTGATGGAAACCACCTGTCGTCTATTGAGCTGAT
>JAODUD010000082.1:3736164-3768170 GCA_026784285.1 Stomatorhinus walkeri | reverse complement strand
CGTGGCGAGAGTAAGCAGGCAGTTCCTGAAGGATGCAGGAATTGATACCATTGGCTGGCCCCCCACAATAAAACACCAGTGGGACATTATGTTTAGTTTCAGTCGACGCCGCTAGGTTGCACCTCAGACTGTCCAGGAGCTCAGTGATGCCCTGGTCCAGATCTGGGATGAGATTCCCCAGGACACCATCCGTCTTATTAGGAGCATGCTCCGATGCTGTGAGACATGCATACAAGCGCGTGGGGCATACAAACTACAGAGTACGAGTTTGAATTACTGCAATGAAGTTTCGGCAAAATGGACCAGGCTGCTCCTTCACATTTTCACTTAGATTTTTGGGGTGTCTTTGAATTCAGCCATCTGTAGGTTTATCATTTTCATTTCCATCAAATGTTGGGGCGTTCTTCCATTCCCAGCACATTATCCAGTCCATATCAGTATACTTATCAGAATAATTTTTTCCCCCCCCCATTGAGATCTGTGTTTTCAAAGTGTACCTTTAATTTTTTGAGCAGTCTTTTTTCCTGCTATATTTAAAGAAATCGGCATATTTAATAACAGAATCGTTTTAAGGCAGCTTGAGTCTGTTTTGATCAGTCGTTTTTAAATATGTTGTGCCTGTGGACAATGCTGCATTAGGTCGATAGTTTATTCTGAATGTATTATGGGGAAACCTATTCAGAATAGGAAAATGTCTGTTAATTTCTCATTTAAATATTTGACTGTTAATAATGTGGTTGGCTGCAGCCTCATCTTTTTTTGAGACTGAGGACAGGTGTGATTAAATGACATGATCTGCTGGTTTTTCAGAGGCTGCAATAGTAAATATTTCAGTTGAATTTAAGTAATTTCACTGTATATATGTTGCAACATATTGGCAACTGTTGACTCTGATGAATTTCATCAGCGGTCTAGTGTTTCAGTTGAACTATATCAATTCCGTACATTAGTCAAAGCAGTGTTGCTTTGTAATCTGTCGGCATGCTGACATCGATGCTCCCTGGTCAGCCAGTCACACAATAGCTTTAACAGTCTCAAACTTTTCCTGAGTTAGATGCAGGGTGCCAAAATCTCCAAGCCCAGAAAACGGGATGCTTCCTTCAGTTTGCCTGAGACCTGGTGGGGAGTACTAAGGGGGCTGGTGTCCTGGAGAAGAAATGTTTGACTGGCAGCTTTGCAAGACGGTGGGGTGGCCTCCTCTGCATCGGCCGTCTGGAGGAAGGGCTGGAATCATGTCAGGGAGCCTGTCACCTCACACTGATCTATGGATGCTGGCCAGAACCTTAATCAATGGACGTGCAGCGAGGTGTATCACTGAGGGAGCGGAAAGCTCAGAGCTTAGCTGTGCATATACCCCAGAAGATGTCTGAAACATCAGCACATAGTTATCAACACTGAAATAAGGTGGGTCTGTCGGCTATATAAAATGGAATTGCCGTTTTCAGTTTGTTTGTGTCTATTTAAATGATAAACATGGGATTATTCATTTCTCAGGTTTTACCGCCATTTTTATAGTGTATTTAAAACGATGCATTAGCTCAGAGTGTGCGCCACGCAGTATGTGGTCACCTGGATGTCAGATCTTGCTGTCGTCGCAGGCCATGTCAAAATGCACGTAAATGCGGCCATTTGCAGCACATCAATAAGAGCAGAATGTTGCGAAGTTCCAGTGCTGAGCGAGAGACTCCTCTGTGTGGACAGGCAGCCAGAGCAGCTGAGGGATTCTCTGGGCATGTTCAGCAGTGGGATGGACCCTGACTACTAAAGAGCCAGAGAGAGAGAGAGAGAGAGAGCGAGTGAGTGAGAGAGGGAGGGAGAGAGCGCAGGCTAAGCAGAAGGAAGAGCGAGCGAGAGAGGGAGGGAGCAAGCGGGAGAGAGAGAGAGAAGCTTCAGACAGCAGAATCTATACAGAATCTAAAGATAAGGGGAAGGTTCGCAGGCTCTCCAGGACTCCGGTGGAAAGACGGCAGGAGAGGCTTAAAGACGACAAGTGGTGGGCTTCACGTCTCTCTGGGGAAACCAGGAGGAAGGGGATACAGCGGAGACGCCTCACGCAAGCTGTCAAACACAGAGGCAGGTCAGGGGGAGGTCTCTGACCCCTTGTTTTTATTTCAGAGCACAGAGGAAGACTCAACGAGGTAGGGGAAGGTGGATGTTAAAGACAGCCAACCATAAGGATCCATACTCCTCCCCTTCCATTCATAAATCCATTACATTCCATTGCTATAGCGATGTGGAGTCGTTCGTTCCGATTGGTGGAGGAAGGGTCCCATTCAGAGGCTTAACCCCACGCGCCGCCTTTCATCACTCCCATCTTTCAATTCCCTCTGTTTTGTTTCTTCCATTTGGTCTTTGCATTGCTCTGCTGTGCTGCTTGGCTTTTTTTCTTCTTTCTTTTTGTTTGCGTGCGAGTGCATGTGTGCTTGCGTACGTAAAAGCGGTTGTCTCGCCAGCTATCATTGTTTGGTTTTGGCATAAAAGACAGCAGAGCGAAAAAGGAAGAGTACTGGGGAAAAAGAAGAGGCATCCTTTTAGGAGAAAGGATGGCAGTCTAAGGACCTTGGACTGCATTAACAACTGCCATTCATTGGAAAGTGAATTGAGATTAAAGAGTCAGCGTAAAACAGGTTGACGACCATTTCAGTCGGCCACAGATTAAAGACGGCTGAAGTAGTTCCCTGGCAAAAGTTCCTCGCAGATAGTTGCAGAAAGGAGCACCGCGGCCATGAAGGGGGACTCGGAGGAGAGTATAGAGAGCTTGCGGCCTTCCAACTTGCAAGCCTTTGCCAACAACTCTACCCTCCATGGCATGAGCCACATTTTTGCCTATGGGCATATGACGTTCCGCCGCTTCTTGTGGACACTGTCCTTCTTGGGTTCATTGGGCCTGCTCCTGCTGGTATGCATGGACCGCATCTCATACTACTTTGAGTACCCACACGTCACCAAGCTGGATGAAGTGGCAGCACCCAACCTCACCTTCCCCGCCATCACGTTTTGCAACCTGAATGAGTTCCGCTTCTCCAAGATCACACGCAATGACCTGTACCATGTTGGGGAGTTGCTTGCCCTGCTGAATGAGGACTACCAGATTGCTAACCCGCACCTGGCCGAGCCTGATGTCTTGGCGGCTCTCAAGGATAAGGCCAACTTCCTGAACTTCAAACCCAAGCAGTTCAACATGACCGACTTCTACAACCGAACTGGCCATGACATCACCGACATGCTCCTCCAGTGTACTTTCCGAGGAGAGGACTGTTACCCCCTGAACTTCACCACTGTGAGTCTTGCTCCTTGAAATGTCGTTTCATTTCTGATTCTTTGTGCAAGTTCCCATTTTATTTGTTTGCATGTAGTAGCAAAGGCAGCTTACGTTACCACATGCCAAAAACAGATCAGGTCTTCTTTGTGCTGTGACTTTTCTGTACTAGGAAAAATTCTAATTTCTGGAAATTTAATGTAAAATTCAAGCAAATAAAAACTTTATTTTTGGTCTGCATGAACATTTTGCAGAACAGAGGAGATGGAAAATAATGAATGCAACATTCCAGGTTCCTGTGACTGAAGATTGAATCATGGAGTTTACACAATGGGGGACTGGGCAGGCGTAGTAATTGCAGATCTGTCCCCCAGGGGTTAACACCAGTAGCTTTGACCCGCTGTTTGGTATTGGTGTGTGTCGAACACACAGGAATTTCCAAATATGTGGTCTTTACCGGCAGGTAGTATTGGTTCACTTTTGAGACATCAGGCAACAGTAACTTTTTAATTAGAGGAAAAATCTTTTCATTGAACACACATTTTGCCATTTTCTTTATTTACTTATTGAGTTCTGATGACTGCATGCTTTTTGCTATCCTTATGCTGTGAGCTGTAGTGACTTTGTAAATAGAATTCTTATCTACCTTCCTGTATGTTGCCCTGATATCTCAGATATCATTCATCTGTCTAAATCAGATACTCCACCTACTACAGAAAGTTATGTTAGGCTTTTTTGTATGTTTGTTGGTTTTTTTGGGTAGGTAAATAATGTTTCGTGTAGTAGTGATCCCTATCTTTGATTGGGGCAAATTTAAAATTCTAAATGGAAATATTTAGCATACAAATGAATTTGTCATTAAAACAACAGGGAAAGATTATTGAAATAATTTGGTGATTATTGTGAAGTAAAATGGGAGCTGTGATATTCATATTTCGTGAAACCAAATTGCGCTTATCTGAAGATCAGTCTGCGTTTGACTTGGGGACTGCACTGAACATTTTTTTGGATGGACTTGAATATTGTTTTTCCTGTTCACTAGTTAACAGACTAATACTATAGTCATCCACTAAGTTGTGATCTAGGATGATGTGTCCACCTTGTAGATGGATGTGTGCAGAGGTGATCTTTTTAGCTGCTCCTCTGTTACCGTTTCTATATTATTTAAACAATAATTGGGTTCGAACATGGATCAGCTTGCATTCTTTATTAGTGATCCACCATGGATATAGCACAAATGATTCTGAACTAGGTAATCATCAGTGACAAATAACATACTACTACTACTACTACTACTACTAATAATAATAATAATAATAATAATAATAATAATAATAATAATAATAATAATAATGAACGCAAGCCATCCAGGTTGGGACTGGTATTATTATATGATTGTGTGACATTGTCAACGAACCGATAATACTTATGAGTGTTTTTTTAAAAAGACTTGTTCTGGACACTGTACAGGAACAGGAAGTGCAAGTTAAGGAACTGGGAGGCCATGACAAAGTATTCTCACTGGATGGTCAGCGCTGTTAGGCAGAGTTTGCTGAGGACCAAGGGCATTATAGGAGTCCTGATATTGTCTTCTTGATTGCCACTGAAAGCGGATATCTGATATCTGTTTTGCCTTGTGTTTTACTTAGATTCTGTTCATTCATGCATGACATAACTGTTCCTGTCCAGGTGGTTCACTGCACACTTTTATGCAGAAATGACATTTTTTGAATGAGCTAATTGGTGTTATAATCGCAGGGTAGTACTGTTATAATCGAAGGTAATACTGTTAGCTTAATGCAACTGTAAAGTAGCCTTTAGCCTGGCTGGCCAGGATGCCCTGCTCTGAATAGTGAACAGGAAACGGAAATGTCTGAAGAAACCGGACCATGACTTTGGGTCTCAGCAATCTGAAAACAATACGTCGAGCCAGCATCATGCCATGGCATTACCTGTCTTCTGTCTAACGGGGGGGGTGTGCAAGGCAAAAAAGGATAATGTGCAGCCCACCTCCATTTATTTAGGTAAATATCAGTTGTCTCCTAAATTCAGCCTCCATATCAGTGCTAACCCTTCATTAAAACGTCTCTGATTTATTTTGTCAGTGATACGTTTGGCAGCTCATTACATGATAATTTTGAAACCCCACCTTCCTCGTCTACTCTGACCATTATTTTTAGTTGCAGACAATATATTTATGATTCATTTACCTTATGACAATAGTTTGTTCTCATAAAAGAAGGCAGGTATGAATTTTTAAATTAAAAGTACAATTCTACTGTCATATGAGTCGTTAGCCAACATCCAAGTCCTCTTCAGTTCATACCATGTTGAGAGAGAAAGTGTTGTGAAAAGAGAGAATACACTAGCCATATTAAACTGAACAGCGTGTATTTATAGCTCTCAAAGGCATTCCTATTTAAACGTGTGATGAGATTCAAGTTTGAGGAGCACAGGGAATATTTAACTTGCATTATTTTTTTATGTCACATTACATTAAGCATTAACAAAACATTTGCTGTGTGATTCAGCAGTTTTGTTTTGTATTGTTTCTGAATTCTTCTAGATTGAAAGCACAGGCACATCAATACAAGAATGCATTGCCAAGGGAGGTTACAATAGCAATATGCAGTTTGAAAGTGCTTTATGGGTGTCGCTCTGGGTACATTTTGACAGTATTTGTGCTGTCTGTTTACTTGGTTACACTCCAGTGCCCTGAGAACTTGTCATGACTGCCGTGAAGGTGGGCTGTTCTCACCGGTACTTGGGGGCCCAGCTGAGCTGGCAACAGAGAAATCTATTTAGATAAATCCTGTCTGGTGAAAGTAGTATCTATGTAAAGTTAGCTGGCTGAAGTCTTGTTTTCAATGTTAATGCTAGTTTAGTCTACATTAGGTATTAATCTTGCAATCACCGGGATGTCATCTCAGAAACATAACTGTTACAAGACAACTGAATGACTAACCGTCGTTTGTATGAGCTTCCCTTTTATTGGGAGTGACTCGTGGTTGGTGGTTGGCTCATGCTTGTCAATGAATGGTTTTACCCATTTCTCTAACTGTTGGTTAAAAGTTCTAGGTGATTGCCAGGATGTGCCTTTGAATTTCCCGTTTTCAATCTTATTTTTCAGACCACTGCTTCTAACTCAATACTGAATTTTGTTTGTGTTTAAATAGGTATACTGTACCACTATACTTGTAAAGGTTGCATATCAGATGCCATTATTGTTTCGTACTTGCTAAAGCAGAATGTATAAGGCACTCAGAAAAACAGAAAAAGATTTTTAAGACGCTAAGCAGATGTGGTTCTTGAGAAAGAAGCAAATGACTAAGAAGCATAAATCTGGACAGTGGACTGGCAGTGAACAAGGAATCAAACTTTCACTTTTCATGGCTTACCACTCCACCTATGTATCTTTGGGAGCCCTTTAGTCATTCGTCAAAGCAGATTGAGACCATTTCTACCATTTAAAAGCATTACAGTATCAGTCGTTTTAATGGTGCATCAGTCTTTGCTAATCGCAGACGCGCCAATACATTGGGATGAGGCCTGATATTGGGTGACCCCAGCTTTCCTTTTAGTGTGTTTGAATTTACTGGATCTCACAGCTAGGATACCTGTGTCAGTGGTTACTGTACGTTGTATGGTTTGTGGGGCAGTATGAGGTTTGAGGTTAGTGGGCATATGCCATATGAGTAGAATAGCAGCACAGACAGCAGACCTAGCAGTGTCGGTTTTTTATTAGGGAGAGGAAAAAATGTCAGGACTATGTTCTACACAAGAAAGGTGGGAAGCCAAGAAATAAACAAAAAACAATAGTGATGTAATGATGGCACTACACTTACAAACCCATGTTTGTAGCGTCACCTGGAACATACCCCACAACTTCTAAAATCCCTTGACCTCATCCAGCTGACTATATTTAATCCTAAAAAGGTAACTCTTCCTGTCAGGGTCATATGGGTGTCATCGACATGTCTGCAGTCAAGGGTGGTGATTGGGTGCTGGAGAAGCTCATTCAGATCCTGCTCTTTTATTTGTTATACTTTTTTGTTGGCTCCTAATACATAATTTTTTCTTAATGTAATGCATTTCTTTGTTCTCAGGCGGCACTGGTGGGGGCAGAGAGTGAAAGGTACTGAAGCTTGTTTTGGGGGAGTTTGTCGCCAGTGGTGTGAAGGCTCTGTCCAGTAACTCGTGTACAAAAGGCACAGCTGATAACTTATTATTAGCAGTTAAGGCTAATCTACCTCCCTGCCTTTTGATGCTATTAGTATACTCTAGTGAGTTATGGACTCTCACAAAGGAAATGACAGGCGATTTTCAGTAATTTGTAATGGTGAGTGTATGGAGAACGCCTCTCTTCACCTTTGTATACTTAAAGGCTTGTAATATACTGGTTCTGTGTTTTTTTTTAAAAATCTGTTCCTGGTCAACTTTCAGTTATTTGCCCCCTTGCTATTCTATAACAGAATTTTAGAGGTGTGTAACACAAATGCTAAAAGGCAAATTCTCCGAACACAAGTGACTGACAGGCTGCTTCTGCAGTTAAGCACCCACAAGCCTTTTTGTTAGTTAAATATGACATGAATATTATAATGGGGAATTTCACAGCACGTGCTCCTTCAAAGACAAATGAGGACATCACCTTTGTTGAACTGGTAAGTGCCCTGATTGGCACTGATAGTGATTTTTATTGCCCAGATTTTGCTGTTACTATGAATGCCAAAAAAATATACGCCGTTTTCTCACTTAAAAAATTGATGCTTAGTTGATGCTTCTATCCAAAGCAACTGGGTTTGCCTATTTTTATATAATACATGTTTTAATATAGCAATTTTAAGTACTTTCAAAAGAATATATATGTATACAGCCGTGATCATGTTAGGGTCTATACCAGAAACTGCACTTATGTCTGTGTGCATGCTTGGCAAACTACCCTAAACCACTCTCTCCAATGATTGTGACCTTCATTCCATTGACAGTTATTGGATAAAAAGGAGTGATGGTTGGATGGAATAGCAGGGCTTTAAGTGGGCTGCTTTATTTGTAAATTGTTTTATAAATACATATTACAAGCTGAATTTGGTTAGGTATTTTTAATACAGTGTTTTGAATTTTGTAAATATGTCGCTTGATTTGGCACTGAATGATCATGGGGACTTTACCTGTAGCCCAGAAACTAGCATATTATAAAGGCTACACTCCTAGCTCGCCCATGGCAACCCAACAGGACAACCTAAAAGGATAATGACACCAGTCGAGGCCATCTGGGTGTCTGCATGAAACTTGCATGAGGTCAACCGAACCGAATCATGTGTCTACCTTCCGCTAGCTTTTACACATTAAGAAACTTGTTGAAAATGATATTGGCATGATCTTGGAGTCTTGTATATTATTTCAGTTTCTTTTTGAAATCTTAGAATACTCTGTAATGTTCAAGCATACCCGGGCCATCAGTTCAATGATGTAATCTGCCTGGGGCTATTTTTACGCAACCAGCATGAGTAAAAATGGTTCAATTAGTGAATTCAGTTTTCTGTAGAAGAGTAAAAAACAGTAAAAAAAAGATAGTAGTAATTATGCAAATTTTAAAAAAAAATCCATTTTGTTTTGCTTATGGGTTGTACAGCAAAAATTGTTCTTTTGATAAAAGTGCTGACAAGTGCTTTATATGAGAACAATGGAAAAAATTTGCCTGAAATTTCAAGTTATGTAAACATTCCCAACTTTAAATCGAAAGCAGTTTGTCTTTATGTATGTAAAGATGGAGATATCGTTTTAGATGTGGGTTGCCAGGCAACAGTGTCGAGCTTTGGAAAAGCAAATCATTCACAGGTAATTACCATTGTTATGGTTGATGACAAACACTTGCTGTGCTGCTGAACCGAGCGGAATGGGTTCTGTTAGACCTGCTTTGCGGTATGGAATAGTAGGGCATAGTGATGTCAGGTGACCAGTTGGGATTCCCTTGGCATTTTGTGCAAACCATTATGATTGGGGGAGGAGGGGAACCATAGCTGGTGGTGTTCTTTGTTTGGGTGTAGCTGTGTTGGGTTGGCGAAGAGGGAGTGGCATGTTTGTATCAGAGAGGCTGGCAAGGAGCCAGGCTCCTCAAGCCAGCTGTGCAGTTTGCCTTGCCCAGTCCTCAATGGAGACTCACTTTCTTCAGATCGATGTGTCCCTGGAATGCTGAGCTAGCCTATTCCTGGTGACATGACCACTATATAGAAGGTGGCCTCTTCAACAGTGGTGTGTACCACATAGCATAAATCTACAGTGTTTTTACAGTCGTGAAAATTATGGAATTATGAAATCACTGTTTCTAGACCTGGAAAAAAATATAAAATGTAAAATAAAAAATATAAGTTTTGAAAGTCATGCAATTTTTGAGAACTACTTTTTAACCAACATTCGCAGTATAACCTCCTTGAGCAGTGTTGTGTATTACGGGCTGGTGAAGCCACCGTATTAGTTACCATTGCTTTATGGGTAATGTAGTCCGTATATACCTGAGAGATCTGTATGTGCAGAGCGCGCGGGAAGCTGTACTGTTTTTCTACCTACTGCAATTGCATTAAAGGGAGCAGTAGGAACGGCACCTCTGAGTCCGTGTATCTCTTTGTTAGTAGCCATACACAACAAGCAGTATCTTGATTATACTTTCTGTGTTGGTCATGGGCAAAGAAGGCACTATGACTAAAATGATGTTATTTTAAAGTGTACTCAATATGTTGTAGAATGTGTAAAGTTGAAATATGTGATGCTATAAAAAAGTGTTTGTCAAAGTCATACATTTAGTGTGGTCTTGTGGACAACGGTAAAAGAAATATTTTGAATATAATAAAAATTAACTTGAAGGGTAGAATGTGTAAAGAGTAGGTGGAATCCAAATATCAGATGGTACAAAAGAAAGACGAGGGTGTATATGTGTTTTGAGATGCCGCAGTGCACTTTGCATATAAACCCTTAATGTGCACACAGGTGCTAACAGTTCCAACGCACAGCCAAGGACTGACATTGCTCTATGCATGTAAACATGAAGCACTGTGGCATTATTATTATTGTTGTTGTTGTTATTATTAGTAGCAGCAGTAGTAGTAACTTTACACATTCTGTAACATGTTGGGTATACTTCAAGTTAACATTATTTTGTTCTTTTGTGGCGCGTATGACTAGAAATGATCTAGTTGGTCAATAATTGTTTAGTTCACCATTAGTAGACCTGATGGGAATTAAACTACACACTTTCTTGATAGTGTGTGTCTGGTCAAGTGAGAGAAGCAACATATCTGCAATATTGTATGCAATGGAAGGTGCATCCATATCCAAAGGACAAATGCATGGTCATAGCAGCTGGTTCCTTGACACAAAGTACATGTTTGTAATGGTGTAATGCGATTATGATAATGACACAACTTAAACACTTTTCCTGAATCGGTTGAACAAAAAAAAAAACTGTCTTTGAATTGATTCTTGGAAATTTAGCTTAAAGTCTTGGAGAAGTCATGAAAGACATGTAAATCTGTTGATGGAAAAGTGTACGAGCCCTGCATCTACTTAATCCAGCGGACCGACCATATCAGGGAGCGGTGAAAGGGTGGACAGTTAAAGGGGAGTAGGCTGCAGGCTGTTTTCATTCCGAATGGTTATTGTTTTGGAGCTTTGTGGAAAGATGCCTAAAGTGCAAAATTTCCTTTCAAGCCTGCATCAGTATTTTCATGAAAGACATGGATATTGTGAACTAATTTATATGTACTGTGAGAGGTCGCTTGAGGTATTTAGAATTCATGGAGATTGTTATTGGACAGATGAGCTTTGACCTTGACTGAGCGAGGAAATTCATTGCCATCTCTAGCCTGACTGATGAAGAAAGAAGAATGGAGGGAGGGAAAAGCAATGCCTGGACTATCATTTAGTGTTCATAGCACTGGGTTCTTCTCATTTACCTCTGGAGAAATCGGTCCATACTGGATTTCTGCTCCTGTTTGTATAGTGTTGTCGCTGTTTGTTTCCACAGCCTTTCAAAGTAATTCAAGAATGGCCTCCCCAACATTAGTATGGCATTACCTCAAATGTAGACAAACAAAAAGCCCAAATGAACATTTTTGTGTTGTCGTCATGAGGGCTTGTGTTCCACATTTGGGGAGTTTGGTAACTTTTTTGCATTAAGAATGAATGCTAACGATGTCAGTGTTAGTTAATTTGGTTTAACTATGAAATGTATTAATAATTAAGGTACGTTACTTGTTGTCGTGGTTTACACTGGGTTATGTAGCTTGCTTTCACTTGGTCCCCATCATGGAATTTCAATTTTTATACTGAGGGTCTATTCAGGATACATTTTCATAACAACATAGAGGTATTGCTGCCTAAAAATTAATTGCAGAAACTCTTCATATTAGGGATAAGGCAGATACAGATTGTGGTATGAGATGTGGGAAATTAAGCACTCATAGTGTGGCAGTGGGGATCAGAATGACCCTTCTCAGAGCTTTCCTGTGACTCCTTGTAAATGTGGTCATAAATAGCCAGTTGTCTGGCTGATTTCTCAGTTCATCCCTGAAATGATCAGATGAAATTCATGGTCTCGTGTGGAAGTCCTCACCTTCTGTCCCGCTGAGCCAAAGGGTACAAGCCTACAGCTTAGAATCCCTCCTGATTCCTTGCATATGAAACTGTAAACAGAATTCATGGTTTTGTTGCATGTTCTTCTGCATTTACTTTGTTGGTAAGTGTAGCCTCTGAAAGCTTTAAGCGTGTGAGTCTTTGATCGCAGCATCTTGCCATAGTGCCCTTTAAACTACAGTCTCTTAATCATAATACACTGTCATGTAATAAAACCTGCAATTCACTTCACAGATGCACTCGGTTGTCTTTCATAAAAAGGGCTGTTTTTGTCATCTGCTGTTTTTAGCTTTAGAGCTCTCCTGCCATAATCTCTCTCATGCACAAACAGTGTCTCTGATTTCAGTAATGTTTTCGGTTCTGGTCTTTGGTGTTGGTTCTGCCGATGATTAATTTTAAAATGCCACTCGGTACCTGAGAATCACAATGAGCTGTGTGAGATTTTCATTTTTTTCTGTTTGATCCAAGGCATCGATCGCGTTGCTGCTATTGGTAATGTACTGAAATAGAATCCCAAAAGCAGCCTTGTTTTTGTTGATTTTACTGAGCAACATGAAGTGTGTCTTGGATGCTTTTAACTTTTTTGTCTCTTCAGAAGGTAACTTTGCTATATGTTCTGGCAAACCTCAGATTACTTTTTTCACTGACACACAGGCCTCATTCCTATGACAACCAAACATGAATTAAAGGCTGAGAATATGACCGGTCTCCCTGAGATTTCAGAGCAAATAATTTAATCCTCAAAACAATACTTCGGGATGCATCAGAAATGCCTTGTGGTTGTAATTTTTTTTCTGGTGAAATTCTGTATATCCCCTAATATTTAAGCTAGTAGTTTTACCCTCATTTATGGGACTTTGCCTTTTTAGTAGAAAATTTGGATATTAACATGCATTATGTCACCAAAAGTGTGTGGACATCAACTTTTCCAACATCTCATTCTGAAATCAAGGTTTTTAATATTAATAATTTGAAATTAGTCCCACCATTATTGTAATAATGGCCTCTATTCTTCTGGGACGGCTTTCCATTAGATGTTTGAATTTGACTGGTAAAGTTTACTGCCATTGCGGTTGGGTATTGATATCAAGTTATCGGGTCTCTTTCTGTGAGCTCGCGGTCTGTCACTATGCAGCTGCACTTGCTCATAGACATTTTGACCTTCAAAATGTCTTTCCTTGCAGTTGACCTGGGCAGCTCTAGCAAGGCAGAGATGTGGCAAATTGACTTTTCGAAAAGATGGCATCCTGTGATGAAGTGCCAAGTGGAGAGTCACAAACCTTTTGTACAACCACCCATTCTGCTTTTAATGTTTGTGTCAGGAGCAATCATAGCCTTATACTTCAGTTGCCTGTTTGGCCAGCTGGTGATCCCCTTCACTTATCATCCTTATTTCCCTTGGCTTAGTGCCCCAGTGTCTCCCTGCTCCCTGGGCTGCTGCATGGCTGAATGGGGAAAGTGTCTGGCTAAGGACTGTTATTACTACTATTGTGGGTTTGAGTTTCAACCATATTGGTCATTTCTTGTTTAGCTTTGTTTATTCTTTTTCTGAGAGTTCAGTATATATCCTTGTTTTATTTCTGTTTATCCCTGCACCTGCATGTATATAGTTTTTTTTTTTTTAATTTTTACGTGTTATCACCCTTGGTTCTAGTCTTTGAATTTGTAGTGATTATTACCTTCACCTGTTCTTTTTTCGCCTAGTGCTTATTGATCTGGTTGATTCAGTAATGGCTAAGGATGGGCCGGTCCACATTTTTTCTGTTTCGATCCATTTCCGATACACATCTGCCGGTACATATTCTGATACAATAGCTCTTTTTACTTTTTAAATATAATAAATCTGTGATATATATACCTAATGTATTTTATACTAGTATATACAGATGAATACAGATTTTTAAGCTTTTTTGAGGCATTTTACAGTTCAATCTGAATATCTTCCATGAAGGATAGACAAGTGCCAAATGCTCGAAATGCCCCACAATTTTTTTCCCCACTGGCAACAGCATCTCTTACACTTTGTTGCGATTGCAGCCAACCCTATATCATAAGCTGTAGCGAGTGTGCAAAACCTCCAAAGCTAGCGACTCAAGTCATCCATTGCTTTTTTTTATTACTCATGTTGTCTTGCACAATTGTGTGTGCTTTATTTAGCAGAATTTTTTACTAAATGCTGCTTCCACCTCTCAGAACTTTCTTTGGATTGCAAATCGCTGTGCTACTAGTTGCTGTTAAGTGTAAAATACTTCCAGATTGTTACTTTCTTATATGATGTTCTTACACGCCTCGTACTGCCAATGGTATGCGTGTGACGTTACAGCAAGTGGAAGTTGTTACGCTCACACCCACTGAGTAGCAAAAAAATTGAATGGCAGCGCTCACAGAAATAGGAGCGATCTTTTTACAGACTGCTGAAAACTAAAGTATTAGATATGGATTGGTCACATGGCCAATACCCGATCAGAATATCCAAATTTTTTAATTCTACTGACGCCAAACATTGTGCACATCTGCTGCATATCTTATTAAACAGCACTAATACTTTTCTTAATCTCCAGGACTTCTGTTTCAAATGACCACAGACACAAATTAAGGGCAAATGGGAGGATTAATGAACAGCACATCAAAAAAAAAAATTCTATGATCAAGTTATTGTATGAGTGAAGAACGGTTTCCTCCATATACTGTCTTCCATTACTACAGAGATTGTCTTCCTTTAAGCCAGCATATTATAACATTGCCTCTCCACTATCAACCTCTGGTGCATGGTGTAGATTAAAGAGAAGATTTTGAAGGCAATTATGGTACTTGATAAACAGCTAGCACCCAATTTTAGTCAACAGAATTAAAAGAAATGACTCAAAAGTCTAGATCACACATACAGGGGTAACACTAGAAGTGTGGTAGTGTTTGACAGGAGGAAAGGTGATAGTATGTCCAGGTGAAAGTTCTAAGAGGTGGGCGTTTAGTAGGAAATCCCTCCAAAGTGCAGGCAATTGTGTGAGACAACGCGAGTAATATGAAAAATGTAATGTATGATTTGGGAGATGCTAGCTTGGGCTGTTTTGCACACTTGCTGCAGCTTGTGATGCAGGAGGGGGCTGCTGTCTCAACGAAGTGTTATTGACGCTGTTGCCAGTGAGAGAAATTGGGGCATTTTAAGCATCCGCCACTTGTTTATACTCGTGGAAGATTCAAATTGAACTGCAAATGCCTCAAAAATGCTTAAAACAAGATGTTCAAATGTTGGAACCAGTACATTATGACTGATTGTAGTAGCCTAATAAATGCTTTTCTTGCATTTATAATATAATATATAAAGTATAAATATAAAAAAGTAAAAAAAAACATAATAAAAATAAAGAAAAAACTGAAGAAAATGTGGATTGGCCCATCCCTAAAAATTGCCTCTGCTGGCAGAACTCTGTATCAGTGCCCTTTAATCCAGGTGGAACCTGGTGATGTCCCAGGTTAAATAGCCTTCATTTAGTTGTTTATTAAATAAATGGCACATTTCTGATCATAGCAAACCTGAGGGCATAATTATTTAAATGTGATGAATACTTGTAATTTTGAGAATTCTACAAATTTGCACTGAAAGAGGAACAATAACCTTATTGATTGTCATAGATTATTGGAATCGCTAAAAGATTAGTTATTATTATTGGTGTTGGTGTGTCTGCTATTAACGGCATCCCTTTTCCCTTTTAGTGATGTGTGAAACTATGTTGTTTTTAGCTTACTTGTTTGTGTCCCCTGAACAACAGAAAGCTGTGCTTTTGGTTTACCAATTTAGATTATGCTTAATTAGGGACTAACAAAAAAGAAAAAATCAAAGCAATGGTCTATGGGAGAGACAGGCTCTCATGGTTATTGTGTGATTTTGTTAGGATGTCATGCTGTCATGACCTTCTTGTCATGATGTCATGATATCATACACCTACAGACCCATCCTGTTGGCCACATTAGCTACATTTAAAATCTAGTGGGTTTATGTATCTGGCCAATATGACTGAGTAGTCTACGTGGTGTTTAATGTGCTGATGCTACATAGATATCATATCATGTCATACCAGTTTCATTTCTTAGAAACTGAACTTGTTTCTCTCTCTACAAATCAAGTAGCAGCAAGAACTCTGTTATAACTGTGAAAATGTTTATCTTTTTGTATACTCAGAAATTACTTGGACAAATAATCTGGTGTTACTGTATTTGATAAGCTAAAAATAAGAGCTAGCATCTGACTGCCTGCAGTGTTCTTTTTTTTATTGGTTGTCATTTTGCTTCGGGAAAAATGTTACATTAAAACTAAACTTTTTTGCTAGTGGGGCAGTCTGAGTGTTTAATGCAGAATAAACTGCTGCAGTGTATTTCATATTTTTACATCTGTTAAGTGATCTTGTGTATATTTTTGCTCTTAAGTGAAGTGCGAAATGAGTAGAACTGGGGTTAAAACGTGACTCTAAACTAAGTAAAGAATTGGATTCTAAACTAAGTAAACCAAGTCCACTTATTGAGACCAGAGCAAAGTGTTTAAGTGCATCCAAGGAAAAAAATGATCGGTTGTGCATGATCACACAGCAAGCCAGTCCAATACCAGTGTGGTTTCTAAGTTACCAGAAACAGGAACTGTCTTTGGCTGATATTTCACACATTGTGAATGATCTTTATTTGAAGATGCAATTTATTTTTTTTGGTAATGTTCTCAGACACATGATGCTTCTATATTTCCATGAGTCATATACAGAATATGGTGAAATAATTTTTCCAGTAGTGTGTCGCACTAAAGGTAAGTGTTTCCTTAAGACTTCCTGTGCAATAACAATTTACAAACTACGATTAGATTAGCAAAAACAAAAAAAACAGGAACACTGAAATTTGCCCAGGGAACTGTGAACAGAAGGAATGAATTTAATGCCAATTTACTTTGGCTCCTTATTTATTTGGTGAATGCAGAAATGTATTATTCCCCAGTGCAGGCATGCAGTATTAGATTTGAATTTTTTTTTGTCTGCCTCATTTGTTAGATATACACTTTCCATAAGAAGTCTATATCTGTGCCCTTTTTAGAGTTCTTGTAATGCAACTCAGGGAATTTTTGCTTTCAATCATGGTAGTTGAGTGACTAGCAGGAAGTGCATTTGTATCACTCTACAGTTGCCAAGTGTCATACAAGCTACTGATTGGAAGTACTTGTTAGCGTTGCACATTCATTCCATACAGACTCCGTATCCAGCCCATAATGTTAAAGCTTTAGAAATGTTGACTGATGTTGGACTGAACGACCGAGAAGAAAAAGAAAAGCTTTTGAAGCTCTACCAATATCTTGAGTCTTCAAATCTCACCTGCCTAGTAAATTATACAGCAGAGATGTTAAAAGGAAGCTGAAACTGTAACCTTCAAAGACCGAGTCCCTTTTGGTCTTTTGGCACGATGTCTGTAACTATACAAGAGTGACACGGGGAGAGATGTGTCAAAGTAAAATGCTCCAGGCGGCACTAATGCGACTGAGCAAAAATTGTTGTTAAGTTTTACTTTTTACTTTCCCCACAGGCCTGTGGGGTTTTCTAATAATGTAGCTACATTTAGAAGATCATCTAGCATCTGGGATCCCTTTGTTAATTGATCTGCAGTGTTTTTAATTATTGTTATGTTTGAGGGAAGAGTACATTTTGAAACTGACTGCAGCTTTTACTTAATTTGACACGAAATTTTGCAGATTTTTTTCAAATCATGTCTTGCAGTGTACAAAAACAAAACCCAGCAGAGTTACTATTGCAAGGGACAAGCAACCGTACCAATGCTATAGATGGTACGGTGAAATGGCTTTAATAGGGACATGTTCCAACGAAGTAAACAGTGCAAGGACAAGTCTTTATTGGCAATATCCAAAGCAATATCTGACTGTAATAAAGAACACAGATGAAAGCAAATGGACAACTGCTGTGCTGCAGTGTCAGGAATTTGCAGGCTGAGAAATGGCTGCAGTCTCTTAAGCCTGTTAAATTAGTACTGGGCGGTATAAATGGTATACGATATAAATTTGGCCAATGGGAGAGATTTTGATTATACCGTCCTACGGCAGAAACTTCTGTTCCTCTCCCGCAAAAATGACGTAATGAAGTCGCGTCAAATTTTGACAAACCGCACCCGCCTGTATCTGTCATACTTAAACCCATACCCGAACCGTTATCCGACAGAAATAAAATATAATTCCGCACCACATCCAGTATAAATAAATACCGACACCCGACCCGCACCCAAATGAAAATCAGTCATTAAAGACAAAAATTTATTGCCACAACAAACGACCAGTGACATGTGCAACATCAGTTGAAAAGGCATAGCCAAATGTAAATGTTTCTTAATAGCAGTCTAATAATAAGTTTAAAAAAATGGTAGTAGCCTAGCTACCTCCAAACTCAAATAATGTTTAATATTGCCATGCCCACACACAGCCTTACCAGCTTACAATTAAATGTGTTTATCATCTTGGATGCAGGGATTTTGTCACTAAAATATAACCCTAGGGTATTTTTTGTTGGCACATGTTTTGAAAACCGCAATTTACCTCTCCAACCCGACTCAAACCCGTATCCGACACAGTAGAATATTTTTCACCCGTTTTAACAAAATTTGCGGGTCACCCGTCGGGTACCCGAACCCGTGCAGGACTCTGCCTGGCAGGACCTTTATGGGAGAGATGGTCATACTAATATAGATGTGGTGCTTTCTGCTTACCCATACAGTTTACAAAACCAACCAACTTCCTGCTACAATGCCTTTGCTATGGACATATGTTACCCTTTAAAAAACAGTTATATTGAAATTTACAGATCAAATCATATACCGCAATATACAGTATATAGTCTACCGTCTATGGTTCAAATTATACCGAAATATGAATTTTATGCCATATCACGCAGCCCTATGATAAATCACCAAAACGTTCTGTTACAGTACGCAACCTCGCTCTGCTTTGAGGTTTCTCACTTTTGGTTCATCCCATTATACAGTGAGCCTTCCTGGTTGCCTGTAATACAAACCAAGGACAGGTGCTATTATGGTTTGTAAATGCATGTGTGAGTCAAAAAAATGTACCTCTTTCTGAAAATGTTGGTTGAAATGAGAACCAAAAGGAGTCTTATCAGAAAATAACCACAATAAAATGTTATTGCAGCTGCACGCTGTTCCCTCCATATAACAGTAAAAGCTCTCCATTTGCTGCAAATTCCTTCAGAGCATTTATATTTGTTTTCCGTCTGCTAATTTACAAATGTAATAACTTTTCCTCTGCTAACTTCATTGATTTTATATTTTTATTTCCTCCAAAACAGTTAATGAGCTTTTTATGACTGTGTTTAACAGTTCAGAACAGATTCTCCAAATTAAATCTTAGACTGCATTACCTACCACAAAATATCACTATTTTGACATTTAATATTATGCTGTTCAGTACATGAATCGATCTCTCAAGCAATCGGTAACTTTTTTTTTTTTTTTTTTAACAACTTGGTGTTTGTGATTTTTGTGCTTTTTTTTCTCCCTAGAATGAAATGGAAGCAGCAGAACTCAAATGATAATATTGGGGGGTAGTTGAATTATTCCCTGACCTCTTTAAAGAAGTTGAATAGTGCTACATTTGTTTTATCATTCTCAGTAGCGATGAGACAATGTAGGATGCATAATTTATTGTACGAAGGAAATGAATGTCAGTATATACACCACTGCTTTATGGGTAATTAAAGACCTGTCTGTCAACCCTGAGGTAAATGATTATATGTGAATTGGAGCAGCCACACCAGAAATGGTATATATTTGTATCTTATAGTTGCAGAAAATGAAAAATAATGAACCACATTAGCCTCCTGTCAATAAAAATATGTTCCCCTGCTAAAGTGTGTGTGGCAGACCTTGTTTTTCTAGTCCAGTTAGGATGTGCTCAGACTTTATGAAATGCTTAGTCACACTTCTGCGAGTGTTTAACACACTATTGACGTTTGATAAATCCACCCCTGTCTCCCTCAAGTGTAATTTCAGGGGTTCTGGACATTTGTGTCCAAGGTTAAGAGTTCAGTCTTGTACAAAGACAAATATGTCTCCCCCTCATCCCCAGAGAGACAGACTAAAGTCAGGGTTGTTTTGGTCTCCTCTTCCAAGCAGATCAGTGGTGCTCACTTGTCTAGAAGACATCGACTTTGAGTTGCTTTGCTTTTTGTGCAGCTACATACTGTACTGAAGGAGACATCAGTCTCATTCCTGTGAACCATCAACATTTTAGTTTTTATTGGAGATCTGTGTGTCGTACTGCTGAGGCCGTTTGCAGCTGAAGACTCTGGAAAGGAGTCCACATGTAGTGTTTGTTATGGAGGTCCTTCTTGGCCTCCTCTTTGCTTTCTTGGGATTATGCAGTTGCAGTGGTCTGACGTTTTGTAACTTGCTTTTAACTAGAGCCGTTCATTTCCTTGGACATCACTTGTATTCTATAAGGCCCCCTCATTAACGCTGTTTCTCAACGCTGTGCTCCGCATGTCCGTAAAGGCATCTGTTAAATACGTAAAGTAATCATGACTCAAAATTCATCCTCTGCTGCTCTGTTCAAACTGTCCACCGAGGGAGTGTTAGTTACAGCAAGGTGCGTTTGATGAATGAATAGCAGCACATTTCGAGGTGAAGCGGGAGGATGGAATGGAGGATGAGGCCCAACCTGGAACGGGCTGTGTGTCACACTTCATCGTAAGCTAATCCTAAGCATCTTTTTAACATTTATCCAGAATTAGTCCTTTCTTCTTATTTTTCCCCTCCAGACATGGGCACTCACCCCCACATGCACACGCGCGCGCACACACACATTATGCTTATGTATTTCTTATGTTAGTCTGTGCTTGACCTCTAGTGGTGGCTTTATTTGTGTAGTGTTGTGTGGCATCATTATCATATATCCCCTTGGGTTGTCCACCTCTCATTGGTTAATAGAGCACAGATGACATGATGCACATCATGACCTCATAGCTGCCATTGAGGACGAGCGCTGATGCGTACTGTAACAGATGTGGATCTCCCTTCCATGCCTTGGTTTGAGCTTAATTTTTTTTGATGTTTTAGGGCTGGTGTGAAATTTGAAAATAACTTTAGAATCAGACATGCATGATATTTAGAGGAGCATGTTGACATAGCTGCTCAATACAGCTCAGAAAAGCAGGATGCTCTGCATGATCTCAAAAGTAAATAACTCTGCCTTAGGCTGCAGCGATGAACCTGCTTTTATACCAAGTGGTTTTGTCTCAGGGAGCTGAACAAGAAACCACAGAGCCCATATGATCTTGGACTTGTTTGCTATTTGTTGTATTTTATTTCTGTGAAGGCTTTGAGGTCGTTCTGCACAAACTATGAAAATCTGAATATGTTCCACTGTTATGAGTGAATGCAAAATTTGTCCAAACAAATTTTTTTAACAAGGAGATTGCTATTTATGTACTTTTCTTTTTGCCTGTTCCCAATTCGTCGCAGACTCCTGACTGCCGCGCAGGACGATCTGGCGTGAATTGGCGGCTGAAAGCGTGACATGTCTGAAATAATACAGTCACTCTTCTGCCTTCTCAGAGACGCGCTGTAAGATGAATTCCCTCTGCTTCGTCGACCAATATGTCGCCATGGCAACATCTTTTGCAACGCGCGGCTACATCTACTTGGAATCTGTAGCCCATGCTGTGGGAAATGAAGTGTCAGACGGTTTTAAAAGGCGCCACTCTGGATCTACCGTTTGGTGGGACTGTGAGCTGGGTGCTGTAGCCCCATGGATGCATCTGTGGCTCTGTTAATGCACCCCTTCGTATGAGGAGTAGTTTAGCTCTGGTTGAACAAATTGGATCTTGGACATTCTGAGTTGACATGTCAAAGAGTGCTTTGGGCATTCAGATACTAGCAGATTTGACTTTAGCTTGAGTACTGTAGCTGTAAAAGTGAAAGGGCAGTGTGGGAATGGATCTGGAAGGGGTCGGCAAACTGGACCACGTGACAGAAGAGCTTAATAGTTATGGGATTTTCTTTTTCAGAGTTCCAGAGATGGGGTCAACACAGAAGGGGAATTACAAAGAAAGCGGTTTCTGTGAGGGAGGAAAAAAACTGAAGGAGTAACCAAAACGTGCGCTTTCTTTAAACAAGAATCACCTTAGTCATGTGACCATCCAATCTACCACTCCCCGTTCTAATAAGTAGCAAAATTGTAAAGGAGGTACACTCAAACCACCTCACATATTCCAGATGTATTGTAATTATTTTCCTTCAATCTCAAATCTAAGTTGACAGATTTCCAAATGTAAATGCCGTGTTTGGCCTGTATGATGATTCATGACCTGGGCATAGCGAGGGGCTTTATATTTACATAAATGTATTTGTTTATTGGGGATCCAGTTCTTTAAAGTCAGTCTGCCAGCATGCATAAACAAGAATGCTGGAAGCTTTCCCTGCAGTGATGGCACCGTCCATGCATTGGCAGGCACTGCCAGAATTGCTTTGAGCGGCATGATGGGGCTTCCAGTGTCTGCGGTGTGCTGTCATTCATCCCAAGTGAGTGCAGTCCTAGGGCAGGCATTGCGATTGGAGATTGACGAGATCCGAGGAGGCCCCTGCCATACTGAAAGGTGTCCGATGCATTGGGGGTGGCTATTCAGTGCTGATGCATCCTTGTACATGTTTTGGACTTGCACAGTTTTTCTGTAAACATTTATGTATTTAAATTTTGATGGAATTAAATGTAGTCCAAAACCACCAATTAAACACGCTGAATCATAGCACTGAACTAGCTTATGTTATCTTGGAAATTTATACAAAACAAATTATTGCGTTCTCCTATCCTTCATGCAAATTATGGAGCACAGGGTCATGATAATACTGCAGCTGATCCCAGGAAGCACCAGGTACAAGTAGCAGTCGCAGGGAAGTTCATATTAATATACATATTAAAAAGTGTCATTTAATATTTAATATCATACTATGCGGATGTAACTTACTACTAAAGTAAGTTTATCAGATAATAGCTCAAGAGTCAAGTACCAGTTTATGCGTTTTCCACGGCAGCCTGTGGGAAACGTGCCCACATGTGAAATTTGAATCAGTTAAGTTTAATTATGGTGCTTGTTTGCTCATGGTGCCCAGCTGTGGCTGTAATGTGGCTGGAGGATGACATCATGGTGGCACCGTGTGAGAGCTGTTTTGGAATTCAGCCTTGTCTCGGTCTCATCTCGGGCCCCCCCGCTTCTGGATCAGTAGATCTCCAGAAGGACACAGACAGGTGGTGGGGGGGGGGACTCCTACCCACAGTGTCTGCAAGCATCGATCTCTGAGCTGGCGGCTTTCCTTTGAGAATTTGGATGGACTGGGCATAGGGCCAGAGGCCTCATGGTATGTTCAGGGCTATCAAAAACCCTTAGAGTACCTCAGAACTTGGAGGTGTGGCCGAGGGGGAAGGGGGGTGCTCCCTTTAGCTATAAGGCTGATTTTCCTGAGGTAGTACACCATATTACTCTACAGATGTGCTCATAAATCACTGTTTGTATGTGAAAATTTCTGTCTATTTGAAATGTGCTATTTCTGTGTATTATCCTGCATTTTCTTTTGTTCTGTTTAACTATTTAATTACTGATATGGGTTGCACTTCATGAAAGATTAATTATGTGAGGGATTTGAGATGGTCTCTTTTGTGCGAGTGTGCTTTGCGCCGAATTTGTAAACAAAATGCATCTAAAGCATTTTCTGGGTTTTCAGTGACAATTAAGGTTAGTGTTTATTTCAGTGGTCAAGCGCATCAGCAATCTGGTTAGTTTATTGTTTTTCTAGGACCTGTTCAATTCAAAAGGGCATGTTGTTTTTACCCCACTTCAGAAATGTGACATTTAAAATAAGTAATTGTGAATATAATTAGATATCAGCTGCACTGGTAATAAAATACCAATAATAAAACTAAAATGAACTGAATATTGCGATATTACTGAACATTTTACCTCAATTACAATTAATGAACAATAATTTTGTTTTGATTTATAATTTTTTGTCCTCATATTTCACTGATAAGGTTTGTACTGTAAATATAAGTATTAGTCAGGATATTTTTTCTAATGAGACTATCATATATTTATGATTTTTAAATAATTGCAGGAAGCACACACAGATGAACCTTTCAAACTACTGAAATCAAAGCACAAATAACTTGAAGTGAAAACATCTTATGAAAAAGGTCACATTTTAATTTTAATGCAAAAAACAATTTCCTTTAAAAAAGTACAAAATAGTTTGCATTTCTTGCAAACAAAATAAATTAGTGGAAAGCAGATGATCATTATAACTGGATTTTTCTTTTTCTTTACGTCTTAGGAAGATTACCATCTAATTGACATTTGTATATTTATTATATGCATATAAGGTAATAAACGGACAGCATCACTATTTGCTGAATTTTATTAACTCTTTCAAAATACATCACAGCTATTTCAAACACTTTCTAAAGTACAGTGCTGCACAAATTACTTACTGAACTGTGGATAATTCAAATATGCTATAATACAGTATTGTACTGTACAGAAAATATAGGTTATTGTAGTTTTGCTACTGCATCTTGTTGGCTCGTTTTTGGCAGTTTATGATTTATTTATTACGGTTTATTTTATTCTATATTTGTAAATAATAAATAAAATGACTTTCTTTTTCCTGTCATGTTCTCTGTGCATACAGCATTAGCCTCAGGTAGCTACCCAGAAGCAGATAGGGTAATTACCTCAAGGCAAAGTGAGCAAGTTTAAGAAAAATAAAATATATAATATTGCAGTTTTATTTTTTTCATGTTGTGTTTAAAAAGGCCCAAAATGAACAGTGCAGGCTACTTGATTACTGTATGCAAATTATTTAAGCTTTATTTAGCATTTGTAGAGGAATTATTTTGTCCCAAACTTTTGGAACCATGTACTGTAAGCTGTTGATCACTATAAAAGTGATCACTATAAGTGGTTTCCACTGTATTTTAAATATCACTACTGTTGAAACCGATCGGTGGTATTACCTTTGGTAGCTGAAACTGTTTTCCCGCAGTGTTTACATTTGACCTATTTTTGTTTGGTGTCTTCTTTACTAAAGCCACAATGTGTCCAAAGGATGGATGCAACATTTTTCTTTGGTACAAGCTGTTGGAGTTGCTCAGTCGGCTTAGTGTTTGAGTTATCATCCATGCAGCTTCCACATCGCAGGCTGGATGGGGTGGAGTTACATGATAGTACAAGTGGTAGTATGTTTTTAAGGGGACTGTACATGAACACACACTGGGGAAAGTATTAAGTAAGTAAGTAAGTAATCTTTATTTATATAGCACCATTCACAGGCAAAAGCCACAAAGTGCTTCACAACATAGTAAAATAAGTAATAAAAGACAAAACACAGAGAATAATACATAACATAAAAGGCCAAGACCACACAGAAATCATAACTGCCCATAAATAACTATTTAAATGCCTGAACAAATAAATGAGTCTTTAGTTCGCTCTTGAAATTGTTGACGGATTCCATTAAGCGCAAAGAGGAGGGGAGATCATTCCAAAGCCTAGGAGCTATAGCCTGGAAAGATCGGTCACCTCTAGTGCGAAAATAAATGAGAGGAACCTTCAACAAATTTTGATCCACACACCTCAAAGCACGCGCAGAGGTGTAAGGATGGATCAAATAGCTAATAAAAGACGGAGCCTGTCCATGTAGGGCTCTAAAAACCAGAACCAGAATCTTAAACTTATATCGAAAACACACAGGTAGCCAATGAAGTTGTTTTAAAATAGGGGATATGCGAGTGCTCCTATTAGTGCGAGTCAAAATTCCTGCTGCAGAGTTCTGCACTAATTGCAGACATGTTAACGGATATATGTTTTTAAATATTAACAGAATTTAAGTTTAAGTGCTTTACCAACTTAAATAAGCTCAGCTGGATTTCTAATCAGTTTTCCCAAGTATCTAAATTTTAAGACTTGTTTTTACCAGAATTGTGTGTTAGATTTTTAACTCGGCAGTAAACACAATGTACAGTGTAGGGTTGAAACTGAGGATTGCTTGAACATAGTCAAGCAATCAAGTAAGTGTACTTTTCCTAAGCACATCTGTTGCATTTTTTGTGTGTATTTTGTTTACACCTACCCAGACAACACAGGTGTTTCAATAACAGAAATGCCTACTTCTGCATTCCTTTTATCGTTTTTGGTAAATTTGTATCAGCCTGTCAGACATCTTTGCTATTTAGTATTTTTAAGGCAGTGAGGGGTTGTCTTATTGATATCATTCATGCTGTTAAATTATTTTTTCTCACTCCCAGAATAAATCAGAGCAAACATCCAATAAACGGGACCTGATGTTCCTGTGAGACACTATGTATTTTGTGGTATTCCTAAGCTGTAATAGTTGAAGATTTTCTAATAGCTTGTTCCATTGCAAAATACTGTGCAGGAAAAATACTGTTTAAAAGTCTTGAATCCCTTGGGATGCATGTGAAAGCCATTCTTTAAGGATTGACCCTTAAAATTAACTTTTGGGTTTAGGGCTGCCTCTAAGGACTATTTTCTATGGATTAATCTATGACCTGTTTTACCTTTTTACCTTTACTATTTGCTCCTTGTGTGCCAGTCATTCTCACCAATCAGAAGTGTCCCAAGGCAACTGCATATACAGTACTTCCACAAACAGCGGACCTGTGAGACCAAGGAAAATGTTAGATTTGCAGTGCAAAAAATATTGATTCTTCTGCTTATCTATAACTGAATTGCCTACTTATTTCATAGTCTACAGTTTAGTTTACAGAAAGCTGCTTTATCAATAGAACCGTGGCGACCGCCAGCAGCAATGCGTATCACACCTTTTCTGTTAATGGGCCATTGCTTTAGCATACTGTTCAGCCATCAAAAAAACTATGGGACAGTAACCCTCACAACAGCATAGTCACTGTCAACCCCCCCAAAAGTCCATAAAATCCATAATACAGTCCTGTTTATGTTGTGTTTTAGTACTCATTGATTTAAATATTGGTCTCCATAGGTTAATCTTGTAAAATTAATCTTAATCCTAACTTTAACATAAATACCAAAGAACTGATCACTTTAATCCCTATTACAGTTCAGTATGGGCAGTCTTATTTCGAAAAGATTCACTATGTTGCCAAAAGTATTGGAACACCTGCCTTTAAACAAACATGCACTTTAATGACATCCTGGCCCACCCTTTGCAGCTATAACAACTTCAACACTTCTGGGAAGGCTGTCTATAAGGTTTAGGGGTGTGTTTATGGGAATTTTTGACCATTCTTCCAGGAGAGCATTTGTGAGGTCAGGGACTGATGTTGGACAAGAAGGTCTGGCTCGCAGTTTCTGCTCTAATTCGTCTCATAGGTTTTCTGTGGGGGCAAGGACAGGGCTCTGTGCAGGCTGTGCTGTGTGTACTGGTGTGCAGTCATGTTGGAACAGGAAGGGGCCACCCACAAAGTTGGTAGCATGTAATTGTCCAAAATGGCTTTGAATGCTGTAGTCAAGCCCGCACCATAATCCCTCCTCCACCAAACATACTTGGCACAATGCAGTCAGGCAAGTATCGTTCTCCTGGCAACGGCCAAAACCCAGAGTCATCCATTGGATTGCCAGACAGAACAGCATGATTTGTCATTTGATCTAGAGAACACATCTCCACTGCTCTAGAGTCCAGTGGTGGTGTGCTTACGCCACCGTGTCCTGGTGATGTAAGAGTTGGATGCAGCTACTATGCACTGATCTTGAGCTAATCTGAATGCCACTCGAAGTCTGGAGGTCTGCAGCTATTGACTCTGCAGACGGTTGGCGACTTCTGCACACCGTGCGCCTCAGCATTGTCTCCTCTCTGTGATTTTATGTGGCTGAGTTGCTTTTGTTCCCAATTGTTTACACTTTGTTATAATACTGATAACAGTTGACCATGGAATATTTAGTAGTGTAGAAATTTCAGAAATGTACTTATTGCACACGTGGCATCCTATCATGGTACCATGTTTAACTTCACTGGGCTCTTGAGAGCAACCCATTCTTTCTCAGTCTGCATGCCTATTGGCTTGATTTTATACACCTGTGGCTATGGAAATGATTGGAACACCTGAATACAGTGATTTGAAGGTGTCCCAATCCTTTTGGCAGTATAGTGTATAAAGTGTGACACATCATTTTTTTTTTTAGTTTTGTTTTATATTTGTCGGAGGAACAACGCAAAGGGAATGACTAGCCGCTTCAGTCAAAAGCAATGCATTTTACTTTTCTTTTCAAATCCAACGCAGCAGGGATGCCAACTTTGGTTCGCTGTCTGGAGTGAGATTTTCAGTTTGTCTGCATGCACATGCATTTTCATGTATGTAGTAGTTCTATTACCTTGTAAATCGTCTGTAGGGTTTGCAAACTACCCCCACGCTTTCGATGTAGCTAATTTTAGGTTTAGAATGCTGTAATATAGATTTGCCGTAAGATTTCTTGCCCGAGCATGAGTCTGAAAGCATGTCACACCAGAAATTCAATCCTGAAGACGTACATTCTTTAATTGTTTCACCCGAATTGAAAAATAACGTTACTTTATAGGCTACAGTTGTTAAAAAGTGGAAACTTGGACAGACATGAAATCATCAATGAACTACATCTATTTACTCACCATTTTATATAATACATACTGCTGGTGAAAACTCTTCAGCTGTACGATTTGAGGACAGCAGCCACTCTTATGTTCTGTTATGAACATTGTCGCTTTTTGGTTGAGAATGTTAGATTCACTGCTGTTATTTGCACCTCAGTGCAAACAAAAGGGCTGGGTATGCTTGCTTGGTGAAGTTTGAAGTTCATGTGGAAACTGCAGTTCTAGTGTTTTTGGAGGTCCAAGCAGCGTTAGCTGCAAGATCGCTATTGTTTTTGTTTTTACTGGATTTATTTATTTATTTATTTATTTTCTATTAACGGTCATAGCTTTTGTGATAGTTACATTTTTGATTGTTCTCTGCTAATTAAAAAAAGTAATAAATACTTATTTATGTTCTCATCCTTGAATTAGAATATTGACTGCTAATATTTTGATGGTATTACATGGGATAATGCTGTCATATGTTTTAATTCTGTTACACACAAAATTATGTGGCTAATCGTTATTTCTGTCAGAAAAATTGCGATTATATATTTCCCTCAAATCGTTCAGCCCTACCTGGTGAGGTCCATTTGCTTAAGGTTCGGGTACTGACACTTTGATAGCATTTTCAATAACGACTTAGTAAAGGACATGTTAAAATGTTATATGAGAATCAAATAACCTTAAAAAAAAAACACGAACATAGGCAAGAATGGGCTGAATAATTACCTAAGTAAGTTATCCTTTTATATTTAGACCTGAAGTGGTCAATATAAACTTTTGAGGGCTAACGTGGTCAAGAAGGTTCACTGGGAATTTTAGAATTTTTACATCATATAACAATCATCTTGCTGATAGGAGCAATGTACCATGGGAACTGTGGTGATCGGAGATTGTAGTGCTCACGGGTGAAATGGATGCCTTTCCTTATGAATTTTCTTTCACTTATCCATGTTGAAATCTATGCCCAGTTAAAGAAAAAATACTTTAGCTAGAACTACAACTTATCAAACTATTGAAATACATGGCGGGAGAACTTTTGTTCAGTCAAATTTAATTTTATTTTCAAGATCTGTGTAAAAATAGAAATGTTGTCAAATCTATGAAGCACATCTATAATGATGTTTGTATATCAGCTTTTAATATTAGTCAAATGATGGTTTTCATTCACAAATAGAAGTAGATGAGTTTCAGTAAATGCAGTAATTTGTATGAAAATGTAATTCTAATTTGCGTATCCAATCACCAAATAACTGAAGTAGTTGTTTCATTGGTTTCTCATATGTCACAGGTGATTGTAAACTGACAAATGAAGGCACAAACTCAGCCATCGGCGTTCTATGTCATTATTTTTATTTGTGTTTGACTGCTGCAGTCTGAGAGTTCCAGTAGGCATCATGGCTATCATTATGGATTTGTGTCAGCCAGCCTTTATTTGCTACTCAATCTGTTCTACCTAAGAAATCCTTGAAGGTCAGACTTTTACCTGCTAAAGAATCCAGCTGGTCATTTTTCATTCTTCCATCAGCTTAGCACATCATAACAATGTCTTCCAAACAAGGACAGTAGCAACAAAATATCTCGTTTTTGGTGATTAATACCCATTAAGAATTTTGAGCTACAGGAGAAGTGTAACCTGGAAGTAAACTTAAAAACTACATTCCATTCAAATAAACACCTGTGCTGCATGTCTGTGATGTCATCTCTCTCTTCCAAAGCATACAGCTGAGGGGAAGCTTCATATGGCTTAAGTTTGTTTTTTTTTTTGACAAGAAGGCTCAGGCAGTGAGAATCACTGAGCTATAACTGAAAGTGCAGCCTTCAGAGGACTCTCACAGATGTACAGCTGGCCAAAATATAAATGTCACATAGGTTTTGGGGGTCCATTATATACATTTTGCCTGGTTATTGTGGAAACTTGATACTGTGTGCTGACTGGAAACATTAGCACGTTCTGACGTAATGATAAAAGGCCTAAATTATCTTTGCTGGTAAGTCAGAAGAATTTATAATAATTCTTTTTTTCCCCATTAACATTCCTTGGTTATCAGTTCTTTTTTCGCTGTGTACATTCATTTGTTCTGGAAATGTAATTAGTCATATGGCAATCTGATAGTGTTTTTATTCCTGACTTATGATGCAGTTCATCTCTGCATATCCGTTCACATTTAGCCGAGTGGAAAGGTCTCTTTCATTTTCTGAAACCTGTTTCTGGTTTGAGAGAATATATTGATTTCATGTGATTTTTTTACAGGGAAACAAAATGCTTCTCCAAATCATTTTAATGCTCATGTTATGATGTAGCTGCTGCCCGGCCTTTAAGAGATGCTGTATACTCGAGGGCCATGTTTGAAATAAAGGAAGAACTGAATCACCAGCTCCAAAACAAAAAAAAAAGAACAGGGCAGGCTCACTTGGCTTTTATTTGTAAACACATTCATGTTTTTAATAAATATTCATTATGTTAGGGTGTGTTGTGTATAATCCACACTGAATGCAAATGGCCTGGAGGTTGCCCTCAGCCACAGTTTCATAGCTGCTAGGATAGTAGTAAAGCTGTATTTATTGATGCTCCTGTACATGTGTGTTTATGTAATATTTAAATGCTACACTGACGCTTTAGACCTGAAGTCTTGGACTGTTTCTCAGTCTCAGTGATGTGCTTTGGCCTGGGAGATGTTTTCCTGAAAGTCTGTAGCCAAAATCTGATCTCTGTTCTGTACTCTGATTGGTTTGGTTTTCTTCCCAGCATGAGGATGTAACTGGTAAGGTGTTTGGGGTGGTGTACTGGCTGACCCACTGCACCGGGCTTTGCAGACCCCCATCCCCTAGCTGGGTGGCTGGGATTTGCATGCCGCACTGGCTAGGAAAGTGGATGACCGGATTTCAGTAGACATGGTGACACAGATTGAAACTTGCTTGAAACTGTTAGGCATTTTTTCCACCCACAGAAAGGATGTAAACGGGTATTGTATGAAATCTGATTGTTGATTCTATGCCCGGGTTGAAATATAAACAAACTCCGACCAAGAATCAATATGTTATAGTTGTATCAACTGTGAAATAACTAGGGACGGGCCGATCCACATTTTTTCAGTTCCGATCCGATTCTGATTCACAAGTGGCGATACCGATACAGATTCCGATACAACAGCACTTCTTTGTTATACTTTATGTATTATTTTGTAAGCTAGTAAATACAGATTGAAAAAATGTATGACAAAAATATTTAATTAGGCTACTACAAACATACATAATGTACTGTTCCACCTCACTTGTACATGTAGTTTTAAGCGTTTTTGAGACATTTGCAGTTCAATATCAATATCTTCAAAACAAGTATACACACGTGGCGAATGCTTAAAATTTGAACGCAATTTTCCTCCCATTGGCGTCAGCTCAGTTACACTTTGTTGTGATGGAAGCCCCTCTTGTATCACAAGCTGCAGCAAGATCACAAGGCAGTCCA
>JAODUD010000082.1:3655386-3676426 GCA_026784285.1 Stomatorhinus walkeri | reverse complement strand
GCCTGGGCGGGGCGGGGCGGGGCTGGGAGGTGCGGGCAAGAGACTCAAACGGCAGGACAGATGGGACCTATAGGATAGACGGGAGAGGATGTTGGCCACGTATTTGTGTTTTGCAGAACCTCTAACTTATTAACAGCAACAGCCTCCCTAATATCAATACAATGTCCACAAATGATTTGCATATAAACAAGAATTAAAAGTTAATGGAATTTTTTTTTTTAAGTGCCTAAAGACTCGGGCAGAAATGTTCGTTACACGTATAGAATTTAAAAATATATTTATTTATTTATTGGCTATGATATTCTGTAACGAGCAAAGCCTGATACAAAAAACACATATTTGCATTTAAGTCAGTGCTTTGTGTTGTGAAGTGCATAGCCTGAGATGTGATAACTGACAGAGAGCAGTACAGATGTGGGCAAAGACAGCGGTATGCGTTCACTGTGTGTCAGCACGCGAGTCCACACTCGCTGGTGAAACTGGCCAGGCTGGTGGTCAGTACGCCATGGTGGTGTTTTGTTCATTGACACATTCCTCAGAATGATGGGAGATGTGCAGGTAAGGCGGGCCGTAAGTCCTCCGCCACACTCGGGGCTTCACTCCACCAGCAGCGTCTCATGGTGGAACCACGGTGAGACTCCCAGTCGTCCGCGTGTGCTTCCCATCGTCATTTTGTAGCCCGACGGAGGATCGGATGGGTCGGAAAACGACGCGAAGCGACGCACCGTGGCGACTTTCACACGCCATGAAGGTTATCACTCCCCTTTTTTGTTATTTGTGACTCCCGTGCCGGTAAGGATCGTGAGCGATGTGGCCCCCCGCCGGAGAGTGGAGAGCAATAAAGTCGGCGAGCACGTTCCGTGGGTGAGGGAAATATGCCGGACGGGCGATAACGAGCGGACGTGAGGAGACTGACGACTGGGCAGAGCTCTGGGGGCGACGTGCTGAACCCTGCTGGTGTCACACTGAACGCCACACGCCGCTGCTCTACCAGGAGCGTGTCTTCAAACATGCCTGTTCAAAAACATCCATCTTATCAAATACATATGCAGAGTGCTTGTACATATAAACCCAATTATATATAGAGTTTTTACACACTAAATATAAAGCTACATATATTCACTTTAGTATATGCGCAGCTCTCTGTACCTCCCTGTGCATCTGCCTTTATACTCTAATTCGTATTTGGTAATGGAAGCCATCAAACCACAGGAATGGAGCAGGCTGGGTCTTGTGGGGATGGCGATCTGACACCATTCCAGTGTGTGGCTGTGTGCTCCCAGAGCCGTCTGCGGGAATAACCCGTCCCGCAGAGTGCGAAATGCGCGGCAGGTCATCGCTCCACGCCCGCTGCAGGTGGGGATTAATCCCACGCTCTGCGCACATGCTGTGGGTGCGGGGGGGGGACTTGGGGCAGCGGGGTGGTGTGCCACGTGGCGTCCGCTAAATCAGTGTGTGAGAATTCGCTGCATTTGCTCACCGCTCATATGGCACATAAGCGATGGTGAGCCTCCTTGAGGGCCTGTCGCTGCTCCCCGCCCCACTGAAAACTTGCGGGGGCCACAGCTGGTCGGGACACCGAGAGCGAGTCTGCCACACATTATTTCTTCTGGTTGCATTTCATGCGTTGCTTCTGTTTTGGCTTCAGTGGCCAATGCAGATGAGACTGAAGCCGGTAGGGTTCCATGTCCCATGTGGGTTTATCAGATGTGGAGTCCTGCAGATGTGCCGAAGATCTTCGCCGTCGCATTATTTGAATCGCGAGCTTCCGTTAATCGGCACGGCCGTGGATTTGCGTGCAGCGGTGCGCTCGGGGTCTCGCGTTCTCCCGCAGTTTCATCTCAGGTCTGAGTCACGGCCTAATGCGAGGGTCCCAGCACGCACTGCCGCTGCTCAGCCCCACACCTATAGGCTAACGCCTCGCATCCCCCCCCACCGTCCTTGATAGACAGATGTGAAAAATCCACACGCAGACAGGAAGTCGGCCCCCACGTTGTCTGCAGATTCGCTGCTGGATGAAGTCTGAGGAAACGGGCTGCTAAGGATCAGCACCATGAAGGGTAGCACAGCAAATAAAGAAATAAATCCCCTATCTGCTGTATCTGTCAGGGAAGCATTAAATCATGCATGCCTTGTCAGAGCCAGTACAGTATGTGGAACAATAAGCCGTTTGCATTCGTGCTGTACGTGATGCACCAAACTCAGCAGCGGTGGGATAGACTGTTGCCCATATGTCTCCCAGTCTTTTCACGGTGTCTCAGCTTTCGATGGGGCTATTGAAATGCATAGAGGGTGGATCTCCACACCTGTAAAATGTAAAACTCTGCTAATTGATAATCACAAAGCAGCCTTCTTGAGGTGGTTTGTGGTTCGGACAGAATCGCAAGTCTGTGTTCCGCTTATTGAGCCTGGGGCATCTTTGGGCACCCAGTGTTCTTTGTTTTCTTATCAGTTGCATATTAATGATGCCATGGCTGCCTAAAGACCCTTTGGAGTTGGGGTTCCCAACCTTTCCATGACTGTTCCAGCCGATCCCCTTAATTAGCTATAGATGTGCTGGAGCTGAGGTATTACAAGTATATGGGATGTCTGTCTTGTCTGCCTTGGCTTTTCAGATGTTTTTTGATAATACAGACGGTTTACTGACAATTGCCAGCTGATCAGATGCTGTTTGCCGCCTGTGAGCACTAAACAGGATGTGCGGTCCATTAAATGCAGAGTGGGGGCCGCCAGTGCGGGCATTCGTGCCACTGTAGGGCTGGGAGGCTTGAGGAGACGCGGTCGCTGTAGCTGGAGATCCAGTAGAATGAAAACGACGTTGGCGGTAAGTCCGCAGAATCTGCGCCGGTGGGACCGAGCCCGGCATGACCCGACTGCTCATCAGCAGCCTCTCGGCTTGGGTGCGCCCAGGGCTGTCACACGCTGTTCGCTTTCCTTCGCCGGTGGGTGGGGGGGTCATCATTTTCAGCTCAGGTCTCCCGTGTCTGATCAGCAGTGTAATCAGTTATGCTTAATACATGGTGGCACATTGAGAGAGAGAAAAAAAAACAATAAAAACTGAATTAAATAAATCACATTCCTGCCTGGCACAGATAAATTTTTATGACAAGTACCGTTAATACTCTTCTGAGATGAAATACGGAGTGGCTCGTCATCTTGAGAAGCCGGATTTCTTATCGTGTTGCAGAACCGGGTCTAAATCAGATTCTTCGCCAATTCCTCTTCTGTGCAGCCAGTGAGCAAGGTACTGTTTCACTGCAAAATGCGATGATGGATTATCTCCGCCAGTGCCCCGCACTGCTGCTTCTGCTGCCGCTGCTGCCGTGTTCCTCGCTGACTGTGGGGGTGGTTCCTGTAGGCTGTGAAAACAAGGACCAAAACCCAGCGAGCCTTCCACTCCTAAGCTCACAGCCGAGGCTTCATCGGCGTGGCTGTGTGGTCATTGAGAGAATTCCTGCAGGGCTTCTGCGCAATACTAGCAATGGCGGGCATTCTCTGTGTATTCGGCAGTGGGCTGTAGGACTTTCAGGTCTCATGTTCATGAGAACAAGTTTGTAAATGTTGTGTCTGTGAGATAAAAGACCACGTCACTATGTTTGCTTCGTCTTAAAAATTCCCAGCCCACCTGCTGCGCATCTCATTGTGAGAAAAGAAGCATCTCCCAGATTTATACTATAATTCTGTCCGTTTACCTGCTTCATTGCTAAAGTGGTGATGCTTGCTTCATCCATTTTGTCTTTAAAATTCATAACAGGGCAGTTAACATTGGAATTGAGAGTCTGAAACGTATTTCAGATATGAATCAGGTCTTCACACTGATATCCAAACTCCATGAGAAATCCAGGCATTTTGTACGTTTCTCAGGTTAGCTGAGAACACAGAGGGATCCTTGTAGCATTTTGTACATTTACTGTATGATGAAGTCTGCAGCAGGTGTCTTGAGAAGCTATATTCATTCACTCACTGCTTTCATCTTCTGCAAGGTTAGGCCAAGGACGATTCAGGCGTTTGGTATTCCTCCCATGCTGTCCGATTCTCGTGCAGGCAGAGTGGACCTGGATATGAGCCCTGATGGGTCTCTGCAAAGCCGGAGCAGGAACTCAAATTCCGCTTCCGTGTCGTGGGTTTGTGGGATTCTCAGCCTCACAGGAGCCGCCTGCCCCCTCGCCCTCCATCCTCTGGAACGAGGAACAGGATTTCAGGGTGGGTGGAGTGGGGGGGGGGGGTCTTTCCTCATTATTTTTCAGAAATAATAGCAGCCAATTTATGTGGAGGATGGCAGATGTTCAGAGCTGAAGAGCTCCCCATGTGTGTAAACATGTCCTTCCTGAGTAACAGCTTGCTGCTATCACTCTAAATGTTATATGTTTTTTCCTTCCGTCTGGAGCAAACTTTGGTCCTCTCCTCCAGGCATGTTCACCTCACTGGCCACTGTTTCCACAACAGCCCTGTGCAGAAACATGGAGGGTGATTTATCTGGACAGTTCTCTCTGTTTATTGAATGGGCTAAACCTGTAGGAAAAGGCGCCACCCTTTCCCTGCTCTGGTGAGCAAAACTTTATCCTGTGGGCGCCCCTCCAGTGACCGGGGGAGTCTGAACCAGCCAACAGAGCAACAAATTAATTTGATTTCTCACAATGAATAATTCCGTCTAGCACACTGTTTTAATTAGTCTGCCTGCCTTTGATGCATTCACTCCACGGAAATGAATTGGTCGACAGAATACGGGGCCAGATCCAAAGCTGTTTATTTTCCCTCTGCTTTCTCTGCTCTTAACCTGGCGTCTTTCCCAGTTGACTGGAGCGGCGCTAGTAGCTTCACCCACCCCACCTACTTATCACGTGATACTGGCCTCTTATCAATTAATGGACATGGTACTTATGTGGTTTTATGGGGGGAGGGGCCAGGCTGCTCTAACTCACTGCTCCCCTCCCCACTTGTGTCTAATTTTAGCATTTTTTCTCCACTGCACCCCTGGCATGTTGTTATTTCCCAGTGATTCTATGGTATATCTGGGCTTCCGTGGTAGATGATCTTCCCACCTAACTGCGATCCCCGAGTTCTGCACGTCTCCCTTTGCGCATGTGGTGCCACTTTAGCATTCTTATACCTTCCGGTATACCGGTTAATGGCCCACAGAGGGGCCCAGGAGACCTTGTTGGAGTGACTGCAGGAACTGGGGAATCTCTGTTGTACCTTTGAGCTCAAGGCAGTGAGTAACACTGCAAGTCTTGCCATCTTCTCTGGAGAGAAGTGACTGCAATTAAGAATGTGGATCCGAAGGGAGGCGTGGAGTCGAACGTCAACCCGCACATACTTAGTGGCTCTTTTCTCATAACTACCACTGTGCTTGTAAGTGACTGCCGGGTTCAGTACGACTGAAATAACAGCCGTGTCACATATCCATGAGGCGGCAGATTTCCCCAACCACCGCAGTCCAAGATGATGGGCCTAGACTGTTTCCCATGCCTCCGGCACCATAATGCCGCGCAGTTGTTTTGAGTTTTTCCCTGTGGTCATACTGGCATGCAGAAAATCAAGTGTTCCTGAACTATTGTCTTATGATTGTCTTATGGGTAGATAAGTATGAAATGATTTGTTTGCATTAGCACCTGAATAAGACTATTTAAAAGCTCTACCTGACTGATTTCTCAAAACGGCATTATGTAACTTTGTTCTAATTTAGCTCTTTAGCTAAAGCGGCAAAGTAGCAACAATTGCAGGGAGAACAATATCAGGTCGTTAGCGGGAAGGCTACATAAATAAGTCTTCTAAATCTTTTTATCATGATGATCTTCAGGTGTAACAGAAATGGAAGTTATGAGTGATGGTTATATAAAGGTCATTTCGTCACATTATCTGGTAACCAGTATGGGCAACCCAGCATATGTCCAGTAATCATAACATGTTCCCCTGCTTACCTCATTGTTAACATGCTGGATTGTCGACATCACCACGCCCGAGTGTTTTTTTTTTTTTGATGATGATGTCACACACTCATGTTAACCGTGGAAATAGAGGGGACGGCCAGTCTCATTGCGTGAGTGTTTATTCACAGCTGTTTGCATGCCCAACAGCGGTCTTTCACACACGGTACATGCGGAATCGCTTTGAGTTGTAAGGCAGGTGGGGGCCTTCAGCTATGAGCTCTGTAAATTAACAAGCAGGGGTGTGCGTTCAGCTTGATCACAAGCTTTGAGGAAATTATACATCAGGCTGGGAAAAAGTACATTCCTCCCCCAACTCTACATTACATACTTATTATGAGAATTAATGGGTTATAGAATGAATAATTATACACTCCAAAAAGAAATTGATTTAAACGAAGAGGAATAATTAAAGATGAGGAATGGCATCTTATTTTTAAATGTGATTTTCTTGCTGTTGTGTCTGTACAGCAGGTTCGCTTATATCATTTACTTAAACACAGTCGTACATTGTCACTGCGTGAGAATTAACGTGACACACAGGGCAGGAAATTAAAGGCTTGGCACATGCTGTGGAGTCTGTCGATTGTCAGAATCTATCAGGGGAAACTATGATCGCGTGAGTGTGCTCTTCCTGACTGACGCATTATGCAACTTTGCCATTCAATGAACACAATTCATCAAGCAAAAGTATGAATGGAATGACATGCATTTGAGTCATTTGATGCCGAAAAGGGCACTTGAACTGTCACCGTGCCTCGCTTAGATTTTCATGTGAATGCTGGGGAAGGTCGGGTTTGTGATAAACCCCGGTCTGGAACCGGCGTCCGTGCCACCTCCCTGGCCCCCCCACGCTGGCCCCCCCTCTGTCTCACTCTGTAGTCTCTCTGCATCTGTCGCTTTGAATATTTATAGCGGTCGACATGGGCAAAACAGTATCCCATAGGAAATGGCGAGCAGTAACTCTCCCGTTGTGCCTTGGGCAGGGGCCAGCTGTATGGCAGGGACCCTTCACACCGCCTCCTTACTCCCAGTATAGGCTTCATATAGAACTGACCTGCTACTGAGATGGAGGGGTTGGCAGTGTGTGTGGGGGGGGCAATAACGGCCAGATAGGGGACTGGAGGTGGGGCTGGCCCCTTACATGTAATGAATCTCATACTGATACAACGTAGCACCTCATAATGGTTTCTGTATTCTGGAAAATATACACAAACATCAGAAGAGTCTAATGTCTAATGACAAGGCCTCCATCGAATGAGATGCTAATCAACATCAGACTGTATCTGTGATTGTCTGTTGACCTACCAGTGTCGCTCCTCACCCATTAAAATGTATTTCCCTCTCTGTGTTTTATTTGGGGTTGTTGGGGGGTAATTTATATAGACAAAAATAAAAAAAGATTAATTGGATTGCATGGTGGTTTATACATAATAGAATTTCATAAGTGAAATTAATTGCTACCACCTGAATCGCTTTCCCCCCATGCAAAACACAGTAAACAATAGATAATAACCAATGAAAAAAATACTGAAATAACAATAGCAAAAAACAGTCGTGACATTAAAAAAGAGAATTACGGACATTTTTAAATGGCAGATTTAGGTCCCTCTGAATTGCCAGGCAGGGTCTTCGTGTGATTCACCGTGCAGGTTAGTGCGATTAAATTATCCCAACCCTGATAGATCCAATTAAGAAGCAGCGTGATGCAGGCAGACAGCAGAACCTATTGTGAGGCTAATCCTCCAAAATCCCCAGAGAGGCTGCCAGAGACAACAGTAGGTGGGAAACATCTCAACACATGAAGATATGAACGCATACAGCCAGGGAAGAAATGAAGGGACATTGCGGAAACGTGTCGCGTTTCTGCTTCATTTGATGCAGTGTGCGTTCATGCGAGGTCTCTCACATGAACAATGCGTCCCCCTGTCATTATCGGCAAGCCAGGCACACAGATGCTGATCTCCAGGTGTTTAAAGCAGCGATTTCCTTCTCCCAATGCATTGTCGTGCTGCATTCGGCAGACATGAGGAGGAGACTGGTGTCTTCACCCAGGGGATCGCTTTCCATCAGTCCCCTTCCGCTTCCCCCTTATTCCTTTGTTGCAAAAACACCAGGCTGTGTGCAGTTGGTCTGCCCCCCACGAGGCCTCCTAATGAGACTCACGGCTTGCTACAGACACCTGGCAGTGTTGCCTTAGTGCCAAGCTTGTTTGTGTGCTGGAAGTTGGGTTTTTTCTTATTAGGAATAAATGTGGAGGGCAATAGTGTTTAACCGTGGGGAATACTTGAAATGGTTTTGTCCAGACCACTGATCATGACTGATCATGGCTTTAATGTACATCATCTTCATTTATCTAGCATTGAGGCCAACCTGTTAGATTTAGATGTGCAGCATGCTTGTCTCTTGTCAATGATAACACAGCTAGCTGAGTAAACCTGCAATTACACTGATGATAGCAGTTTTCTGTTGACAATGCCCATCAACTCAGTGTGTTCTTTGCCGTTGTTTATCACAATAAACTTTCCTGCTTCAGACTTTGGTCACCTTACCCAAGTCCATGTGATTATTAACAATTTCATCTGGATTCGGTCTCCACATTCGGGTACAAATTAGATAAATAATTCAATAATGGGAAAACCTTCCAAGAAGAGAAATGAACACACAGGAATCCCAGAGGTTACCCACCTCTTGTTTGAACGCATTGATGTTGAAAGGTCATCTAATAAAACAATGTTATGTATGCCAGAACCGGAAGGCTATTCCTCTGGGAACTGTGTTTTGAGACTAAGATCATCTTGTACAAAGAGATGAGGCATGAAAAAAAGCATGTCTTCGCAGTAGAGGGTGCAGTTTGTTGTCCCTAGCTGTGACTGAAGGTGCTGTGACACTCAGGTTGCTATTTGGTGTGATTGAGATGAGCAGCTAATGCATCCGCTTCAGCATAACCTTGGTCTAGTCTAAAATCAAGCTTTAAATTATGAAAACAAAGCTGAACTTACTTGATCTGAAAGTATGATGCCTAGAATAAAGCTATACTCCACCTGTTCGGTTTCTGTTCCGGTTTTCACCTTTTGAATACAAAAAGATGGTGTTTTTTTTTGTGAGGGATGTCAGAAGCAAACAGACTGTGCAGCCTGATAACTGCATAAATGTGTAGATGTATGAACTCCAGCCACGACACCAGAAAGTGCTGGAAGAATAGCATCTTGTCAGATGGTTAAAGTAGCAGCATATTTGGAAGGTCGTGGCATTTCTCCTCCGCCAACGGACTCGACCGTGACCGTGCAGCTCCATTGAGAACTGAGGGTTAAAATGGCCTACATGCAGAGAGAGGAACCGAGACGGGCTTCTCCATGCATCCGTCAGTGACGGGAACACTTGGGCGTGAAATGTTGAGCTGTGATCATTGAAATTCACTGTGAGCAATCAAGGAAGCGCTGGCCCCACTTAGCTACATTTAGCTTGATGTTCTCACTGCATCTGTAGGGTTCACATGTAATAATTTTGTGTCTAATTTTGATTTATATAGCAATAATTAGATTAATACACCGTAAACTGGAGGTTGGCGTCCGTTTGTTTCTTTAAATTAAATCTCTCAGCGATTAAATTTTGATTTGCCCTTGAACTCTGCCAACAGGAAAGACGTTCATTAATGAACTTCATTAATTAAACTATGTGTACCTCATGCATAGTAAAACAGGAACCCGTGAACTAAAGATGTATGCAGGTCAAGTCCTCAAATCCTCCAGTAGTGAAGGGGAAATAAGGGCCGGGCCCTACTGGACCTCGTTTGAAAGTTTATGTGCCTGCTTTTCTGCAATTTTGTGTTTTAATGTGCTAATCCGTAATTTATGGACTGCACTTTTAGTGAGATTCATACTTGTTTTCAGTCATCTTTAAATCAGCTGTCAGGTATCAGGATCCAAGTTCAAAATATCAGCAGGGGATGCATTCTGCTCTTCTGTGATGAAAATGTTCAGGTCCTGTTCAGGTCCTTGTCTCTGCACCTGGGAGCGCAGCAGAATCCCCCAGATGAAGCCGCTGTAAAATGATGGCTACTGTCTCGTTAGTGTAAATCTGGTTTCTCCCTGTGGGACCTCTCCCGCTGTGCGTCTGCGCGGGGTGGCATTCCACGTGAATGCCGCGGTGATGACAGGCTGCCTTTTGTCCTCACGTGAGCACAGGGGCTTTTAAAGAGAGCCGTGCTTCCATTTCCATTTGAGGCAATGGAAAGGGATACTTCGCATCGTGCTTTATACCTGATTAACTCTGTTCTCTCGGATTTAGGGGATATTGCAAATGTCTTTAAGCACAAACTGATTGGTCCCTTTTCTAAAATTCAAATAAGACTGTTTAGCAGTGAATTTCAGCTGAAATGAGAGAATGGACGTTAAGTAGGATTATGCAAGGATAGCTGTAAAGAGTATGATGATAGTAGACCTGATATTTCTGCTGTTTTATGATTAAGCATTAAACAGTGCAATTGGAATTAAGTGATTTTTCTCCTTGGCTTTGCTACCTGAAAATAACTTGATTGTTTTGTTGTAAAATTACCAGAACATCAGTCATAAAACAAAAATAATGATCTCCAATGAACTCTATTAATCTTAATGTCTTGGATACTAAAAATCCGAAGTCCCAGGACTAAGTTGAAAGGAATGGCAGTCTTTTCAGGGTCATAGGCCATGGTGCATGCCAAAAACCAGGTCTATTTAACAACTGGGCACTTTAAATCCAGTGTTTACCTACCTGAGACTTCACAAGCTTCCTTGATTTGGTATCGCTGTCTCTGCCACTTGCACACTAATTGCCTGGAAGAGTGGAGGTTAAACAAGGCGCAGACACTCCAGCAGGGGTGCAACAAGACCCCGGCACGTCAGACACTCGTATGTAAAAATGCATGGAGATGCTGTCCTGATGTGCTAATACTGCTGCAATGTCACACCCCCAAAATGTACTTGTGCTTTACAGTGCCCTGAGGTTGCTGTGAATTTATAGAAGACCGTGTGCATTTCAGTTCCTGACGATTGAAGAAACACCCGATGTATTGACCTATATTCCCAATAATTACGTAAATACAGCTTTTAACAGCAGAGGCTCCGGTAAAATGTGTACCTGGCCAGTGCTTGTGCGTGACAATATTTCTGTTAATGCCAGGTGGGTAAACAATACATACAAATGCTCAGGCTTCAGCTTCTACATCTGTCCAGCTACTGCTGTATTGGCGTCACAGGCAGTCATGCACAGCCCAGGATTATTCAAAGTGCTCCAAGACGCATGTGACTCTCCTCATCAGCAGAACCTCACCCAGGGCGCCTGAATGTGTGGCATCCTCAGTCACCATGGTAACACTTTCGTCAGATTTCCAGAGCAGCTACAAGCGCTAAAACTTTCCTTCGCCAGTTCTGTGGAGAACTACGGCCTCGGGCGTTCCGGAGCGGTTTCTACGCTATGGCGTGTTAAACATCAGGTATTGCCGCCATACAAATATTCAGGCTGCCTCTTTGGCTGTGCCCTCAGGCTGCTTAGGGACCTATGTCACGGCCAGATTCTCAGCATTCCTGCTTTTATTTCTGTCTCTGGCGGAAAGCCGGTGAACGTAGCATGGACCGGGCCCGGCAGGAAGCCCTCTGCGTCGCAGCTGGGCACGCTCCATGCCGTGTCTCACATTTCCGCCACCATGTTAAGGGTTTTTTTCTTTTTTAGGCTGCACAGAAGGAAGCCAGTGTGAATAGATGACTTTCTCTTTTCAGTGGGAGTCCGGCTGGCTGTGGATTGGGCATGGGACGTCATGAAATCCTTGTTTGACTGAGAACCACTTTCAGACTGCCTGCGCTTGTCGAGAATCGTCCCGTTTGCCATCCCGTAGTGGCACCCGGACATCTGATAATAGCCAGTGTTTGGCTTTTTTTTTTTAAATTTTGTCCCCTAATGTTTTTTCGCCTCTCTGCCTCTCTGCAGGCTTCTGCCTGCCTCTGGATTTGGCTGAGGTTAAATACGACCCGTCTGTCATGTGCGGCAGACATGCACCTTCCCGTGTTTTAGAACCACGCGCATTCCACTTGTCTCGGAAAGATTACTCTCCTTACTCCAATTACTGACTAACTAATTGATTCTAAGGAGCAGTGTTTGCAATGTGCAAATGATTTTAGAACAGTATGTGTTTTAAGAAACCAAAATATCAGTTTAGGCAATATATATATATATATATATATATAGCATGCACACACACGCACACACACACACACACACACACTTTATTTATGGAGCCAGGGCACATTTTTCCAATGCGTTTGTACTTGTCATTTTGTTTTACCTCTCGGTGACAAACATGTAACAGAGCTAGAGCTTAGTGCTTCCTCCTCCTCATCCTCTGAGGATCTGGTCAGCACACTGACACCACTGTCGGCAGCCCAGCTGTCAGGTGGCAGAAGCGGCTCGTCGGAATATTCGACAGAATGCACTGCCCGTGCGCCAGGTGAACGGGATGGCGGCGATGGCGGAGCAGGGCTGAGGACAGGGCTCCTGTTACAGCTGGCGCTGTAGTTGTGCACTGGAATGTGGTGTATAAAAGCTGCCACTGGTACCACTGCATGACTTCCATATATGAGGAGAAAAAAGCCCCTCTATGCAAATTGTCCAGCACTACACAAGATCTTCGTCTAGGTCTAGCAGGAGGAGGGGACCCATGGTGACATTTTGTCAGGGGGCCCAAAATTTCCGGGTGCATCTCTGATTAGCACATGCCAGTTGTGCGAGTGCTCAGAGCAGCCTTCAGCACTGTTTGTCACTGACCTGGGCCAGTACCGTAAGTAGGGGGTGTCAGTGAAGCAGCTGACTTGTCAAACTGGCTGTCGGAGCGGCCTAGCTGAGCCCTGTTATTTATTTCTGCTTCTGAAACACATTTGTCAAGGTAGGATCTTGGATTTCTGTTAAAACATTATTTTAAAAGTCAGTTCGATTAACTCATTACATAAGCAGAAAGCATTAGAAAACTCGGGACTACGTAGAGAGTGGAGGAATCTAATGAATAATTATGTAGTTGAGACACTATTTGAAATATTCAATGCGAGCTGCTTTCCAGTTTCTCGAACACCACGGGTGTTGCTGGATGCGCGCCTCATTTTTAGCATTACGTGCCTCCTTCGATCGCATCCTCAGGCTTGCCACCTGGGTTGGGGACGTAAGCTGTTCGTTGATCCGTTGCCTGGGTCTTTCTGGGATGGCTTGTTGGAGGTGACCCCCCCCTCTCCCGTCAGTCAGGATATCATCCGGTTTGGCCGTTCACACCTGTTGTGTAGCTGTGTGCCTCCTGTTAACAATCTGTATCGATTCATGTGTGATTCGGTTTAATTAATGGAGGAGATTGAGTGGTTGATATTCATGCTGCCCATAACCACGGTCACACATTCTGCCGTTTGTTCAGTCTGTTGTGTGTTACGAAGTGTTGGTGGGGTGTCCATAGTGTTAAGCCTTCAGTAAAGTGACGTACGGTGACCGTGGTGTGCCTTTGACTGGTGCAGCGAGAGGAGTTGGGCAGCACAGCACCCCCTAGTGGGGCTGACACCGGACGAAATCCGTCACAGAGGCCAAGACGATAATTATATTTATCTGGGTTATTTGAAAACTTTGAATACACAGTAGCTTTAGATTTAGATTTCAGGAGTTTAGAACAGATGTTGGGCGCTTATTGCAGAGTGAGGAGAATGGTGTAGTGGTGAATCGCATTGGCAGAATGACAGGAAGTATGAATCACACACACTCACTTTGCAGGGTGTTTATATTATTCACTGCAGTTGTCGATGCGCAGTGTTTCTATGTTGTATTTATTGGATAATGTCCAGGGGAGCATGAGAGCCATGTGGTTTCCCGTCTCGAGTAGATGCTTACTGAGCACGCTCTGGTAGGGTGGTCTGCAAGCAAGCGTGCCCTGACCCTCGACATGACCACCCGCCCGCCCGCCGACCTGCCCGTCTGCCTGCACGTGCCAGGCCTTTCAATTAGACACTTCTTATTGCAGCCAGAACCTGAAACTTTGGTTTTTCTTGTTCCTCCATTATTTAACGGCAGCCCCTGACCCCGGCTGGCTGCTCGGTGAGCCGAATGCTTTTAAAAAGCAGGCAGTGCCGACGTTCCAGCCCAGGATTGGTCTGGCGATTGCGTGCCGGAAGCTTCACCCCATCCTGAATTACGTCCCGGGATCTGATGTGTTCCGGAATATTCTGAATGCTAACCTAACTATTCCAGGCGAATTAAAACCGCTGCATTCAATGTGGATGTAAAACTGAAGCTGCGAGATTAGCCCCCGGCTGCCTGTTAGGGAGGTGTGGAAGTCTCTTTGCTCCAGAGCTTATCCTTGTGTTGGTGTGTCTGTATTTACATTCAATGACCAGGTCGTATTGGGGGGGGGTGCACGGATCACAGTGCAGACAGGCAGCCAGCATCCATACACCTTGGATGCTGTGATTTCGCCAGAGCATGATGGAGAGACAATCGGTAAACCAAAGTATTGTTGGTGGATTTTGCTGGCTTGTTTGTGCGCGGAAGCACAATGCAGAGACGATGCCCTTCAGCAGCTTGGCCAGTCTAGGTCACCTGGCGTGTTCAGAGCCCCGGTGTTCTCTCTGCAGGCACAGTGCCGCCTCTCTTTTATGAACCTGGAGTGACCTGGGCTTTTACATGCTGCCAGAACTTGAGCTGGCCCGGTTGTACTACAAGCTTGAGCCCAGAACTGGTCCAGTGTCCCTCCCTTCCTGATCAGCCTCCCCAGGTCCTGGCATAAATCCAGCAGGCACATGTGCTGCTCCCTTCTTAACTCGATTAATCGCCGGGGGCCCCGAGGCGGAGTGCTGGCCCCTGAGGCGGAGTGCTGGGCCCTGAGGCTGAGTGCTGACCCCTAGTGTTCATTCCGAAAAAGCGCAATGCAGACCACGTCCTACTTAATCGCATTTAGGAACAAACAAAAAAAGCCGGCTATTGTGTCGCTCTTTCATCTTTTGTCTTTCGTTTTGGGATAATCTATGCAGTTCATTCAATCAAAAATTTTCATAAGCAGGTTAAAGTCCCCCCCCCCCACCCATACATAAAGGGAAATCAGCTTAAATCTATGAATGAAACTGAAGGATTGTCGCTGTCCAGCTGAAATACCAGACCTAGACCTTTGGAAGGGATCTCAGCAAGCACCTTGTCAGCAGCTCTGCCATGGAGCAGTCACATGATCACCGGCCACTCTCAGACGTCCATGCACTTGTAGCCATTGACTCCATTAGGGCTGCATCTGTTACCTTTATTCAGTGTTGTTGACCTCCCAAATTACCACTGGGTCAAAATATCCATTGGACATAAATACGTAACAGAGTGTGCATCATTAAATCCTAAGTGGTAAATCATTGGGGGAACAAAAGGCATTTAATATTCCTATAAAAAAGCAAATGTGGCTGTTGGGGAGCTGCTTGCTCTGGTTGTCTGACACAAAGGCACAAACCCATAGCCCGAAGAGGGGACAGGTTTGTCCCTTTACGGCTAAAACCCAGGCCCTGAACCCCCTCCCCCCAACTGTCATGTTGGGGCTGTAGCGGGAACAGGCCTGCCGGATGAAAATAACGTTTACAGAGTATAAGTAAGGCATGCTCTGCGTGCTCTGTGTAGATAACCAAGCTTTGGAGAAGCTCATCACACAGCTTTTACCAGGGAGTCTTTCGTATCAACTGCTTGCAGCTGAATTTCCCATCTCCCCCCCTCTTTTTTTTTTGGGGGCCACTTGGCAATTATTGTTGCATTGCATCATCCCCACTGCAACTTCGGCCCACTGTCGTTTGTGCTGAGAGTAAATTCCACGTGCCCCCCACCTGAAGATGCCACTGCTAATTCTCTGCCTCGCTCGGCCGTTCGTGGCTTGGAGCTGCAATCCGTCCCGTTGGCGCTGATGAGCCTGCAGCCGTCACGGCGGGAAAACGCCCTCGCGAGTCCGTGATGCGGGTGCTGAACGTCATATGAGTGACTGTCGGCGCAAATGTCTGCTAACTGCGACTACCTTCTGAAAGTGAAACACCTGTAGAAATCTGGTTTAGTGGTGAGGTATGCTAACTCGTGCCAAGATTCAGATGGTTAGCTATACATACAAGCATTTGACAGGATGCTATTGACAAATACCATTCTATGATAGTTACCACTTTCTGATTAACAAAGGTATCACCAGATCTTAAGGTCCTAGTAGGATCTCTCATTGTCAGGCTTCTTGTTGCTAAGTAACATTGCCATTGATAATTCTGGAAAAGCAAAGAAGTGTCGATTCAGATTAGCCTTTGCCTGGGAGCACTGGGCAGGGGGCAGGACTGCGGTCACCTTAGGGATGGATGGGGCCCTGCCGTCCGCCTGGGCCTGGATTGAAGCGAATGGGGTACATTTACACTAAATGGATGTTTACTGCCTTGGTTGACACTAATTGGACTCCTCTCTTTTACACCACTGTTAAGGGAGAAAGTGAGGCTAACTAGAAGCCCCACGATTCTTGCAAGGCCTATATACCTGGGAAAGATGCCATTCCCAAATAAAAGGAGGAGACATTTCTGATGGAGCGTTATAAGAGCGGTTCTGCAGAAAGAGAGCGCCGACGCCTTTAATTTCCCATCCGCTGCTTCGCCGCTAAGTAGAGCTTCGGAAACAATAAAATGGAATAAGGGAGACACCTTTGAAATGTCCCTTTTGATTCCTTGCTGGGTTTTGTGTGCCACGCTGTTAATTTGCCAGGTCTGCAAAGTCCATCGTATCACTTGTGCCTTTCAGATGTCTGATGTCGTGCTTTGAGCAGACACTCCTGCGTTTAGGCTGGAGCAAATAAGAAGGAACTCCACAGTGGGACACAGACCTGAAGTCTCATTGAATAAAGTGAAGCAGAACAGGCTGTATATGGGGCTTCTGTGTGCGCACATTGTCCAACCCTTACCCACATATGGTCAGTTTAGAGCTATGATTCCTACGGACAAAAGAATGGTTTCTTCCCTGGGATGTGCATCCCATGGTCACGTTCTGCTCATCCTCAGAAAGAATATGTCCAGTTAACTCATATACGCTCCCCTGCTCTGCGCGGGTGTCTAGTGGTACATCTGCCGCCAGCGGTAATGAGCTGTCTGTGGAGCTTCTGTACAGGTGCTGCAATGCATGATGGGAAGGTAGCTGCTGTAATGAGCCACAGATTACTGTGGGCACATAATTACTGTTTAATGCCCTTTGATCTTTAAAGCTCAGTATTCTTTGTCTACACATGAAGGCACTGCTTTCTCATATGGAATGTTGAGTCCTATATACACTGTATATGTACACTGTCTCCGTTTGTATCCAGTTTAACTGGATTCAGTTCTTTTATTTATGATTCAATGATGCCATTGACTACACTGCTGCCAGCCATATTTTTCTCCCTCTGTCGGGGTAGAAATTGACTGGGATAATTGTCCAAGTCGTGTCATTCAACCACAAATAGCACTGGAATGACAGCTCTTGGAAATAAACGGAAAGCAGTGATGACGAAATTAATTTTGCCTTGGGAGGGGGTGAAAACTGTGTCTGAAAACTGTATTGGAATTAAATATATACTGGGGGGAGATGTTTTGACTTTGAAACCCCAGGAGAATAAAACTAAGCTAGATTTATTTATTTTGACAAGACAAACAGAATTTATATGAACATGTGTCATGTATTCCTAAAGATATGTAGAATTTGGAAGTATAATATCTTTTTGTTGTCAGCGTTAATGTGCACTGGCCTCATTACAAGCTAAATGAATGGTTAAATGGGCGCTTTGATTTCTTGAAGCCAAACTGATTACCGACGCACTGAAAGTAGATGGGTGAATGTGGCCTTAATTCCTGTAGATGGCACACCAACCCTGAGGCTCTTCCCGGAGAGCCACGGACCCATGCAGCGCCATAGCTGGAATGGAAAGAGAATCAGATGTTTTAAGGTTCACCTCAACATGCCAAAACAATCCTTAGAGCCCACTGGACACACTGGCCTGCCATTAGATTGACTGCCTTGATCAGGATTTGTGTAGGAGAGGCATGCATTCTAGGGAGAACCTGATGGTGAAGAGAAGTGAAACCCTGCTTCAGGTCATGAAGCATGCATTCTAGGGAGAACCTGATGGTGAAGAGAAGTGAAACCCTACTTCAGGTCATGAAGCATGCATTCTAGGGAGAACCTGATGGTGAAGAGAAGTGAAACCCTGCTTCAGGTCATGAAGCATGCATTCTAGTTTTACCGCATGTTGACATATATGATCCTATCCCTGTCTGGCTTCCTCTGTGGTTTCAGCATTTTAGCCACTTCTGTCCATGAGGGTCAAGCGTGACCCCTGGTACAGAGTTACTCCTAGAAGAGTTTGGGCTGTTGATGTTTCCGTAGCAGTAAGATAAGCAGCCTGGGTGAAGGAGCACATACAGTATGAGTGAATCCTACCTCCATGTGAGCCCGGGGCTGAAGCTTTTGTCTGAGCTGTCTCTCCTGTTAAGAGATCAGTCTCAGAGCATCATGAAGTGTCATACTGGGGTAAATGCAGGGTGGAGTCCATACTGTGCTAAGCCATTGTAAGGAGGCAGGGGTTTGAGTATCATGGGGCGATAAAGACTGATGTCCACAAGGTAAGACATGGTTATAGGGTTTTAATGTTGACAGGCACCGTACTGCATAATGCTTAAAGCCCCACCCTGCCTGCTCATCATATTCCAGAGAAATTCTCTCACCAACTTAATTGGCAAAATTTGTTGAGCTATCTGAATAAGTTGCTTTTTTTAGACATATATCATAGGAGTTTGTTCCCTGTCCTCTGCTGCTAAAAACGAATTTACCGGCCAATTTTTTTTGCGGAGTAGGATTCCAGTATGCATGGATGGGGGCATTTGGCCGCACAGTGCATGTTAGGGGGTGCAAACATGTGAAACTGGTCACGGTGGGACCCAGCATGTGGGAATCTCCTCACGTTCTTTCATAAAAGAGCTGAAATCCAAGTAAAAGCTGCTTTTCAGATTAAGCATATAAAAAAGTGCACTGGATTCACCAGTCCTATGATTTCTAGGATTGTCTGCGCATTGAGAGCAGACTCCTTCCCTACCCAGGGGCCTTCAGCTGTGCGGTCTGCTTGCCAAATCACAGCACTTTCGCATGCTGTCTGTGATGGCCTCTTGCAGCCACAAGGTTTTGTTTCCTGCCCTGAGGGAATGTCAGCGAGTGCAGGTTGACGACCGCTGGAGATGTGGAAGCTGGAGGGGAATCCTTCTGTGATCCAGATGGGGGTGACAGCAGGACCTCCTCCGCCAGTGATATGACAATGGATTAGTCGACTGCTGCAGTCGCTCCTGGTGAAATGACCCACCCTCTGCAATGCTTGCAGGCCTGACTGTGCCATAATCGTGTGTTCCTGTAAGATCATGTCTCTTAGCAGCTATAATGCCAGTGCTTGTAAGTGTCCTTCCATAGATGGTGTTGCACTACAGTATATTAAACAGCCAAACGATCAAGGCGATTTCCTCTGCATAGACACGGGTTGTCTGCTAGGTAGGCCAACCCTTAAGTAGGATATACATTTGCCGGTTCTGCTTGGGGAGAAGGTACGATCTTATGAATATGGAAGAATTATTGATCCCCATTGGGAAATGAGGTGGTTTCCTGTTAACTTACATTTCTTACATTTATTCATTCTGCACAGTATTTTTGCTCTATGTGTATTACATGTGGTGTAAAACGCTTTGCTCAAAGGCCCAACATTGATATGTATACCAGCCATGGCATTCGAACTAGCAACCTTCTGGACATGCCTGCAGATTCCTAACCTGTGCAGTCACACACTGTCCTGTGAAGGTTATGGGATGATTTATTGACAGATGGACTGTTCTGCTCAGGCCGGGGGCAGAGGTTATCCCTGCATGGACCTCTCTGATCTACCTGCAGGGCATTTGGCTCTTTATTGAGACATAGGCTTTGCACCTAAATCCACCCTGATCATGTGTGATACATGGATCCGTGCCAAACGGGTGCGGAGCGCTTCCCCGAAGCTGCTGCTCCCAGGGGGTTCGGGTCACGCTGTCCATCACCACACCAGGAAATGACCTGTTAATTATGGAGCTCCCTTATGCATCCAGCATGGTGGAGAGATGCTGTCACTCCTCCCTAGGGACCCAGTGGCATTTGCTCATAATTTTACAGCTAATATGCTGCAGATAACAGCCAGCGCTTTGAGAGCCAAACCCACCTGGAGCCGATGGGGTCAGAGCACTGATCCCTGACCAGCCCAGGTATATGCCACCTACAGGTAAAGTATGAGTAATGATTAAGTGCCGGTCAACTATGTTGGCCATAAGTCTGCCTGATGAAAGCTTCTGCTGTATTAAACAATAAAATAGTGTGACAATAATAAAATATTACGCAGTTACAGCCGATTGTAATCCGAAGCAGGCTTCCACCAAGAAGGCAATACCCTGGAAACGGCCCTTGGCACACAGATTTACATGGGCTCACCGTGTCACTTGGAAAGCTTTTAGGATCAGTCAGCGTTTAAGAGATTTCAGGGTGTGTCAGGTGTGTCAGACGTGCATTAATGTGACATTAACACTGGCCAGATGACGCTGTCCACTGATCACCCGGCTTCAGTTCAGTGCAGCGGCCGTGAAATTGTGAAAATTTAATTTGAGTCACACATTCCTACAAGCAGTTTGAGTATATTTTAATATAATTTTCTTCAGATAATTCACTTAGCATGGTTTTATAGATTTGACCTCAAGCCTGAAAAAAGTCTAATTATAGTTTCCTGCAGAGCTTTCGGGTGGGATGACATGCCAAGCTGCGTGTGCCATAATTAACAGGCTAAAGTGTTATCTTGTAATGTACTCAGTGACTTGTAGAGTGTTACCCTGAAATGTTACATAACGTAGTATTTCCTTGTAAAATCACATGTGATACACTTTGGCATTTAGCAGTATATTTGGGAAGTAAGCTGGGTACAATGAATTGCAACCCAGTCAGATGAAATGATGTGTTTGAACTGTCAATGGTGTGTGACTGTGCATATCCCATGATGGACTGGCATCCCGTCCAGGGTGTCCCTTCACTTGTGTCCCATG
>JAODUD010000082.1:3645280-3655286 GCA_026784285.1 Stomatorhinus walkeri | reverse complement strand
ATGGACTGGCATCCCGTCCAGGGTGTCCCCTCACTTGTGTCCCATGATGGACTGGCATCCCATCCAGGGTGTCCCCTGCCTTGTGTCCCGTGATGGACTGGCATCCCATCCAGGGTGTCCCCTGCCTTGTGTCCCGTGATGGACTGGCATCCCGTCCAGGGTGTCCCCTCACTTGTGTCTTGTGATGGACTGGCATCCCGTCCAGGGTGTCCCCTCACTTGTGTCCCATGATGGACTGGCATCCCATCCAGGGTGTCCCCTCACTTGTGTCCCATGATGGACTGGCATCCCATCCAGGGTGTCCCCAGCCTTTGTTGAACCCGTCAGTATCTGACACCTTTTATAAAATGGGCAGCCTTTCCCCCCCAATATTTTCAGCCCTGCTGTCTTCGCCGATCCCTGGCCTGCCGCAGTCCGGTCCCTTGCTATTAAAAATGTCCCCTTTCCTTCCGCGTGCACGAGGCTCGGGAGGGAAATTAGCAGTACAAACAAACGTGTCCACCCACGCACCAGTTACCCTTGACAACTGCAGCTGTGTTCTGGGATGTTGCTGTGATACATTAAAACACTTTTGGATGTTAATTTTGATAATGCGTCAGGGAAGACAGTCTGGGAGCACATACTGCGTGGCTTAGTTGCCCAAAATCAGTCTTTTAATTCTACATTTAAAATGCAGGCTTTACCCAACATTGAAATGTCTCTGTTTTGACAATTTGCACTCTGTAGCAAATCTGTTTTATTAGTCAGTCTAGTGGTAAATATAGTGGTGACCCATTGCAGTATCTAACCAGAATCATTTGGATGAGTTGGCGTCATTGAAACGCAACTAACTATGTCTGAGTTTACTGGAGGATGACGACGATATGCATCTGCATTGATAGATGTCCTAGGGATTATTGCCATGGAAATAATGTTTTTTTGGGAATTCTGGCCCAGCTCCACTGTGGGCTTCAACAAATGGTGGCAGGCCTCCGAAGGCGGATTGCCAAATAATATTGATGTGCTGATCTGTTTGCCTGTCTGTCTCTCCACAAAGGGCCGGTGTGTGTGCAGGTCTTTGGGGTAACCCTTAGGTCAGCTGTTCCAACCCAGGTGTGAGGACTCTTCAGCCAATCAGTCCTCGAATTAGTAATCTAATTAGGGAGTTGCGGCGCAAATCATCGAATACAGCGGCCCTTTGCGGACAAGACTGCCCAATAATACTTCTAATAGTGCTTCCTCCCTTCCCTTCATATATATTGTTACAGAATTTGACACTTCTTTTTGAGGATAGTGAATAAGCGCTGAGATCTAGTGTCTATGTAATTGCATTGAAGGAAAGTCCATTTTTTGAAAATGGCTGCTTTGTTTTCTGTTTCAAAACAAGCTTTTATTAGGGCTTCGGTGATGAGGCAGGGGTGTCCCGTTAAAAGCTGCAAATGGATTGAAAAGTTAGGGTTGGTAGCCTGGGGGCCTTTGTGTGCTAAGACCCCACTCAAGATGGATGTCCTCTGTCAGAGCTGTAGGGGAAGCGTTCCAGCAGACGCCGCTGTGTGATGAGCGTGGCCCTTCAGCTTTATTTGGGGCTGATCTGTAGCTCGTTGCAGCTGGGTGATCAGTGTCATGTGATCAGATTCTTTAGGCTGACTAAATCTGACGTAATGATTCCATGTGATTTTTGGCCTGAACATGTTTGTTGTTTTAGTTATCAGGTAAATTTGAGGTGGAATAGCTTTGTTGCCAAGGGTGCCTTTTGTCCTTTTGTGTCTGAGATAAGCTCCGGGGTCAGCCCCTAAGACCCAGTACTGCATAAGTGTGTGACAATGGATGGGCATTTAATTTGAATACATTTTGGCTGTATGATTTAAGTGGTTTACATGGCATTTTTACATATGCAGTGGAACAATTTACACAATTCATGGTGAAAAGCAGCAGAATACAACCTGTAATAATGTGGATTGTCTTAGACATTTTTTGAGCTACTCTAGTACTCACCAATGGAGTGAAGTATAGGTGAGTACAGGCTCCGTGTGATGGTTTATCTTCCTAAGTGAACCCTGCAGTGATTAAACACTCACAGGTTGATTTGAAGGCATCCTGGCATAATTTAATAGCAGCTGAATGGATATGTTGGTCTTAATGAATGTATTTATGTTCATTTATATTCTTATTCCGTTTTCTGTGATGAAAGGAGGATATGCAAAGTCAGAATTTCATTGTACAGCGAAGCTGCTTGTTTTCTGTGCATATGACAGTAAAACTCTCCATAAAGTCAAAACACATTTGTTATCGTGATTTCGGACACATTTCTAGACATTTCCTCAAATTTGTAGGCCACCCAGAAATCCAAGTTTCTATTGGTTTCGAGCCAAAATGTTTGCTCTCCTTCCGTCTGACCAGCATCAAACTCAAAATGAAGAGCGGATTTAAGGCATTGCATTTCCCTGTCACGATCTCCAGGCATAAACTGAGCTGGGTAGAGGAGCTTTCGGCCTTTCGTTTATTAAGCATTTTGTTTTGGCATAAATTCATTATGATACAATTACACACCGTTTACGAGGATGAGAGAAGCATGTATCTCCTTTGAGGAATACGGCAGCGCTGCTGCTGACAGGTAATAAATCACAGCAATAATTATTGTAATAGAAAAAAAGTACAATAGTGTTTGAGATTCCCAGCCATTTTTTTGAGTAGCATTCTGTCAAGGCGTCTCTGGGAAGTTATTCCTTAGGGTGCGGGGGGGTCATTCTTCCTCATTGTCGCGGGACCCGGGGATCCCAGTTCCAGCTTGGGGGTGCCGTCCCCTCACACAGTCCCCACCCATAATAGTGCCAGGAGGGGGTGTGATGTGAGCCGGGGTCTGATGCTTGGAGCCACAGTTGAGCAGCACGAAACGGACACCCTCACAAATCCGTAGCAAGCTTGGAGGCTCGGGGCCCATTGGTATGCAGACCGCCCCCATCTGACTCACACAAGAGGAAATGACTTCAGGCGAGATCTCTCCAACATCCATCCATCAAACTCATGCACAAACACAACCAAATTAAATCTCCAAACTGAGATGATTTGAGTGTACCTTAAACAGGGTACCCTAGTGCAGGCTCTTGCCTGTGGATTTTTGCACCTCTCCGTTAGACTGCTATGGAAAGCATGACCTTGACTGGAGAGCAGCTCCCTCTACTGGATATCTGAAGAATAATGTTGTGCAAGTCGGGAGCATGGGACTGGTTCAGATGGAGATGCAGCGAGGCTTTCTCTGGAAGAGAAATCCTCTCTTCCTCTGAAACACTGGGACCCTTGTGAAAGCAATTACCGAAATTCATCCCTGTGCATCACTGTCTATTCGCCTGAGGAAGGCATAACTACAGATACTTAGGTAAATGACAGGTGCTTCTATGAGATTGTAAATCCCATATGCAGAGCTGTTCATCAAAAATGTAATTATACTTTCATTATGCATACACTGCCATTGTGGTCAAAACACTTTCTGAAATTTTAATCATTAATCACCACTTGCATATTGTAGTAGCTTCTTAATTCTTTTTAAGTATCATGGAATACATCCATCAAAGTGGAAAACCAGACTATAAGTCATGCTTATGCCATATACCCGTGCATTACGGGTATAAAAAGTTATTGTAATAACTTTTCCCAGGATTTTAATATTAACAAAATTGCACCCAGACGTGAAACGTGTGAGGATCGAATGTTGCACTGTGCATTGTAGTTTTCTAATAATTCAATCTGTGAAGTTAAATGCTGCTTACAACTCATTTATCAAGTTTAGCAACTTTGTCATTTTTGGACAATATGTCAAGCAATGGAAAACAAAACGTGATTCAATTTATACAGCCTGTTCCGTACCAGACACTGGGACAACACTGGGACAAGCACTGCAGCTTGGTCATAGTGTGTTTGCAAGAGGCTGTCGTGTTTATGAATCAAGTTTACGCACTCGCCAGGCGGCCATGTGTCAGCATGCAGTCATTTGAAATGTTCATTTACAAGAAGCACTAATTGGTGAAAATACTGCAAGAAACTAAGTGACAGACCGTCGGTGGGTCATATGATTCAGCGAGCAGCCGCGTGTGCCTGTTTAAGCTCATCAGCGGTACTTGGTGATGCTTTTATGTTACATGACGGTGATTCATTTCTGTCATTTTGATCATTCAGATGATCAGATCGGATCTGCTCTCAAATTGGGGCAGCTGGTGAATGGTTATTGCGCACTCCACTTCCTCACTTTAACGGCGCCTTTTATTTTACGCTGGAAATGGGAGAGACGCTGAATTAGGAATAAACATTAAACCAGACTAAACCAGACCAAGGGAGTTCATTCAGATATAATGATTCATTCTGCTTCTTACCTTGACACGGAGTGGTTACCCTTCCGTTCTTTAGATGAAAAGCCCAAAGTGAGACGCAAAACTGCCGCCCGCATTCTGCCGGCTTCTCGGCAGGACTTTCATAACGAGGTGCTTATCGGCGCCTCCTCCCGCGCCTCTCCCACATAACGTTCACATATTAGCCAGCTGTAACATCGTTTGTCATCCCGCGCTTTATTAAATATTGAGCAAGCATTTCATCCCATGCTATATGCAGATTTCTCAGCTATGTACTGCACGGTTTTAGCAGGGTCACGAGTTATTGACTTCGGAATTTGCATTTGAATGGTCAGAGATCCGGAATTTAAAAACTGGCACATAGATTAAAGTTTAATAGTTTTTCCTGGGGTGCCAGTAGTGTAGTGTTTTGTGCCCGTATTGCAGAGTTACAAAGTTTAACAAGTGCTGCTTTTCCAGAACAATTTATTCAAACTCAATGCATTTTACTGTAGGCTGTCATTTCTAATATGCATAAGTAATTAAATGTTTGTCCAGCCCAGTGACGCACTAAGTTGGGGTGTGGGTCTGATTGTTCCGTTTGTGTGTAGAGGTTCCTTTCCTTAGTCCAAAGACATGTAGTTGAACAGCCACTAGTAAATCTTCCTTAATGTCTCCCAGCCAGGTGTTTTTCCATCTTGCATTTTCCTGCATGACCTCCAGATTACTGTAAGTTCCACTCGATAAATAGTTACTTGAAATGGATGGATGGATGGATGTTTTTTCTGTTTTGTGCCTTGGAATCGTCGTCTCGGAACTTGCATTTTTCATTGTGTTAGTGCTTTCCCTTTGATTTGAGAAGAGATATTAATGTTCTCTTAGATCATTAAACCCAACCGAATGTCTGATTTGGCTGCAGCTACGGTACAAATCATTTATCATCATCGTTCCTCGAGTACTGGTGCTTTTTGGTAAGAAGGTTCTGGCTTTTATGACTTATTTCCTGGAAAGCCGTAGATGTTTCTGCTGCCACGATGCCTCCCCACATCACTGGCATTTGCTTTTCTCAGTAACTATTTTTTGCCACTTGGAAATGGGTGTGGGGGAGAAAAAAAACCCAAAGGTTTGTGTGCATGCACGCTTCTGCCCGTCACCTTATCATGCTCAGGCTTGCCAGGCTCTACAGGTTTGAAGTCATTGTCCTTATTTACATGTTACCGCTTCTCAACATACAACAACCACTTAAATCTTTACTGGCCTTAAACAGGTAACCGAACACTGTTCATTTCTTTCATTGACCACCAGGGGGCTGGCTTTGGGTTCAAAATCAAAGGGGTCCATAATGAGATTTGGGACTCATTTAGGCAAAGTTCTGGGTTGAAGGGCATGAAAAGCTTCTTCAGTCCATCTCTCCTTACGTACTCACCCTCATTAAGAACTGTTGTGCGTTCACCCATCTGCACCAATGAACTGTCACCTTCCACATGCCCACTGGCTCCTCCTTTGTCAGTGGCCATCTTTCCTTTGGGCCAGTATTTACTTCTTGCCATTGCTCCACTGCTTCTATTTCTTCTGCTTCCTTCTTCCCATGATGCCTTTCACTCACATCCTCCCTGATAGGTAACTGGTGTACCTCCGATGTGCTGTTATCTCTATCACCTTTGCTGGATAACCGCTCTAGTGGTTTCCGTTTAAGTGCCATTTGTTTTATGTTGTTTGATACTGGCATATATACTACACTTGTATGGACCAGACATGATATGGGCAGAAGAACATAAATACTTGTGAGGTTGTTCTGTGAATGTAAAGACTAAGGCAGAATATGAGCTGGGTGGCTAGTCTGTGGGCAAGCCTGGTCTCATCAATCTTGGAGGGGGTGTATTAGTGTTCATAAGCTCCACAGAGGATTAGTGGAGATCACCATAAATGTTCTGTAGAGCAGTGTTTCCCAATCCGGTTCAGTCAAGTCCACGTTTTTGTTCCATCTGAGCTCCCTGCCCAGACAGTCCACATTTGTTCTCCCTCCTAGCTCCTGGTTGGGAGCTGGGAGGGTGCAAAAAGTGTTCTGTCTGTGGGTCACCGACTACCGATTTGGGAAACACTGCTGTAGAGCATGGCGCTTCACCGAGGTGCAGAGGTTGGACAATCATGTGGTAAGAGGACAGAGAGGCTGGAGGCCACTAGTCTGGAATAACATCAGACCCTAACTAGCCTTGCTCATCTCTCTTTGAACTTGCTAAAGCAGATGCAGGATAGACAATAACACAACTATGGTAGATGTACAGTGAGACCAAAACAAAATGCTTAATAAATGAGAGCCTCTTGAAGAGAACAACTGCTGATTTGGGTGCAGTTCTCACCCTGAGCCAGCAAGCTTCAAATATGGCTGAACTGCGTATCCCAGCACTGGGTAGCAGCAGAGGTAGTGGGTTTTTAACACACACGTCTGTGCATAAAGATTGGGGGGGCCGCATGCATTTCTGATCTTGTCACAGGTTTTGAGTGCGCCATTTGGCTACAACGAATGCTGCGCAGTCTTACATCTCCACCAGCATTTAGAAGATTGCTTGGTGGTGTCATTCCTTCTGATCTCTTTGCCCATCTCTGTCACTGAGGTTTTCTGTTTTTTTAACTGCATGCGCAGTAGTCGGTCAGACATTTTCTTTGTTCTTTCACACTTACCCGTCTCCTTTTCGTTACAGCGCTGCAACGTCTTAGCTGTGGCTAATGGGACGGGAGGCAGCCAGGGCCAGCGGCTCTAATTCATCTGCTGTGTGTGTGTGTCTATATATATATATGGACCATTTTTTGGTCCCCACAAGGGGAAACTCAGTTTTATAAAAATCTGTGACTGCAGTCAAAAAACTAAAAATGCCTAAAGCCTTGTATTTTGCTTAGTTACTTATGGTGCGGTTTAGGACTGGGTAGGGGTTAAGGTTGTCATAGTTGGGATCAGAGGTGTCAGAAGCATTTTGAATGGGGGGGGGGGGGGGCACCCCCAGAAATTTAATGAATTAGATGCCATTTCCGGCCTTCTGGTGTATTTTTAACCGGCTGGTAAACCCCAAAGTCATTGCATTACATTATGGTAGGCTACTGGGTTTGGATGTAATGATAGCTAACATTAAGCTAGCTGGTACGTCTCCTAACGTTGACTAGCCAGATAACTGCCCTAACATTTCCATTGGAAAACAAAACCCAGTCCTATGGGGAAACTTTGACTTACTTTCCTCTCATGAAGAATTTCCTTATGTCCAGTGTGTCTGGGGAGGGAGCTAATATTGCAAACAGTTGATCATCAACCAAGAAAACTCTACTGTTACTTAAAGTAAGTAAGACAAAGCTTAGGCTACTCCTAATATTTCATTCTTTAGTTGAACATTAATTTAATGTGGCCTAGGGTTACTTTTGAGGGCAAAAGAATAAGGTTTTAGCAAAAGTTGGACATTGTGGGATGGCAATGGGTACTGACGTTACCTCCTCCAGTATGAAGCAGCCTGCACCTTTACTGTCTATGGTCTGCACTGACGATTCACTTCACTTGTGTGTGGGGAGTTGTTGTAGGTAACCCGGAAAACCCGGAGTGGCCTTTCAGTGGTATGTGTGTTCTTATATCCATCAAGTGGAATGAATTCTTTAGCAAAGCAATAGAAGCAGCGCTGGGGGAACTAATATTTTATACTAAATGTGGGGGGGGGGGGTCCAAATGAATAATTATGAAATGAGTGGGGGTTCGTCCCCCTCAGATTTAATGGTGACAACGCCGATGGTTGGATTAGGGTTTTTCCTTAATGAATGTACAGTACCCACAAAGATATGATTACAAATGTGTGTGTGTGTGTGTGTGTGTGTGTGTATAAGACTGTCATTGGTGGATGAATCGTTCCCCTAAAGAATCTAGCTTCTGAGATGCAAACTCTTGAGAAACAGACTTAGGGACCGATGCACATCTTTTTTAACTGCTTGAGTTTTTTTATTTTGAAAACAAATAAATAGAAGTTGTGACTTGTTTTTATTGATTGTTGAATAGTGGGTAAGAATCCTTGATTTAATTAAGCATACATTCAGCATCTCCACAAAGATAAGAATCTGAATGCACGTGGCATGTGTATCCCTGTATGTACATGCATGTTTGCCGTCATCTGCATATGTGTGTCTGCATGTGTGCGCCTATCTGCACACACCCCACTGCAGCACTGGGGAGGCATGCATCTCAAAGCTTGGTGTTTCTCCTGTTTGTTGACTGATGGAGTTGTGCACCAGTCGGTTTGGTATCACACGCATTTGTTTTGGAATGAGTCACTGGCTTAGGTGAAATTAATTTGCTGTGAGTTGTTTTGTTAGTGCAGCCGCTGTAATGCAGCGCTACTGGGTTCACGTCCTGTTGCCCGTGAGTCAGTCTTGCGTGAAAAGCGAGTGGAGGTTGAAATCCTCCCCCATCTCTCGCCGCTTAAGCGATCTACAGTTAACAATCTCATTGCACTGGGTGCTTTTGCCACAGGGAACAGACGTGTTGCTCAACCAGTGGATTGGCGTGCTCAGACATTGTGTTCTATGACATGGAAAATCCCAGTTTGCGCTCTGTATACACTGGTTTCATTTTTAATTAAATCCCGTGTTTGTGACACCCAGCTTTCGCAAGCAGTGGCCTCATCCGCCAGCCAGGTCTCTCTTGCTTGTCCTGGAATGAACTCGCCGTACCCAGAAAATTAATCTTTGCGTGTTCATTGGCATCTGCTAAAAAATGCCAATTCTGGGAAAATTTGCAGTTCGCAGTATAAAGTAATGAATAGACCTGGATGTCGAAGCGTTAAAGTAAGCTATCAGTTCGCCTTTCAGGATGTGTGTTGCAGACATTTACTGACACAGAATGTATGTGGCCATGTAGTTTGAAGACAGCTATCAACCCCACTGCTCGGGTTCTTGTCTTTTGAAGATGTTGTTCTGGATTTGGCCCCAGGGAGGTTGACGAGCCACTGTGCGAGGCCTGAGTCCAGTTGGCAGTGTATTGAGGCTGCGTTTAATGGGCCCTGGCGTGTTCAGTGGACTGGGGCCAGCAGGTGCCCCAGTAAACAGAAAGCAGGGCAAACCAGGCTGCTTCCAACCTTCCATTCCTCAGGGGGCCTTGAAGACATTTTTCGGTTGTTTAAATTTTATTTTGGGAATCAAAGTGGTGGAACAATGTTGCCTCCCTCCCTGAGACAGGAGCCAGTCACTGTCGTCTTTTTTTTTGGGGGTTCTCTCAAGTTTACTCTTCATTTTTTGAGCTTTTCGGTTCATCTAAAATGAGCAAATGACACATTTCTCCTTTGAAATGCACTGTGCTGTGGGTCCAGCAGCCTGTGGGAGGGGCATGGATGAGCAGCGATCAGGCCCCGCATGGTCGTAATCGATAGAGACAGACGGGGAAAATTTATTCTGGGTCCAAAGGCACCTCTGTATGCTCTTCCTTCAGATATGTGATGAGCTATGCTGGAATTCCAGTTCCTCTCCTTCATCTCATCCCTCCAGCACCTGCCTGCTTGCCCCACTGCTGCCTCTTCCAGGAAGGGCTCTTCACTGCGGGCGTCTGCTGTTCCGATGGGGCATCATCTCATATTTAGAGGAAACTCGATCCATGTACTTTTGCCCTTCAAGAACACAGGAAGAGCGCGTCATCAGATTCCAACATTCCCCCCCCACCCCCAACTCTTGCCAATAAATAA